>CM061063.1:228663618-228707618 GCA_030762895.1 Sophora flavescens | reverse complement strand
ATTCCTGATTTTTAGTTAATTAGCTTTATTTGATTTGTTATTTGAATTGCGATCTTAATCTCTCTCTCTCAACCACTTTCCTCACTTGACCAAACGTATTGGATTTCCCGCGAATTGGTTGGATTGGTAGCCCAATCCCTGAGTTCGACCTCGGTAAATTCTTACCGTGTTATTTTATTACTTGCAATGACCCGGTACACTTGTTGGTGACTCAACACACCCCTTAAAAACAGCAACAGCATGCCTCGAACTAGACAGCCTTCATCTCCTTGTAGATATCATACCCCTCGTACGATTCTGATATGTTTGTAAGGGTGAGCCGCCAATATATGGATTTACCACGATAACTAAATGCGCAACACAAACGAAGGCACATACACATATACATGTCTATAACAACATACTCATTCATATCATAATATCTCGTTTATCAATGGGTTTCACACCCCAAACATCAACATTGGAAAAACTATGCATGAACACTTCAATACATCATCTAAACATTCATACTTAATCTCATGAGATATCTCCAACCTCGTAAACCTCGTGATGAGTTGATCAGACTCAATTGCCACAGGCATACAGCCACAAGCACGCCCATCGCACACTGTCCAACATCGTGGCACAGTGATAACACTCTGAGATGGGGCCTCATTGTCCAAACCCCGGGCACAATGAGAACATCTTTGTATGATCTACCCTGACGCCGCAAGGTAATCCCTCTTCTAATCATGGCACGTCTGCCAAATGCATGCAAGAAAACATTTTGTTCTCAACACTTTTCTTTGTGCTATATCTTTATTTGTCAAAGCTCTTAAAAGCTTACAACTTAACATCTTTTGAAACATTTTTACATCTTTTATTAACAACACAGGACCTCAAAGTCCGAGTGCTCAATCACGAAGCCCCTAGACCTTGCAATCAGTCTTAGGGTCGTGGTAATAGAAAACATCTTACAATGTGTTAACTTCTTTTAGTAGATACCTAGTCTACAACACAACGAACCTTAATACCCCGACGTCTCGGTTATTAAGTTCCATAACATCATTTTACATCATTTTTACATCTTTTTACATCTTCTTACATCTTTTTACATCTTACATCGTTCTACATCTTTTTACATCTTTTACATCTTTTTACATCTTACATCGTTCTACATCTTTTTACATCTTACATCGTTCTACATCTTTTTACATCTTTTACATCTTTTTACATCTTACATCGTTCTACATCTTTTTACATCTTTTACATCTTTTTACATCTTTTACAAAATAACGTCAAATCATCAATAACTTCTTTTTATAGAAACTTCAACTCTAATAAATCAATTCAGATTAAATCTCTTTTTAAATTAAGTACCGCTGTTTTCAAACTTTCCTCTTAAATAATTTCAAAACTTGCCGTCGTTTAGCATTTTCAAAGAAAATGTTCTTAAAGTCAAACTTTGACATTTCTTCTAAAATAATTTTCTTATATAATAAATAAGGTCTTTTAGAATATTAATTTCACAAAATCACCTTTTATAATATTTCGGAATTTCTTATGTAAAAATTAGCAGTACTAAAAAAATTTCACGGTTACGCTCTCACCGTGACTCATAAATTTCTTTTCCATTAATAAATCATTAAAATAATAATATTTCTCAAAACTCATTATTTTTCCAAAAATCATATTTTCCTCCACTATTATACTCCAACATTTCCCATAAAACGTGGAATACAACTTTCACAGCTTATTAAATCTTTTATCTGATTAATCGGTTGTGCAGCGACCACCATCGCCGGGCCTCTCAAACAACACTCACAAACAACATTCAACAACATCATCATAATTATATCCCCAGGCAGATCATGCATCATAACAACTTAATATACTACTGCAGATAATTAAAAGCAGATCAATCACCGATACACAGATAAACAACACATCATAAACAACATAAACAATTAATCACAAACCACATATAAATCATATAAGCCACACTAAAAGCAAATAGTTATAGAGAAAAACCCTCAGGTAAGCTCCCCTTACCTCTTGAAGACTCAAACTAACGTTTTCAAACAACCTCCCGATTTAATCCGATTTCCTCCGTCGGCTTTAGGTCAAACCAACCCGATTGATTCCTTCAAACGAATTGCAATCAAATCAAACCACAACATACTTAACTCATGAGGGTTAGGTTTTGGCCAAGGGCTGACTTTTAGGGTTCAAAATTCTTAAAATTTCTAATCATGATTAAGTCATAGATTAATGGTCCTTAATTAACCTAAATCATAGATTAGTGACTAAATAACTAAGTTTAAAACTCAAAACTTCCTAACTCTTTTATACATAGATTCGGCCTTAATAGGTTCATAGAGCTAGGGTTCTTAGTTTAATAAACCAACTTGGATTTTTAAGGCATACATACTAAGAGATTGATTTCTAAGATCATTTATGAAAACCATGAACAAAACTCACCCACTTAGGGTTCGGCCAACATAAAGATTTTTGAGAAAAATATTCATTTTAAGAGACTAACATGGATTAGAGTGTGTAGTCATACATGCCACATAGAATACATGATCATACATGAAAACACATGAACAAAACTCTACCAACCCTAAGGTGATAGATTCGGCCAAGGCTAGGTTTTCAAGAAATAAATTTTTGATTACATCATGCTCTTGGATTTAGATAATATGCATGATATCAAGAAGATAAAAAGTAGTTTCATCATCATTAGATTTTTCTAGAATTTATTATGACTTTTCAAAGTTCTAGGGTTAGAAACTTGAAAATGATGAACAACTATGAAACAAACTTTAAATCAAGAAACTTTCTAAAGAACATAGGCATGATTAAGGAAGAAGATTAGGGTTTACCTCTTGAAGATCAATGACAAAGGAAATCCAAGAACTTGCTTTACAAACTTAGAACTAAGAGACTTATGAACTTTAGGGTTTTTGGAAGCAAATAGCAAAAGAAACTAAATGAAAAGTGAGAGTATGGTATTTATAGTGATAGTGGCGCCATCTTAAGAAGACTCTAGATGATGATGAGTTGTCTTTCTAAAGGATTCAAATGCAATTAAGTTCTAAGGACCACTTTGCAAAGATTCCATAAGTTGAAGGACTAGTTTGCAAATTGTCAAGAAAGTGTCATGATGATGATTTTGCCACATTAAATGCTAGCTTATCTTGACTTTGTTGGATGAATTTATGAGTCAAATATAGTTTAAGATATATAATTCAAGAATTTGAGAAGAATCAAGAACATTATGGAAAAATCAAGGATAATGTAGAAAAATGTGGAAACTTGTGGAAAACTCTAGAAAATTGATTCAACAACAAATGAGGCAGCCATAAATCCTCATGGGCTTACGCATGGGCTGGGTAATTTTGGGCTTGGGTTCATTCTTGAGGGGCCCACTTAAAGATTTAAGCATTAAGCTTGACATAGGAAACTTGTATAGTTTCAAATAGGCTTTATGAAATCTATCCATGAACTAGAAAATTCTGGGCTTCAAAGACATGTCCATTAGAGATTGGGAACAAGGATTCTAGCCCAATTCACTTGAAAAAACTTAGAAACTAACTCGGGGACAAAAGGGTAATTGCATGAAAGTTCAGGGACTTAAGCGTAAAATTCATAAATTTTCACTTTAACCTTGAAAAACCTTCTAGACTTAGAAATGTGATTCATCCCCTTGAATCATCTCAAAATCCTAAGATAAACCCTCTATCGGCTCTTAGAAACTCCGAAATCCATTTTGCCGCTCTACCCGATTACGTATTCCGCCCGTAAAACGTAAATTATTTTATTTTTTTTCTGAAATAGTTCTAAAAATACACTCTTGTAGGAAATAAAATAAAAATCTTAAGTCTTTCGTTCACGAATTAAAATCATGTTTTCTGAGCAGTAAACTTTTACTGTCAGTGAAAATGCAGAAAATGGAGGCCAAAAAGTCTCGAATTTTCAACCAAAAACTTCCCCGTAACCTTATGAAAATAAGTATAACAAGGAAATGACCTTGGTTTATCCAAAATCATTTTCTAAGTCTCGGTTAAAAATATATGTTTATATATTTATTACCGATATTGCAGAGCAGCGAAAATCGGGGTGTTACATTACTACCCCACTAAAAAAAAACTAGTCCTCGAAATTTCGTCACTCGAAACTAATCAGAATTTTGCAATCTCATCTTAAACTTAAGATTTTACATTGCCCTTCACATCACTTCATTCCTCTTATTTCATATTCCATAACACAATTCATTCTTACGTCATTTCTACCTATCTGTATTATCCTCAAAATTGCATCAAAGCCTATCACCCTCGAAAAACAAAATCAAAACTTAATCACTTCTCTTATCAACATGGTTCCACCATAAACCTTATTCCAATCATCTAACTCTAAATATTATCATTAATACTAACAATGTCTTCACAGCACCACGCATCAACTCCCTACTCAAAATATTCAATCATAGTCTTAGTTCCTCTTGATTATAATTCACCACTCCAATTTAATATCACCTCACACATCTCATCCTCAAAATAACTTCATTTGCATATCTTCAAAATAACTTCATTGCACATCTCATCCTCGAACTTTTCTATCAACTTAATTTTTCTCAAGAACTTTTCTTTTCCGCTCACATTCAACTTAGGTAAAACTACCATAGACACTTTTCTGTAATTCCTTACTTATTTATTAACACATATTACTTCTATGAAGTAATTCAAACAAAACTTAACTCAGAGAAAACACAACGTCAACACAACAGACCTATTTCCCAACAATCCCGAAAGACTCGACCAGCTATGATACCACTAATGTGACACCCTAAACTCGGGTCATCACATGGTTACCCATTTGTGGAAATAAAACTTAATTTGCTGGTTGCTTTCGGAAAATCATGTTTTCTCAACGTTTATCTCTTCAAAATATGGTGATAAAATTTTTTTTTCCTTTTCTCCTCATAACCACAACAACGCAATCAAGTCCCACTTAACTACATAATGTATATAAGTCCTCTAACTATACTGCCTCATATGTTTTATCACATAAATCATAATCAACTTATTTCTCAAAACATAACATTACCTAAGCTGGTCGAGAACTAACGGACACTACACCCCTTAAAAACAGCAACAAAGATGCCTCGAACTAAACAGCCTTCATCTCCTTGTAGATATCATACCCCTCGTACGATTCTGATATGTTTGTAAGGGTGAGCCGCCAATATATGGATTTACCACGATAACTAAATGCGCAACACAAAAGAAGGCACATACACATATACATGTCTATAACAACATACTCATTCATATCATAATACCTCGTTTATCAATGCGTTTCACACCCCAAACATCAACATTGGAAAAACTATGCATGAACACTTCAATACATCATCTAAACATTCATACTTAATCTCATGAGATATCTCCAACCTCGTAAACCTCGTGATGAGTTGATCAGACTCAATTGCCACAGGCATACGACCCACGGGCATACGCCCACGAGCACGCCCATCGTACACTGTCCAACATCGTGGCACAGTGATAACACTCTGAGATGGGGCCTCATTGTCCAAACCCCGGGCACAATGAGAACATCTTTCACTACAACAGATTAGACTTTAGATAGCGTTTCCGTATGCCTTTTAATAGCGTTTGTAACCGCTATCTATGCTACCGCTATTAAAACTCGTTAGCAAAGATAGCATTTAGGAACTGCTATTAATAGGTGACTTTAGATAGCGTTTGTACACGGAAACGCTATCTAAAGTCTGACTTTAGATAGCGTTTATACAAGGAAACGCTATCTAAAGCCCTTTTTTTTTTTTCTTAACTTTTACATCCATTATTCCTGCATATTTACACAAAAAAACCACAATTGTTGCAGTCAACACAATTGTTCAAAATGTGTTCAAAATATAAGTGTTCAAATACAAGTGTTCAATGCGCTAGCAATCGCATGTGTTTGTCATGACAAACCAAGTAACTATACAATCAAAGTGCAACACTCTATACAGCAACTATATATATATATAACCAGATATAAGTACACCACTCTGTTTCTAAAGTATTCAAATTCACACGAGTAAGACAAAATCAAAGTGCAGCAACTATACCAGATCTCAATCCTTAAGAAACCAAAATCAGAAAACCAACATACATCTACAATTAATCTACATTTCTGACACTTTTGTTTTTCATGAGACCAAGACAACACCAAAGTAATGTGTCGAAATGTGATCCAAAGACTCGTAGCATACATACTGCATTTCCACCACAAAGACTAACTTGTTACATTGGGATACAGCAGACTAATTAGGTAAATACCTCTTGTAGCAAGAAACAGAATTCAAATCAAGCATTAACAAAGTCTAACAAAAATAATAAGTTTGAACTTATTTTCTCCTTTCCATGCACATCAACTCGAAGGCATGTACCAATGAAAAACAAATACATAGATAGTTTGGGGTTGATAAATATAAAGCATTATTCACATACCAATGAGTATTGCTGCAACTACTTGTGATCAATTTGACATAATCAAACGAACTTTTCAACAATATAGCGACACCACTCTTCCTTGACTTGAGATAGTTGAGCGATGGAGTATGTGGAGCATTTGAAGTCGGGGAAGATCTGCGACATAAAAATTAAATAAATTAAGTTACAATTGCTAAAACATTTGAACAAATCATGAGTTAAAAGCTAAGTAAACAACATACCGCCATTGGTATTTTAACTTGGTTCTGCAAGATAGTCTCCTTCATGAAACGCATGACATAGTACCCACAATCTGTCTTGTTGGGTTGTCTTGGGCACTATAAAAAATAAAATAGTAAATCAATATAGTTTTTTTTTATCTAATTGCGCATTAAGTTTTTGCAAATATACCGTATCTGAATCCATTTAATGTTGGTTGCCTTTAAACGCGGCACCTTAGCTCCGATATTTGCGCGATAAACTTGCAAACCACTAATCACAAAATCAAACAGACTTCATTAAGAAACATATTTTCAATCATCACAAACACACGCATGCTCACGTATCGAACGTAATCATAGAAAATCAGAAATATAAAAACATGCTTACGTATCGTAACGCATTCTTTAGTGCAGGCGATCCCTAGGATCAACATACAAGGGATCCAGATAGTAAATAATCTCTTCAACAATATTTATCGCAAGACAGACCCAATGATTCATACAAAATTGTTGAGATAACAAATCCTAAGCACCTCAACTTTTATGTAATTCATTATTGTGAATTAAGTCCTATAGGATAAGCGACTCACCCAACATTGCACGGCGCTAAAAACAAGGGCTGATATTCTCTTTCTTTAGTTGCAAACCGGTCAGCTAGATACGTTGTCTGTGAATCCCTCCCGAAGTAGCCGTATGTATTTGTTTGGTGTGGGGACAAGAAGGAAACCTCCTCGTTATTTCCTTTGGAAGCAACAATTCTTCATACAAATACCTTCAATTAAAATATAAAAATGGATTACACCAATGACATCAATATTTAAATGGAAAGACTAAAAAAATATTGTACACTTTAAGCCTGATTTATTACCGATATATGCGGAAATAACGGAGGCAGATACCCATTCATGATTTACAACTTCTCTGATATTTTCAGTATTGAGCATCTCAATGAAATGGTGACCAAAAATATTTTGTTCCATCTCTACGTACAATTGGTCAGCATTTTTCATATTCTTTCGTTCATGTATTTTAAGGAAATTCAAATATTCCGAGAAGTTGTAGTTGAACCATTTGTAGGTGGGTTGGCCTCGAGTTGCCTCCTTTATTTTTCTGGGGTTGTAATTGACTCCTTTGTATATCCGGACACTCGCCCTTGCCTTTAGCTTTTGCGGGTGCCCGGAAATTTTGCATTTCAATATGCCGAGTTAGTGATCAACTAATGTAATGCATATATGCCGTATATGAAAAGGTGGAAAAATGCAATTACATACCATATTAATTACAACCACGAGATCAATTGGCCATGCCACATAAGTACCTATTGCATCTCCTATCGTCATCACATCTGCATCAACGATAGGTACCGCAATGGCGCATCCCCTCGGTTGCAACATCAACTCCAACTTTCACATGGTTAAGGGTGCTTGGTCCGGTGTGCGAGTGTAACACCCGACTCATTGTATACTTTACCCATAGCAACCATCACGATAGTTTGGGGTCGATAAATATAGTGACATGAGTTGACGCCCTAATCCAATGATAGATGAATAAGTTGTGAATTAAGGCATCCAATTGAATGTATTTAATCGCGAATGCAATACTAGTAAAAAAAAAGGCATGCATTACCTCTGAAGCCTCTTTGCGGATGGTAGAGTGCAACTATCTTTGACGCTTGCTTGGGCTGTGAAATTAGCCTGCCTCTCCTCATCATCCTTTTGTTTCACTTTTCTTCCAAAATGTTCAATCTATCGGAGAGTTGAGACACCAATGTCTCCCACTTTTTCGTTTCAGAGTTATTTCTTGCACGACCTTCGGGTGGGAAGTAATCTTTTTGTGAGACGCAGAAACCCACACCCCTAACACGACCGGGGTTCTCTGGCACACCTAGGGCTTTGGCAAGAATATCCAGCGACCAAAGTCTTCTATCTCTCCTCTACCTGCAGATCGTGATGTGAGTTCCTCTCGACACATAGTTATTGGTGAAATGCAAATGTTAAAATTATTATATATTATCATATGAAAATAACAATTGATAATGTAAACGTTAGTCTACTAACACATTTATTCCACACGGTCTGCGTATTTTTGTTGTCAATTACACCCGCCTTGTTCTCACGGGCTTTCCTCCACACAATATGGCGTTTAATTTTCTTAACTCTCGCCCCGCCTCCTGCATCCGTATATTGAGATAATATAAATTAACCAAACAGTTTAAAAGTCATATTTACCACAAATGCAGTTAAATATATATATATACATACCAATTCATCCTCAATGTCGCATACCCCTTACGTGATGCTTTGTAAGGGCATGCAGGATCTAACGCCCATTGCGATTTTCATTGCTTAATTTCTATTCGAGACACATATAAGTAATATTAATACATGGTTAATGTCATATGTACGTATTGCTATAAAATTATAAGGACTAACGTGATATTAAACATACCGAGAATTGAGCATCTCCTGTGCGTATTGCTATAAAATCTGTCCACTCATCCCTTGATATGTGTCGATATTTTGATGGAGGCTCCTCATTGATATTCCGTTGGCATCTCTTAGAATTTTTTTGGTCAATCTAGTTCTGAATGCCCTATGTAGGTTACCAGCTTCCTGAAGTACAAATTTTTTCCGAGATTCATCAACATTAAAAGACATCAGCAAAACAATATAAACAACGTGTCAAAGTAAGTATGTTTACATAGTTTACAATATAATTTATAAATTTTAACAATTACCTGTACATCAGCCCATATGCTCTCTTTGAAACCATCCAAAGCTTCATCCTTCCAATTAGAACAAATAATTGGGACCGTTTGCCGAACAACGGCCCCAATGTAACTCTTCAATATTTTACCATTAGCACGAATAGGTTGGTCCAAAGAATTCCATTCAACCTAATAAAAATAATAAAGTAATTAAATCTAGATATCAAACAACATTATGAAATCCTTAGATTAGTAAGTAAATTACATCAAATTTTTGTCCTTTACTCCTAGCGCGGATGACCGCCTTCATAACTGTTGGCCCACGTCTCGCCGCTTTGGCATCACTAGAATTACTTGAAGATGCCATTTACCTACAAAAATATTAGATACAAGTAAAACATCAATGGATATTAATATAACATTAATTGATGCAAAATATAAAACAACTATGAATAACAAAATCAACACTAGCATTACCGGAAGATGCTAACTATAATATAAAAGGATCAGAAAGTTCATTTAAACACAAACACTACATACATGTTTAAGTCAACCTTTTTCTTTTCTTCATTGGATTGAGATTTGTTTGTCCTTTATTAGTACGAAATGGTGGATTGACCAAAAGCCCCTCATCATGATCATCTCTCATATACATACCATCATCCCTAGTTGGATCAATCTCAAGTGATTGTAATGTCCCGACGAAAGGATCATCTTCAATATCAACATCTCGATGGTCTTGATCATCAACATTAGTAATTATTTTGTTAGTCAAAAGAACAATGGACCTTTTCATATCAGCTGGATCAGTGACATAGAACACTTGTTGAGCTTGAGATGCTAATATAAAAGGCTCATCTTTATACCCCACCCTATTAAGATCCACCGCATGAACCCCGACTCATCAATCGAACACCGTTATTATTGTCAACCCACTTGCAACCAAACACACCAACCTTAAACTTTGTGTAATCCAACTCCCATATGCGTTCAATGAGCCGAAGTATGACATATTTGCATATATCGGGTTTTGTCTTTGGCACTTGAGATATGCATCGACCGAGCTACTAGAGTCACACCACTGTTTTGCATTGTACTCCGACCATCTTGTTCTTTTGTATAGAATGTGTACCCATTAATTTGATAACCGTGGTAAGAGAACACATGCAAACTTGGACCTTTGGCTAACCATCTCAATCTATTTGAAACTGAAGTATCATTTTAATTAATCTCTGCATAAATGTGATCTCTTAGCCACGTTATAAAACAACGATTGTGTTCTCTAGTTAGCCAATTTTGATTCTTATTTGGATACAAACTCTTAAGCATGTCCTTGTGTTTTTCAACATATGGCTCAACCTCATCGGCATTGTGCAGAACATATAAGTGTGCTTGCTCCCATTCTGTCCTTGTTATAGTCACTATTTCATTTCCAGTAATTCCTTGCCCCATCATTCTCCATGTGTGACGAGACTTTGGCAGCCCTATAGATTCAGCATTGGATAGGTATTCGGATACAGAATTCAACGACTTCTTCGACAATATACCGTTCAACAATACAACCTTCAGGGTCGTGATCGGTTTTCACATACCCTTTTAATATCTTCATATAACGCTCAATCGGGTACATCCATCTCATATAAGCTGGCCCCACACAGTTGTGTCTCTCTAACAAGGTGAATGGTTAGATGAACCATTATGTCAAAGAATGAAGGTGGAAAGTACATCTCAAGCTCGCATAAAGTCACAACAATTTCTCTTTGCAATGATGGCAACTTCCCGGGGTCAATCACTTTGCTGCAAATTGCCTTGAAGAAGAAACAGAGTGTAGTTAAGGCCCCCGCACTTTGTTAGGTAAAATAGACCGTATACCAATGGGTATCAACTGCTCCATGAGAACATGACAATCGTGGGACTTTAGACCTTTTAACTTGAGATCTTTCATCGATACGAGGTTCCTAATGTTTGAAGAGTACCCTTCCGGAACCTTAACTCCTTCAAGAAACTTACAAAAACAGTTTTTTCTTTTCTAGATAGAGTGTAATCAGTGGGAGGAAGATATGTACTTTTACCCTTCTTCGTCGGTCCCAATTCTCTTCTTATTCCCATACTAACCAAGTCCAACCTTGCATTGATGCCATCTTTAGTCTTCCCTGGCACATTGAGTAACGTACCAATGACACTATCACATATATTTTTTTCAACGTGCATCACATCGAGGAAATGTCTTACATATAATGATTTCCAATATGGCAACTCAAAGAAAATCGACCTTTTCTTCCACCCTCTTGTGACAATATCTCTCTAAAAAGGTTTACCGAATTGGATATTCAAATCCTTTACCTTTTCAAAAAGTTGATCACCCGTCAAAGGTGAAGGCGCTCTACCTTCTTCCGAGTTCCCATTGAACGCCTTTCTCCACCACCGGTAATGATGACTTGGATGCAAAAATCTACGATGCCCAAGAAAGACATTCTTCTTACAATGTTCTAACCGCATCTAATCCGTACCCTCTTCACATATAGGGCATGCACACTGACCCTTGATGCTATATCTCGACAGATCACCGTAGGCTGGAAAATCATTAATTGTCCCAAACAACATAGCTCTCAAATTGAAACTTTCTTCCTTATACCCATCATACACCTCCCCCCTGTCTCCCACAGTTGTTTCAAGTCTTCAATCAAAGGAGTCAAATAGACGTCTATATCATTTCCTGGTTGTTTGGGCCAGTAAATTAACATAGATAACATCATAAATTTGCGCTTCATGCATAGCCATGGGGATAGGTTGTAAATCACCAAAATCCACAGGCCATGTCTTTGTGAGAGCTACTTTGAACACCATGCGGGTTAAATCCGTTAGTAGCCAATGCAAGTCGTAGGTTTCTTGAATCTTGCCCAAAATCGGGATAATCATGATCAAATTTCTTCCATTGCGGAGAATCTGCCGGATACCGCAGACTTGCCATCTTTGATCCTTTCATCCTCATGCCATGTCAAGTGCTTTGAATCTTGGAACTACGGTACATGCGCCTAAATCTGGGTATTATGGGAAAATACCACACAACCTTCTCTGGATCTGATTCTTTCTTCTTATATCGTGAGGTATTACATTTTAGGACACATACGTAACGATGCATATTCATTCCGAAATAAAATGCAATCGTTAGGACAAGCATGTATCCTCTCGTAGCTCATGCCAATAGAGCGTAACATTTGTTTAGCCTCGTATGTCCGACTAGGAAGCACATTATCATCTGGCAACATGTCTTTCAATAGTGTGTGTAAGTCCTTAAAGCTCTTATCTGTCCATCCGTTGCCCGATTTCACGTTATAAAACTTTAACATCGCCGACAATCTTGTGAATTTAGTACATCATTCATACAATGGTTGCTCTGCATAACTAACCAACCTCCCAAACATTTGTGTACAATCCAGAAGATCCTCTTCAACAGCATTTGCAATGTCTTCAAAACGATCGCCCTCATAAGTATTTGTGTCGGTATCGTATGATGAATATCTCACACGATTCCTCATTTCACTAGACTCAGCTCTTGTCTCACCATGTTTTGTCCAACATGTATAACTTTGATCGATTCCATTACACACTAAATGTTCTTCCAAATCGGCTGCACTAACTCGCCTTGCATAACAACAATCTAAACAAGGACATATGATTGTATTAGGGTTTTTCGCATGCCGAACTGCAAAACTAATGAACTCTTTCACCCCATCCTCATACTCCTTCGTTAAACGATTGGCGGACATCCATTTCCGATCCATGCTTTTCCGATCTACAAAAATATTTATTAAACCTATTTACTTTGAGTTTAGAGTGGTTGAGGTCTACATGCAATGTATCTGATTAAAGGAATGAAAGGCTGCAAACAAAACACATTGTCGCTGAGTATTCTTTGAAGGAACCAAGTGTCGACTTGTTGATGAGTGTGATTCCACATCATCTTTGTCTATCATTTTGCATGCATTTTCATGTAGTTTAGGCATATTTTTATTAGATTTTAGGTTAATTTTCCTTTGGAACGGGTAAGGCGGTTTTCGTGTGTTGTTTTGCAGATAACAAGGGTAAAATGCTCAAGATCAACCATGATGAAGTTTGGATAAAGATAGGGCTTTAAAAGTGCAGAAAATGAGCCAAACAGAGTCCATCACGGCCTAGCCGTGATGCCCATCACGGCCATGATTGAGCAAAACTGAAAAAGAAGAAAGGCTGAAGTCAGAGTCTGTCACGGCCTGGCCGTGATATCCATCACGGCCGTGACCCAAAACCACCACAAGTCAGAGCACATCACGGCCCAGCCGTGAAATTCTTCACGGCCATAACAGAGGGCTCGCGACGCGAGCATAGGCTCGCCTCGCGAGAGACTGGAATTTCGCAGAGCAACCAGAAGCAGAGACCATCACGGCCGTGACGCGCATTACTTGGACCTGAAGAAACCGAAATAGATCAGATTTTGAGTTGGTTTGGGACTCTAACTTCCCAATTTCTATAAATAAGGATCAAGGCATCAGATCAGGGGATACACAATACACATTGGATGAGATCCATAACAACTAGGACTTAGGCATAGGACTAAGGCAAACTTGCTCACTCTCTAAAAACACCAAAATCTGAGCACAGAACATTAAATTAAATGATATATAAAGGGAAAGGATCAACAAACTGAAGCAACAAAAACAAACATATGAACCCATTCTTCACATTCCGAAAAACATTGAAACAAAACAAAACAGGGATACCAGTGACATTAGGTTCAAAATGCATACGGTCAATCCGTCAATCCATATTCATATTTTCAAATAATGATTGACACACAAACAAGTCACATTCCATTCAACACCAATCAAACCGAAAATTAAAGAGCAAGTAAAATAAAACCTTGAACACAGACTGTGAACTTGGATAAAAACACACTCCCACAAATATTAAGAATGTCCGGAAATAAAATTTGTAAATGATAGAAAATCACCTGAACACAGACTGTGAACTTGGAAGTGGGTTCCAATAAAGCTGCAAACTTGGAACTAGGTTCAACCGGGAATGCGCCCCTGTGATCGTGTCACGGACACCGAGCTGCAGTGTGAAGCTCTTAGTATGAGACTTAATCATATTTAAAAAGGGACAGATTGGCAAACAAATTTGTCTTGCATTTGAGATTTAACACTAATAAGAAATGTGATGAATTAATGTTAGCACAATCAAGGACCATTTAAACATATTTCAGTTCTAAAAGTAAGACAATGCTGAAACTGATATTTAGTGGGTAACATCTATCTACTTGTTTCCTCATTAAAAGGTCATACAGAACATTGAGCTATGAAGGGAAAAAAAAAAAAAGGATATCCAAGTTGTCCAAAGATACATGGAAAACAAAATTTTCAAACTCTTTCGGAAACGCACACAGCCAAAGCATTCATACTCAAGTATAATATCAGGATACTTTTGACACAAAATGCACAAAACCCATTCTGACCATTCATACTCAAACTTTCCAAAATGAATTTATGAAGTTAAATCATATAAAAATAATCTCATAACAAATATAAAATCAAAATAACTAATTTCTGACCATTCATACTCACTTTCACTTTGTCTGTCATCTATCTATCTGAGTTTGTGCAGTGTCAAAGTGTGAAGTGATGGGGGTATGGAGAGAACTCGCGGTGGCAAAAGGAGCAGCGGCGGGTATGGAGAGAACTCGCGGTGGCAGTAGGAGCAGCGGCACAGGGGTTTGGGTTCGAGTGGGTTCTTTCTCTTTCGGAGTAGCAGCGGCGGCGAGCAATGGCGAAGGTGAGGGAAGAAAAAAGAGATGGCATGCAGAGGGAAGGAAACAGTAGAATGAAAATGAGGAAAAAACAGAGGGAAGGCCGAGCGCGCGTCTAATTTTACTGTGAAGACCTAAGATAGCGTTTCCTACAAGAAACGCTATCTTAGGTGATACCTAAGATAGCGTTTCCTGAAGGAAACTCTATCTTAGGTATCACCTAAGATAGCGTTTCCGTGTGGAACCGCTATATTTTCCTAAGTGACACTTTTAATAGCGGTTCCATACGGAAACGCTATCTTAGGTGATACCTAAGATAGCGTTTCCCTAAGGGAAACGCTATTAAAAGTCCCCCATCACTTTTAATAGCATTTCCACACGGAAATGCTATTAAAGGTGCGTTATTAAAAGTCTATTATGTTGTAGTGTTTGTATGATCTACCCTGACGCCGCAAGGTAATCCCTATTCTAATCATGGCACGTCTGCCAAATGCATGCAAGAAAACATTTTGTTCTCAACACTTTTCTTTGTGCTATATCTTTATTTGTCAAAGCTCTTAAAAGCTTACGACTTAACATCTTTTGAAACATTTTTACATCTTTTATTAACAACACAGGACCTCAAAGTCCGAGTGCTCAATCACGAAGCCCCTAGACCTTGCAATCAGTCTTAGGGTCGTGGTAATAGAAAACATCTTACAATGTGTTAACTTCTTTTAGTAGATACCTAGTCTACAACACAACGAACCTTAATACCCCGACGTCTCGGTTATTAAGTTCCATAACATCATTTTTACATCTTTTTACATCTTCTTACATCTTTTTACATCTTACATCGTTCTACATCTTTTTACATCTTTTACATCTTTTTACATCTTTTACAAAATAACGTCAAATCATCAATAACTTCTTTTTATAGAAACTTCAACTCTAATAAATCAATTCAGATTAAATCTCTTTTTAAATTAAGTACCGCTGTTTTCAAACTTTCCTCTTAAATAATTTCAAAACTTGCCGTCGTTTAGCATTTTCAAAGAAAATGTTCTTAAAGTCAAACTTTGACATTTCTTCTAAAATAATTTTCTTATATAATAAATAAGGTCTTTTAGAATATTAATTTCACAAAATCACCTTTTATAATATTTCGGAATTTCTTATGTAAAAATTAGCAGTACTAAAAAAATTTCACGGTTACGCTCTCACCGTGACTCATAAATTTCTTTTCCATTAATAAATCATTAAAATAATAATATTTCTCAAAACTCATTATTTTTCCAAAAATCATATTTTCCTCCACTATTATACTCCAACATTTCCCATAAAACGTGGAATACAACTTTCACAGCTTATTAAATCTTTTATCTGATTAATCGGTTGTGCACTGACCACTGTCAGGCCTCTCAAACAACACTCACAAACAACATTCAACAACATCATCATAATTATATCCCCAGACAGATCATGCATCATAACAACTTAATATACTACTGCAGATAATTAAAAGCAGATCAATCACCGATACACAGATAAACAACACATCATAAACAACATAAACAATTAATCACAAACCACATATAAATCATATAAGCCACACTAAAAGCAAATAGTTATAGAGAAAATCCCTCAGGTAAGCTCCCCTTACCTCTTGAAGACTCAAACTAACGTTTTCAAACAACCTCCCGATTTAATCCGATTTCCTCCGTCGGCTTTAGGTCAAACCAACCCGATTGATTCCTTCAAACGAATTGCAATCAAATCAAACCACAACATACTTAACTCATGAGGGTTAGGTTTTGGCCAAGGGCTGACTTTTAGGGTTCAAAATTCTTAAAATTTCTAATCATGATTAAGTCATAGATTAATGGTCCTTAATTAACCTAAATCATAGATTAGTGACTAAATAACTAAGTTTAAAACTCAAAACTTCCTAACTCTTTTATACATAGATTCGGCCTTAATAGGTTCATAGAGCTAGGGTTCTTAGTTTAATAAACCAACTTGGATTTTTAAGGCATACATACTAAGAGATTGATTTCTAAGATCATTTATGAAAACCATGAACAAAACTCACCCACTTAGGGTTCGGCCAACATAAAGATTTTTGAGAAAAATATTCATTTTAAGAGACTAACATGGATTAGAGTGTGTAGTCATACATGCCACATAGAATACATGATCATACATGAAAACACATGAACAAAACTCTACCAACCCTAAGGTGATAGATTCGGCCAAGGCTAGGTTTTCAAGAAATAAATTTTTGATTACATCATGCTCTTGGATTTAGATAATATGCATGATATCAATAAGATAGAAAGTAGTTTCATCATCATTAGATTTTTCTAGAATTTATTATGACTTTTCAAAGTTCTAGGGTTAGAAACTTGAAAATGATGAACAACTATGAAACAAACTTTAAATCAAGAAACTTTCTAAAGAACATAGGCATGATTAAGGAAGAAGATTAGGGTTTACCTCTTGAAGATCAATGACAAAGGAAATCCAAGAACTTGCTTTACAAACTTAGAACTAAGAGACTTATGAACTTTAGGGTTTTTGGAAGCAAATGGCAAAAGAAACTAAATGAAAAGTGAGAGTATGGTATTTATAGTGATAGTGGTGCCATCTTAATAAGACTCTAGATGATGATGAGTTGTCTTGCTAAAGGATTCAAATGCAATTAAGTTCTAAGGACCACTTTGCAAAGATTCCATAAGTTGAAGGACTAGTTTGCAAATTGTCAAGAAAGTGTCATGATGATGATTTTGCCACATTAAATGCTAGCTTATCTTGACTTTGTTGGCTGAATTTATGAGTCAAATATAGGTTAAGATATATAATTCAAGAATTTGAGAAGAATCAAGAACATTGTGGAAAAATCAAGGATAATGTAGAAAAATGTGGAAACTTGTGGAAAACTCTAGAAAATTGATTCAACAACAAATGAGGCAGCCATAAATCCTCATGGGCTTACGCATGGGCTGGGTAATTTTGGGCTTGGGTTCATTCTTGAGGGGCCCACTTAAAGATTTAAGCATTAAGCTTGACATAGGAAACTTGTATAGTTTCAAATAGGCTTTATGAAATCTATCCATGAACTAGAAAATTCTGGGCTTCAAAGACATGTCCATTAGAGATTGGGAACAAGGATTCTAGCCCAATTCACTTGAAAAAACTTAGAAACTAACTCAGGGACAAAAGGGTAATTAACAGAAAGTTCAGGGACTTAAGCGTAAAATTCATAAATTTTCACTTTAACCTTGAAAAACCTTCTAGACTTAGAAATGTGATTCATCCCCTTGAATCATCTCAAAATCCTAAGATAAACCCTCTATCGGCTCTTAGAAACTCCGAAATCCACTCTGTCGTCTACCCGATTACGTATTCCGCCCGTAAAACGTAAATTATTTTATTTTTTTTCTGAAATAGTTCTAAAAATACACTCTTGTAGGAAATAAAATAAAAATCTTAAGTCTTTCGTTCACGAATTAAAATCATGTTTTCTGAGCAGTAAACTTTTACTGTCAGTGAAAATGCAGAAAACGGCAGACCGGCTTCCGTCTGAATTTTCAACCAAAAACTTCCCCGTAACCTTATGAAAATAAGTATAACAAGGAAATGACCTTGGTTTATCCAAAATCATTTTCTAAGTCTCGGTTAAAAATATATGTTTATATATTTATTACCGATATTGCAGAGCAGCGAAAATCGGGGTGTTACATTACTACCCCACTAAAAAAAAACTAGTCCTCGAAATTTCGTCACTCGAAACTAATCAGAATTTTGCAATCTCATCTTAAACTTAAGATTTTACATTGCCCTTCACATCACTTCATTCCTCTTATTTCATATTCCATAACACAATTCATTCTTACGTCATTTCTACCTATCCGTATTATCCTCAAAATTGCATCAAAGCCTATCACCCTCGAAAAACAAAATCAAAACTTAATCACTTCTCTTATCAACATGGTTCCACCATAAACCTTATTCCAATCATCTAACTCTAAATATTATCATTAATACTAACAATGTCTTCACAGCACCACGCATCAACTCCCTACTCAAAATATTCAATCATAGTCTTAGTTCCTCTTGATTATAATTCACCACTCCAATTTAATATCACCTCACACATCTCATCCTCAAAATAACTTCATTTGCATATCTTCAAAATAACTTCATTGCACATCTCATCCTCGAACTTTTCTATCAACTTAATTTTTCTCAAGAACTTTTCTTTTCCGCTCACATTCAACTTAGGTAAAACTACCATAGACACTTTTCTGTAATTCCTTACTTATTTATTAACACATATTACTTCTATGAAGTAATTCAAACAAAACTTAACTCAGAGAAAACACAACGTCAACACAACAGACCTATTTCCCAACATTCCCGAAAGACTCGACCAGCTCTGATACCACTAATGTGACACCCTAAACTCGGGTCATCACATGGTTACCCATTTGTGGAAATAAAACTTAATTTGCTGGTTGCTTTCGGAAAATCATGTTTTCTCAACGTTTATCTCTTCAAAATATGGTGATAAAATTTTTTTTTCCTTTTCTCCTCATAACCACAACAACGCAATCAAGTCCCACTTAACTACATAATGTATATAAGTCCTCTAACTATACTGCCTCATATGTTTTATCACATAAATCATAATCAACTTATTTCTCAAAACATAACATTACCTAAGCTGGTCGTAACTAACGGACACTACACCCCTTAAAAACAGCAACAGCATGCCTCGAACTAGACAGCCTTCATCTCCTTGTAGATATCATACCCCTCGTACGATTCTGATATGTTTGTAAGGGTGAGCCGCCAATATATGGATTTACCACGATAACTAAATGCGCAACACAAAAGAAGGCACATACACATATACATGTCTATAACAACATACTCATTCATATCATAATACCTCGTTTATCAATGCGTTTCACACCCCAAACATCAACATTGGAAAAACTATGCATGAACACTTCAATACATCATCTAAACATTCATACTTAATCTCATGAGATATCTCCAACCTCGTAAACCTCGTGATGAGTTGATCAGACTCAATTGCCACAGGCATACAGCCACAGGCACGCCCATCGTACACTGTCCAACATCGTGGCACAGTGATAACACTCTGAGATGGGACCTCATTGTCCAAACCCCGGGCACAATGAGAACATCTTTCACTACAACAGATTAGACTTTAGATAGCGTTTCCGTATGCCTTTTAATAGCGTTTGTAACCGCTATCTATGCTACCGCTATTAAAACTCGTTAGCAAAGATAGCATTTAGGAACTGCTATTAATAGGTGACTTTAGATAGCGTTTGTACACGGAAACGCTATCTAAAGTCAGACTTTAGATAGCGTTTGTACACGGAAACGCTATCTAAAGTCTGACTTTAGATAGCGTTTATACAAGGAAACGCTATCTAAAGCCCTTTTTTTTTTCTTAACTTTTACATCCATTATTCCTGCATATTTACACAAAAAAACCACAATTGTTGCAGTCAACACAATTGTTCAAAATGTGTTCAAAATATAAGTGTTCAAATACAAGTGTTCAATGCAGCTAGCACTGCATGTGTTTGTGCAGCAAACCAGTAACTATACAATCAAAGTGCAACACTCTATACAGCAACTATATATATATATATAACCAGATATAAGTACACCACTCTGTTTCTAAAGTATTCAAATTCACACGAGTAAGACAAAATCAAAGTGCAGCAACTATACCAGATCTCAATCCTTAAGAAACCAAAATCAGAAAACCAACATACATCTACAATTAATCTACATTTACAGCCTTTTTTGTTTTTCATGAGACCAAGACAACACCAAAGTAATGTGTCGAAATGTGATCCAAAGACTCGTAGCATACATACTGCATTTCCACCACAAAGACTAACCTGTTACATTGGGATACAGCAGACTAATTAGGTAAATACTACTGTAGCAAGAAACAGAATTCAAATCAAGCATTAACAAAGTCTAACAAAAATAATAAGTTTGAACTTATTTTCTCCTTTCCATGCACATCAACTCGAAGGCATGTACCAATGAAAAACAAATACATAGATAGTTTGGGGTTGATAAATATAAAGCATTATTCACATACCAATGAGTATTGCTGCAACTATTGTGATCAATTTGACATAATCAAACGAACTTTTCAACAATATAGCGACACCACTCTTCCTTGACTTCAGATAGTTGAGCAGTGGAGTATGTGGAGCATTTGAAGTCAGGGAAGTACTGCGACATAAAAATTAAATAAATTAAGTTACAATTGCTAAAACATTTGAACAGTCACATTTAAAAGCTAAGTAAACAACATACCGCCATTGGTATTTTAACTTGGTTCTGCAAGATAGTCTCCTTCATGAAACGCATGACATAGTACCCACAATCTGTACTGTTGGGTTGTCTTGGGCACTATAAAAAATAAAATAGTAAATCAATATAGTTTTTTTTTATCTAATTGCGCATTAAGTTTTTGCAAATATACCGTATCTGAATCCATTTAATGTTGGTTGCCTTTAAACGTGGCACCTTAGCTCCGATATTTGCGCGA
Source organism: Sophora flavescens (assembly GCA_030762895.1). NCBI lineage: Eukaryota > Viridiplantae > Streptophyta > Magnoliopsida > Fabales > Fabaceae > Sophora > Sophora flavescens. The sequence continues at coordinate 228,685,831 of CM061063.1, read as the reverse complement.
TAAACTTGCAAACCACTAATCACAAAATCAAACAGACTTCATTAAGAAACATATTTTCAATCATCACAAACACACGCATGCTCACGTATCGAATGTAATCATAGAAAATCGAAATATAAAAACATGCTTACGTATCGAATGCAGATTCTTTAATTCAGGCGATCCCTAGGATCAACATACAAGGGATCCAGATAGTAAATAATCTCTTCAACAATATTTATCGCAGACAAGACCCAATGATTCCTACAAAAATGTTGAGATAACAAATCCTAAGCACCTCAACTTTTATGTAATTCATTATTGTGAATTAAGTCCTATAGGATAAGCGACTCACCCAACATTGCACGGCGCTAAAAACAAGGGCTGATATTCTCTTTCTTTAGTTGCAAACCGGTCAGCTAGATACGTTGTCTGTGAATCCCTCCCGAAGTAGCCGTATGTATTTGTTTGGTGTGGGGACAAGAAGAAACCTCCTCGTTATTTCCTTTGGAAGCAACAATTCTTCATACAAATACCTTCAATTAAAATATAAAAATGGATTACACCAATGACATCAATATTTAAATGGAAAGACTAAAAAAATATTGTACACTTTAAGCCTGATTTATTACCTGATATATGCGGAAATAACGGAGGCAGATACCCATTCATGATTTACAACTTCTCTGATATTTTCAGTATTGAGCATCTCAATGAAATGGTGACCAAAAATATTTTGTTCCATCTCTACGTACAATTGGTCAGCATTTTTCATATTCTTTCGTTCATGTATTTTAAGGAAATTCAAATATTCCTGAGAAGTTGTAGTTGAACCAGCTGTAGGTGGGTTGGCCTCAGAGTTGCCTCCTTTATTTTCTGGGGTTGTAATTGACTCCTTTGTATATCCAGACACTCTGCCCTTGCCTTTAGCTTTTGCGGGTGCCCGGAAATTTTGCATTTCAATATGCCAGTTAGTGATCAACTAATGTAATGCATATATGCCGTATATGAAAAGGTGGAAAAATGCAATTACATACCATATTAATTACAACCACGAGATCAATTGGCCATGCCACATAAGTACCTATTGCATCTCCTACTGTCATCACATCTGCATCAACGATAGGTACCGGCAATGGCGCATCCCCCTCAGTTGCAACATCAACTCCAACTTTCACATGGTTAAGGGTACTTGGTCCCGGTGTGCGGTGTAACACCGGCTCATTGTATACTTTACCCATAGCAACCATACGATAGTTTGGGGTCGATAAATATAGCTGACATGAGTTGACGCCCTAATCCAATGATAGATGAATAAGCTGTGAATTAAGGCATCCAATTGAATGTATTTAACTGTGAATGCAATACTATGCATGATTGGGTAGGTGGATTTGAGACCCTAGATATTTTAATTCCTGATTTTTAGTTAATTAGCTTTATTTGATTTGTTATTTGAATTGCGATCTTAATCTCTCTCTCTCAACCACTTTCCTCACTTGACCAAACGTATTGGATTTCCCGCGAATTGGTTGAATTGGTAGCCCAATCCCTGAGTTCGACCTCGGTAAATTCTTACCGTGTTATTTTATTACTTGCAACGACCCGGTACACTTGTCGGTGACTCAACACACCCCTTAAAAACAGCAACAGCATGCCTCGAACTAGACAGCCTTCATCTCCTTGTAGATATCATACCCCTCGTACGATTCTGATATGTTTGTAAGGGTGAGCCGCCAATATATGGATTTACCACGATAACTAAATGCGCAACACAAACGAAGGCACATACACATATACATGTCTATAACAACATACTCATTCATATCATAATATCTCGTTTATCAATGGGTTTCACACCCCAAACATCAACATTGGAAAAACTATGCATGAACACTTCAATACATCATCTAAACATTCATACTTAATCTCATGAGATATCTCCAACCTCGTAAACCTCGTGATGAGTTGATCAGACTCAATTGCCACAGGCATACAGCCACAAGCACGCCCATCGCACACTGTCCAACATCGTGGCACAGTGATAACACTCTGAGATGGGGCCTCATTGTCCAAACCCCGGGCACAATGAGAACATCTTTGTATGATCTACCCTGACGCCGCAAGGTAATCCCTATTCTAATCATGGCACGTCTGCCAAATGCATGCAAGAAAACATTTTGTTCTCAACACTTTTCTTTGTGCTATATCTTTATTTGTCAAAGCTCTTAAAAGCTTACGACTTAACATCTTTTGAAACATTTTTACATCTTTTATTAACAACACAGGACCTCAAAGTCCGAATGCTCAATCACGAAGCCCCTAGACCTTGCAATCAGTCTTAGGGTCGTGGTAATAGAAAACATCTTACAATGTGTTAACTTCTTTTAGTAGATACCTAATCTACAACACAACGATCCTTAATACCCCGACGTCTCGGTTATTAAGTTCCATAACATCATTTTACATCATTTTTACATCTTTTTACATCTTCTTACATCTTTTTACATCTTACATCGTTCTACATCTTTTTACATCTTTTACATCTTTTACAAAATAACGTCAAATCATCAATAACTTCTTTTTATAGAAACTTCAACTCTAATAAATCAATTCAGATTAAATCTCTTTTTAAATTAAGTACCGCTGTTTTCAAACTTTCCTCTTAAATAATTTCAAAACTTGCCGTCGTTTAGCATTTTCAAAGAAAATGTTCTTAAAGTCAAACTTTGACATTTCTTCTAAAATAATTTTCTTATATAATAAATAAGGTCTTTTAGAATATTAATTTCACAAAATCACCTTTTATAATATTTCGGAATTTCTTGTGTAAAAATTAGCAGTACTAAAAAAATTTCACGGTTACGCTCTCACCGTGACTCATAAATTTCTTTTCCACTAATAAATCATTAAAATAATAATATTTCTCAAAACTCATTATTTTTCCAAAAATCATATTTTCCTCCACTATTATACTCCAACATTTCCCATAAAACGTGGAATACAACTTTCACAGCTTATTAAATCTTTTATCTGATTAATCGGTTGTGCACTGACCACTGTCAGGCCTCTCAAACAACACTCACAAACAACATTCAACAACATCATCATAATTATATCCCCAGGCAGATCATGCATCATAACAACTTAATATACTACTGCAGATAATTAAAAGCAGATCAATCACCGATACATAGATAAACAACACATCATAAACAACATAAACAATTAATCACAAACCACATATAAATCATATAAGCCACACTAAAAGCAAATAGTTATAGAGAAAATCCCTCAGGTAAGCTCCCCTTACCTCTTGAAGACTCAAACTAACGTTTCCAAACAACCTCCCGATTTAATCCGATTTCCTCCGTCGGCTTTAGGTCAAACCAACCCGATTGATTCCTTCAAACGAATTGCAATCAAATCAAACCACAACATACTTAACTAATGAGGGTTAGGTTTTGGCCAAGGGCTGACTTTTAGGGTTCAAAATTCTTAAAATTTCTAATCATGATTAAGTCATAGATTAATGGTCCTTAATTAACCTAAATCATAGATTAGTGACTAAATAACTAAGTTTAAAACTCAAAACTTCCTAACTCTTTTATACATAGATTCGGCCTTAATAGGTTCATAGAGCTAGGGTTCTTAGTTTAATAAACCAACTTGGATTTTTAAGGCATACATACTAAGAGATTGATTTCTAAGATCATTTATGAAAACCATGAACAAAACTCACCCACTTAGGGTTCGGCCAACATAAAGATTTTTGAGAAAAATATTCATTTTAAGAGACTAACATGGATTAGAGTGTGTAGTCATACATGCCACATAGAATACATGATCATACATGAAAACACATGAACAAAACTCTACCAACCCTAAGGTGATAGATTCGGCCAAGGCTAGGTTTTCAAGAAATAAATTTTTGATTACATCATGCTCTTGGATTTAGATAATATGCATGATATCAATAAGATAGAAAGTAGTTTCATCATCATTAGATTTTTCTAGAATTTATTATGACTTTTCAAAGTTCTAGGGTTAGAAACTTGAAAATGATGAACAACTATGAAACAAACTTTAAATCAAGAAACTTTCTAAAGAACATAGGCATGATTAAGGAAGAAGATTAGGGTTTACCTCTTGAAGATCAATGACAAAGGAAATCCAAGAACTTGCTTTACAAACTTAGAACTAAGAGACTTATGAACTTTAGGGTTTTTGGAAGCAAATGGCAAAAGAAACTAAATGAAAAGTGAGAGTATGGTATTTATAGTGATAGTGGCGCCATCTTAATAAGACTCTAGATGATGATGAGTTGTCTTGCTAAAGGATTCAAATGCAATTAAGTTCTAAGGACCACTTTGCAAAGATTCCATAAGTTGAAGGACTAGTTTGCAAATTGTCAAGAAAGTGTCATGATGATGATTTTGCCACATTAAATGCTAGCTTATCTTGACTTTGTTGGCTGAATTTATGAGTCAAATATAGGTTAAGATATATAATTCAAGAATTTGAGAAGAATCAAGAACATTGTGGAAAAATCAAGGATAATGTAGAAAAATGTGGAAACTTGTGGAAAACTCTAGAAAATTGATTCAACAACAAATGAGGCAGCCATAAATCCTCATGGGCTTACGCATGGGCTGGGTAATTTTGGGCTTGGGTTCATTCTTGAGGGGCCCACTTAAAGATTTAAGCATTAAGCTTGACATAGGAAACTTGTATAGTTTCAAATAGGCTTTATGAAATATATCCATGAACTAGAAAATTCTGGGCTTCAAAGACATGTCCATTAGAGATTGGAAACAAGTATTCTAGCCCAATTCACTTGAAAAAACTTAGAAACTAACTCAGGGACAAAAGGGTAATTAACAGAAAGTTCAGGGACTTAAGTGTAAAATTCATAAATTTTCACTTTAACCTTGAAAAACCTTCTAGACTTAGAAATGTGATTCATCCCCTTGAATCATCTCAAAATCCTAAGATAAACCCTCTATCGGCTCTTAGAAACTCCGAAGTCCACTCCGTCGTCTACCCGATTACGTATTCCGCCCGTAAAACGTAAATTATTTTATTTTTTTCTGAAATAATTCTAAAAATACTCTCTTGTAGGAAATAAAATAAAAATCTTAAGTCTTTCGTTCACGAATTAAAATTATGTTTTCTGAGCAGTAAACTTTTACTGTCAGTGAAAATGCAGAAAACGGCAGACCGGCTTCCGTCTGAATTTTCCACCAAAAACTTCCCCGTAACCTTATGAAAATAAGTATAACAAGGAAATGACCTTGGTTTATCCAAAATCATTTTCTAAGTCTCGGTTAATAATATATGTTTATATATTTATTATCGATATTGCAGAGCAGCGAAAATCGGGGTGTTACATTACTACCCCACTAAAAAAAATTTCGTCCTCGAAATTTCGTCACTCGAAACTAATCAGAATTTTGCAATCTCATCTTAAACTTAAGATTTTACATTGCCCTTCACATCACTTCATTCCTCTTATTTCATATTCCATAACACAATTCATTTTTACGTCATTCCTACCTATCCGTATTATCCTCAAAATTGCATCAAAGCCTATCACCCTCGAAAAACAAATTCAAAACTTAATCACTTCTCTTATCAACATGGTTCCACCATAAACCTTATTCCAATCATCTAACTCTAAATATTATCATTAATACTAACAATGTCTTCACAGCACCACGCATCAACTCCCTACTCAAAATATTCAATCATAGTCTTAGTTCCTCTTGATTATAATTCACCACTCCAATTTAATATCACCTCACACATCTCATCCTCAAAATAACTTCATTTGCATATCTTCAAAATAACTTCTTGCACATCTCATCCTCGAACTTTTCTATCAACTTAATTTTTCTCAAGAACTTTTCTTTTCCGCTCACATTCAACTTAGGTAAAACTACCATAGACACTTTTCTGTAATTCCTTACTTATTTATTAACACATATTACTTCTACGAAGTAATTCAAACAAAACTTAACTCAGAGAAAACACAACGTCAACACAACAGACCTATTTCCCAACATTCCCGAAAGACTCGACCAGCTCTGATACCACTAATGTGACACCCTAAACTCGGGTCATCACATGGTTACCCATTTGTGGAAATAAAACTTAATTTGCTGGTTGCTTTCGGAAAATCATGTTTTCTCAACGTTTATCTCTTCAAAATATGGTGATAAAAAAAATTTTCCCTTTTTTTCTCATAACCACAACAACGCAATCAAGTCCCACTTAACTACATAATGTATATAAGTCCTCTAACTATATTGCCTCATATGTTTTATCACATAAATCATAATCAACTTATTTCTCAAAACATAACATTACCTAAGCTGGTCGTAACTAACGGACACTACACCCCTTAAAAACAGCCATAGCATGCCTCGAACTAGACAGCCTTCATCTCCTTGTAGATATCATACCCCTCGTACGATTCTGATATGTTTGTAAGGGTGAGCCGCCAATATATGGATTTACCAAGATAACTAAATGCGCAACACAAACGAAGGCACATACACATATACATGTCTATAACAACATACTCATTCATATCATAATATCTCGTTTATCAATGGGTTTCACACCCCAAACATCAACATTGGAAAAACTATGCATGAACACTTCAATACATCATCTAAACATTCATACTTAATCTCATGAGATATCTCCAACCTCGTAAACCTCGTGATGAGTTGATCAGACTCAATTGCCACAGGCATACAGCCACAGGCACGCCCATCGCACACTGTCCAACATCGTGGCACAGTGATAACACTCTGAGATGGGGCCTCATTGTATTTCGCACATATATTGAGTTATAGACATTCCAAAATTATAAATTTTATATCTTTATTAAGACAAAAGAATTGTCTACAACTGTTATAAAGACCACAAATTCTGAAACCGACGTTTAGATAGTCAAAACGTGGATAGAATTTAAAAAAATGGTTTTGGCGCTGGAACATGAATAGTGTGTACGAATTTGGTCATAACTTGAGCTACAAGAATCCAATTTGGACGAATTTGGTGTCCATAGAAAGCTAAGAGATAGGGCTATATTACTTATGCAGATCTCAAATTCAAACAAGCTCTCTTTTGTTACGAAATATCCATCTGAAGTTAGGTATCTAGTTATATTATGCGAAATTGGGCTTAAAATACTCAAACTATCTATTTATAATGGGTAACACAGCATGGGCCTTGATATGCTTATTTTTCCTATCATTATTGCCGCAATAATTTAGTCCAGGGTAGGTTCTTATCCTTATTTTTATTTTATTTTTTTAAAATCAATTTTACATTATGTGGAACCCCTTTGGATTTTTATTATAAAGAAAACAATTATAATAAACTCTTATACTACCCTTTTTCTATTAAAATAATTATATTTGAATTTTTAGGATGTTACATTTATCCCCTCCTTAGAGAATTTCGTCCCCGAAATTCATCACATACTCACACACATATTGTAACATATCTTTGAAAACCAAACATAAGGTTATCTTACCTTAAACAACAAGATCACGGGTATTGACATACGATGTCCTCTTCCATCTATCAAGTAGTTTTCTTCGGAGTTAATCCTTTCCCATAACACTTTCACCAATGGAATTGTCTTGTTCCTTAGAGTCTTTGTGCCCTTGTCCAAGATTTGACTAGGACCAGGCTTATAGATCAAATTTTCCTTCAATTGTAAAGACTCAGGAGCTATGACATGAGACTCATCAGGTACATATTTTCTAAGCTGTGACGCATGGAAAACATCATGAAGATTTGCCAATTGTGGTAGAAGAGCCAATTGGTAAGCAACGGGCACGACTCTTTTGAGAATTAGGAAAGGTCCCATGAAACAAAGAGTCAGTTTTCTGAATGACATTGACCTCCCCATCCAAAACTTAAGAGTGCCTCTCAAGATTACATGTTCCTCTTCCTAAAATTCTAAATGCTTTCTTTTCTTGTCGACATAACACTTTTTATCTATTATGCGCAATGCACATCTTTCCCTCAATTATTAATCCTAATTGCGATCCCTTTGATTAAATCTGATCTTAACAATATCTTCTCACCTACTTCGCACTATCATAAAAGGGGATCTACATTCCTAATCACATCATTAATATATATATATATATATATATATATATATATATATATATATAGTCATTAAATATTCCACCAGATAATAAATGTCCAATTCATGGCCCCTTAACTTAAAAAAAATATTTTTTTTTTAAAGAAAAAAATTTAATTTTAAAATGAAGTCAATAATAACATTTATATAATAAAATCATAAACTTAAGCATTTGTTTCTATCCATCCGCCTATAATTAGAACGCCTTCACTTGCATTTCATCTTTATAAGCATTCTCACAAATTAAATTTAACAAACAATCTGTAACGCCCTGTATTTCACTGTTTTAAATAACAGTAATACATATAAATATGTTTATAAATTTATTAGAGTTTAAGAAAATTATTTTAAATAAACGGAGTTTACCACTCAATCCTACTTGAATGTAGGAAGCTACGATTAAAATTTAGGTTGGAAAGTCAGGTGAAACCCGGCCCGCGAATTCCATTGACAGTATAATAATACTGCTCAAAAGACCTAATTTTAATTCACGAACGAAAGACTTAAGATTTTTATTTTATTCCCTAACATTCTGTATTTTTAGATTTATTTCATAAAAAAATAAAATAATTTACGTTTTTCGGGCAAAACACGTAATCGGGTAGACGACGGAGGGGATTTTGGAGTTTCTAAGAGCCGATAGAGGGTTTATCTTAGGATTTAGAGATGATTCAAGGGGATGAATCATATTTTTAAGTCTAGAAGGTTTTTCAGGGTTAAAGTGAAAATTTAGGAATTTTACACTTAAGTCCCCGAACTTTCTATTAATTACCCTTTTGTCCCTAAATTAGTTTCTAAGTTTTTTTCAAGTGAATTGGGCTAGAATCCTTGTTCCCAATCTCTAATGGACGTGGCTTTGAAGCCCAAGATTTCTAGTTAATGGATTGATTCCATAAAGCCTATTTGAAACTATACACGTTTCCTATCTTAAGCTTAATGCTTAAATCTTCAAGTGGGCCCCACAAAAATGAAACCAAGCCCAAATTTACCAAGCCCATGCGCAAGCCCATGAGGGATAAGGGGCTGCCCTCATAAAATTTTGGAAGAACCAAGAAAATTCTAGAATGTTCAACAATTTTCCACATTATTCTACATTCTTCCACTTTGTTCTTCAAGCTTCTAAAATCTTCTTCAACAATCTTGAATTTTACTAAAATATCTATGAAAAAATCAGCCTACTATGGTCAAGATAAGTGTGCATTAAATGTGGCAAATCATCATCATGACACTTTATTGACAATTTGCAAACTAGTCCTTCAACTTTTGGAATCTTTGCAAATTGGTCCTTAGAACTTAATTGCATTTGAATCCTTTTAGCAAGACAACTCATCATCTCTAGACCCTTACAAGAGTGGTGCAAGCAAGCTCTATAAATACCATACTCTCACTTTTCACTTAGTTTCTACTTCCTTTTTGTTCAAAACCCTAAGTTCATAAGTTCCTTAGTGATAGATTTGTGAAGCAAGTTTCTTGGATTTCCTTTGTCATTGATCTTCAAGAGGTAAATCCAAATCTTCATTCTTAATCATACCTATGTTCTTTAGAAAGTTCCTTGATTCAAAGTTTGTTTCATAGTTGTTCATCACTTTAAAGTTTCTAACCCTAGAACTTTGAAAAGTCATAATAAATTCTAGAAAAATCTAATGATGATGAAACTACTTTCTATCTTCTTGATATCATGTATATTATCTAAATCCAAGAGCATGATGTAATCAAAAATTTCTTTCTTAAAAACCTAGCCTTGGCCGAATCTAGTAAAGTAGGTTTGGTAGAGTTTTGTTCATGTGTTGTCATGTATGATCATGTATTCTATATGACATGTATGTCTACACACATTCTAATCCATGTTAGTTTCTTAAAATGAAAATCTTTACTCAAAAATCCCTATGTTGGCCGAAACCCTAGGTGGTTAGATTTGTTGAGTTTTTGTTCATAGTTTTCCTTAATGATCTTGTTAATCAAACTCTTAGTATGTATGCCTTATAAATCCAAGTTGGTTTATTAAACTAAGAACCCTAGCTCTATAAACATGTTGAGGCCGAATCCTTGTATAAAAGAGTTAGGAAGTTTTGAGTTTGAAACTTAGTTGTTTAGTCACTAATCTATGGTTTAGGTTAATCAAGGATAATTAATCCATGACTTAATCATGATTAGGAATTTTAGTTAGTCAAAAACCCTAGAGGCCGTGACCATGTAGTAGGGTTTTGGATGTTTTTAGTTTCTTGAATTGTGATTGTTTGATTGTAATGGTTGAAGGTCAAGAATAAAGCAGTGTACGTGAGTTCCCGACTTCCGACGAATTTAATTCAACTTGCTGTGGATCTTCGAGAGGTAAGAGGGGTTAGATGACGGATTATTCGGATGGCCATGTGTCCACATGTTTGTGGTTTGTATACATTTGTTTATGTGGTTGTGGTGTCTGGTTTGTTTTATTTGGCTATGTGTTTCTAGCTGTTTATCTGTGTTTTGGTTGTTTCTCTGCTTATAATTTATTTAATTATCTGCAATAGTATCTTATATTGTTATGATGCATGATCTGCCTGGTGATATAATTCTGATGATGTTGGATGTTGTTTGTGAGGCCTGACAGTGGTCAGTGCACAATCGATTATTCAGATAAAAGATTTAATAAGCTATGAAGAATTATATTCAATGTTTTATGGGAAATGTTGGAATATAATAGTGGTGGAAAATATTATTTTGGAAAAATAATGAATTTTGAGAAATATTATTATTTTAATAATTTATTAGTGTAAAAGTAATTGATGAGTCACGGTGAGAGCGTAACCGTGAATTTTTTTTTAATCTTGCTTGATTTTTACGCAATTATGTAATATTATAAAAAGTTATTTTGTGAAATTAATATTCAAAAATAATTAATAAAAATAAAAATAAAAATAAAATAATAATAATAATAATAATAATAATAATATATAATAAAATATTATAAAAGTCAAAGTTTGACTTTAAGAACACTTTTTTTTGGAAAATGATAAACGACGGCAAGTTTTTAAATTATTTACAGTAAAAGTTTAAAAACAGCAGTACTTATTTTGAGAAGAAATTTAATCTGAATTGATTTAAAAAGTTGAAGTTTCAATAAAAGAGTTCTAAACGATTTGACATTTTATAAACGAATTACAAGTAGAAAGAAATTTCGATGAATGAGTTTTACTAAATGACGTAAAAGATGATATAGAACTTAATAACCGAGACGTCGGGGTATTAAGGTTGTTGTGTTGTAGATTAGGTATCTAATTAAAGAGGTTAAAACATTTTAGATGTTTTCTACTACCACGAACCTAAGCCTGAGGCATCAGTCTAGGATTCATGATTGAGCACTCGGACTTGGATGTCCTGTGTTTTAACAAAGGTTTTAAAGACGTTTAAATTATGGTTGGTCCAAAGCTTTTGGAGAGCTTTGACAAAGAAAGATATAACACAAAGAAAAATGTCGAGAACAAAATGTTTTCTTGCATGCATATGGCAGACGTGCCATGATCAGAAGAGGGATTACCTTGCGGCGTCAGGGTAGATCATACAAAGATGTTCTCATTGTGCCCGGGGTTTGGACAATGAGGCCCCATCTCAGATTGTTATCATTGTGCCACGATGTTGGACAGTGTGCGATGGGTGTGCCTGTGGCGGTGTGCCTGTGGCAATCGAGTCTGATAAACTCATCATGAGGTTGGGATATCTCATGAGATTAGGTACGAAGTTTTAGAAGCTAAATATTGAAGTGTTCATGCATTCAGATTTTAAAAACGACGATGTTCGGGTGTGAGACCCTTTGATATATTGTGTTGTATGCCAATTTAAATATGAGAAATTAAATGATATGGGTTTGTATATGTTTTGTTGTGTCGTACATATGGTTCTCGCGTTATGATCAAATTGTCGGTTTCTCACTCTTGCATGTTTTATTTGTATTTTCTCTTCTGGGTTCTACATGGTGGAATTCAGATGAACCTCTTAAGGACTATGGCGTCTAGAAGAAGAAGAAGGTGTAGTTCGAGAAATATTGATGCTGTTTCTTTTGTCGTAGTGTTTTGACCAGCTTAGGTTTAAGTTCAGTTATGTTTTGGGAATAACCTTTTTATTATAAATGTTTAAGTGTGAAACTTATGAGGCAGTATAGCTGTATGAAATATATATAAGTGTGTTATGTGAACGTTGTTGTGACGATGTTGAAAAGAAAAAATTTTATCACCAATTTTGTTTAAGACAAACGTTCAGAAAACATTATTTCCCGAAAGCAACCAGCAAATTAAGTTTTTATTTCCGCAAACGGGTAGCCATGTGATGACCCGAGTTAGGGTGTCACATTAGTGGTATCAGAGCTGGTCGAGTCTTTCGGGATCTTTGGGGAATTGGTCTGTTGTGTTGACGTTGTGTTTTGAGTTAAGTTTTGTTTGAATTACTTCTTAGAAGTAATGTGTGTTAATACACCAATGCACGTTTCATTTTCTGGTTGCGGTCTAACTGATTTGGTTCCACAGGTCAGTTATGGAACCAGCACCAGAAGGTGGACGTGGACGAGGACGTGGACGCGGTCGTGGATTTGGTCGCAAAGGTGGCCCTATTGGTGGGGATGCTGATAATGAGAAAGCCGATTTATGGATTTAGGAGCTGGACAAAATCTCTGAACTAGTAGTGGAGATGAGTCGGAGGATTGAACACATGAGGAAAGGAAAAGACAATAAGGGGATTGATGGAGGACCCTTGATAGTGTGATTTTACATGATGTTTTCTGTACACTTTTGCATGCATTTTTCATATAGATTAGGCATTCTTAGTTTGATTTTTATTAGATTTTCCTTTGGAACGGGTGAAGCGGTTTCTGTGTGTTGTTTTGCAGAAATTGAAGGAAAACTGTGCATATTTGGCTATAATGAAGGTTGGATGATTTTGGAGCTTGAAAAGAGAAGAAATTGAGCCAAGCAGAATTCTGGAGATTCGCCCCGCGAGACTGGATTCTCCTCGCGACCAAGAAAGCTGACTGTTCCAGAAAATGCAAGCCTTTCTGGTTCGCCTCGCGAACCTTGTTTCACCTCGCGAGTATGGAAACCAGAAGCCATCATGCCCAGGCCCTGATGCTCCTCACGAGCATATTTGAGAAGCTATTTACGTCCTCGCGTCGCGAACATCTCTCGCCTCGCGAGAGTGCAATTTTCTGAAACAACAGAGTTTTAACTTTCGCCTCGCGAGAGGCCATTCGCCTCGCGAGCTCGCGCAAAATCTGATTGGTATAAGTTGCTGTTTTAGAGCAGAATGAAGGGGAAGTTAGAGAGTTTTTAGGTTTTGAACCAGAGGCACTTGGAGGCTGCGGCTGGAAGAGGGTTCCAGCCCTGAAGGGGATGTTTTCCTTGCTCTGGGACTGAAAGAAGATTGGAGGATCCTTCTATGGAGTTTGCTTCATCCCTTCTCTCTTTCTCTCTGTATTCTCTTTTTATGAGTAGTTAAATCCCTGTTGTTGGGATTAGATGTAACCAAACTTATTATTATGTATTTATCTTGACTGATTATTCTGTGTTCATGTCTTCATATTAGTGATTAAATTTTTGTGCTTAGTGCTTGTTGTGGCTAGCACCCCCATGACTCGATTTGTGTTTTGGTATGTAAGGGAGACGTTCGTATTAGAACCGGAATTAAATTTAATCACCTAGTAACCCTTTCGTCTAGAGATTGAGTTTGGTTTACTAGTAATCGCGTAATCCCTAATCCTAATGCAATTTCATTAATCTAGGTCACCTAAGAGATTAGGGTCTATTAGTGGAATTAGGCTCTTGTCATTCGAGAGATCGGGGCTTGAGTAGTTTAGTGGATTGATTTTAATATTTGAAGCATGAATGGGAGGTATCTAGTCCTGGTATTGCATGAGAAAGAGGTTTGGTGAAGTCTAGTCCCAACATATCCTTTCTGCACTCCAAGTGTTCGATAAAAATACAAAAAGATTTTATTTCTTTTCTTTTGTTTGTTTTGATTTCTCTGTTTAGTCTAGATAGTTGCTGAACTTGTGAATTGGTAGTTGACATCCAATCCCCGTGGATACGATAAACCGGTCTCACCACCGTATTACTTGCACGACTGGGTATACTTGCCCAGATTCGTCAACAAGTTTTTGGCGCCGTTGCCGGGGATTGGTTTTGCCAATATCATTAGTAACAGAGGAGGAAACTAATTTAGACATTTTTATTCTTTTTTTATTTTTCTGTATATATTTGATCTTTCTCTTTTGAGTTGTGTTTGTGCAAGGTGGATGCAGTTCATGGAAAATTTGTATTATCCACCTGATGAGGAAGCCTCAATTCACGCTTTGGAGGACAACTGGTGTTTGGGAGATTGCATGGATTTGATGGATCATGTTACTCCCGCACAAGTTGATGATATGACGGGAAGGCTTATATATAACTTCTCCGAGGAGGATTGGGAAACCTTTTGTTCATATTTGCCACCTCCACCACCGTGTATTGTGATTCCCATGGAGCCACATGAAGCAGAATTTGAGAAAAATCTGGTTGTGGGAATGGATCAAATTGAAGATGAAGAAGTGATGGTGGACAAGTCACAAGAAGAGGGAGTACTTTCCACAAGTCCTTGGGAAATTGAAGAATGGGAATGGAAGGAGCAAACACCGTTGAAAGCTGCTCTAGAACAGTATTCCCAAGAGCTATCCACCTCTGAGGCCAAGGCAAGAGCCAATTGTGAGAGTATCGAAGCTGTGATGCAGAACTTCAAAACGCAAGTGGAGGAGATTTGCAAACAGTTAGTACAAGAGTCACCTGAAGCACACTTTGAGGAAAATCTGGTTTGGGGGATAGTTCAAGATGAAGACGAAGTGGTAGTGGATTCCACCATGCTTGCTAAGGAATTTGAAATTTCTGCATTGGACAAATATGTCGGCTTGCATGCATGTGTGGACATTGGTAAGTTAGGCCCTTCCACTTGTCTGGCAAACTTCCTGGTGAAAATGCTATTTGACCCGCTAGGAAGTGAGTGCATTATCATAGTTAAAGAGGTCAATGGTGCTTTCACACACTGGCTGGGTGAATTTGAAGATAAAGTCATTTTACTGCTACAATCTCCACTCCAAGTTCCATTTGATCCAGGAGGAGGATCCTAGAACGTCAAGCTAGTGACGTTAAAGAAGCGCTTATTGGGAGGCAACCCAACTTTTCTTAACCCTTCTCTTTAGTTAGTTTTTGTTTTTGATTTTAACCTCTTGAATAATTTGAGAAGCTCAAGAGGAAAAATAATAAATTGATAATTGCCAAGTGTTTGCAGGGTAAGAAGGAAGGAAGGGAGAGCAAGAAGACAAGGAAGAGCAAAAGGGGCAGAGACAACAAAGCCAGCACCAGCTACCGCCTCGGTAAGCCGTTCCATTTTTATTTTTTTTATTTTTCTCCTCTCTCCATCTTGATTGTTTACATTGGGGACAATGTAAATTTTTAAGCTTGGGGTAGGGGTATTTTGCATTTGCATTTTGCATATTGCATTCATATAGTTTGCATGATAGCTTTGCATATTCACATTATTAGATTGCCCTTGCTTAGATTTTGCATCCAATTGCGAGAACTAAGAGCCCAATAATTTGTGATAGTGAATTGTTGAACCCAATTCTGTTTATTCTTGTAATAAGGCTGCAAATAAAAATGTTTGAGATAATCTTGGATAGTTGATAATTAGCATATGGTTCTGAGGATTTGTGTTTTTCATTGATTCTGAACCAAAATGTGAGATTTTGAGCCATAAAGGGGTACTCACTAAATTTACCCCATTCTTTGTGTTAGAGTGTTATTCCTCTTGGTTTGCTTTCTCTAGAACTTGACTTGAAACCATTTTAAAGCTTAAAAATTTGTGAAAACATTTTTGAAAATGATAGAGGCAATAGGTATTTTTCAGGCCTTCTGAGCTTTGAATGATGAAATGCTACCCCTTAGTTGCCCAATTTTGAGCCTGAAAGAAAAAAAAATGCTTTTCTTGGTATCCTGAAATGTTTTGACAAATATGCTTGATAAGGGATCTTCTAAAGTATTACAAAAGGGTAAAAAGGTAGTTGGAAAAAAGAATGGGATAAAAGAATCAGAAAAATATTTCTCTTGAGTTGAAAAATCTCCCCTTCTCCAAATAAATGAAAAAGAAAAAAAATAAAAATAAATAGAGAAGGGGATGACAAAAGAAAATTGAGAAATAAAAAAGAAAAAGAAAGAAAATAAAGGTGGAAAGTGAATTGAAAACCCAAAAAGGTACTTTAGAAGGTCATGATTTGCAAATGTTGATATGTTTTGTAGCCTTTTGAAATGTCCTTTTATTGATTTCCCCACCTAACGATTAATCCCATGGCCACGTTACAACCAAGTAAAAGACCTCTTGATTCTTAATTGTTTTCATTAATAAAGTAGAGATTTGGTTGATAGTCAAGCCTATGGTAGGATTCATTCCTTGAGGAAAATTGAGCGAATTGCCTTATTCCCTTAAACACTTGAGTGAGAGAGAAAAGAGAGCCAAGCAAATGAACAAGCTTGGGGTGAGCTTCAGGTGAGAAAGAGTGCCCAAATCAGTGAGAACATGAGTCTAAGGAACCTAAGCCTCTAATTGGACTTGAATTGATTTTCTCTTTGCTTAATTGTTTGAATTGCCTATTACTTGGATCATTTACTCGGGTTCTTAGTTCACTATCCATGTTCTGTTTTATTCTACTGACCTTAGTGATTGCTTGAGGACAAGCAATTGAATAAGCTTGGGGTGATTTGATAGTGTGATTTTACATGATGTTTTCTGTACACTTTTGCATGCATTTTTCATATAGATTAGGCATTCTTAGTTTGATTTTTATTAGATTTTCCTTTGGAACGGGTGAAGCGGTTTGTGTGTTGTTTTGCAGAAATTGAAGGAAAACTGTGCATATTTGGCTATAATGAAGCTTGGATGATTTTGGAGCTTGAAAAGAGAAGAAATTGAGCCAAGCAGAATTCTGGAGATTCGCCCCGCGAGACTGGATTCACCTCGCGACCCTGAAAGCTGACTGTTCCAGAAAATGCAAGCCTTTCTGGTTCGCCTCGCGAACCTTGTTTCGCCTCCCGAGTCTGGAAACCAGAAGCCATCACGCCTAGGCCCTGATGCTCCTCACGAGCATATTTGAGAAGCAATTTACGTCCTCGCGTCGCGAACATCTCTCGCCTCGCGAGAGTGCAATTTCTCAAGCAAGAGAGTTTTAACTTTCGCCTCGCGAGAGGCCATTCGCCTCATGAGCTCGCGCAAAATCTGATTGGTATAAGTTCTTTGTTTTAGAGCAGAATGAAGGGGGAGTTAGAGAGTTTTTAGGTTTTGAACCAGAGGCACTTGGAGGCTGCGGGTGGAAGAGGGTTCCATACCGAAGGGGATGTTTTCCTTGCTCGGGGCTGAAAGAAGATTGGAGGATCCTTCTATGGAGTTTGCTTCATCCCTTCTCTCTTTCTCTCTGTATTCTCTTTTTATGAGTAGTTAAATCCCTGTTGTTGGGATTAGATGTAACCAAACTTATTATTATGTATTTATCTTGACTTGATTATTCGTGTTCATGTCTTCATATTAGTGATTAAATTTACTGTGCTTAATGCTTGTTGTGGCTAGCACCCCCATGACTCGATTTGTGTTTTGGTATGTAATGGAAACGTTCGTATTAGAACCGGAATTGAATTTAATCACCTAGTAACCCTTTCGTCTAGATATGGAGTTTGCTTTACTAGTAATCGCGTAATCACTAATCCTAATGCAATTTCATAAATCAAGTCCACATAAGAGATTAGGGTCTATTAGTGGAATTAGGCTCTTGACATCCGAGAGTTCGGGGCTTGAGTAGTTTAGTGGATTGATTTTAATATTTGAAGCATGAATGGGAGGTATCTAGTCCTGGTATTGCATGAGAAAGAGGTTTGGTGAAGTCTAGTCACAACATATCCTTTATGCACTACATGTGTTCGATAAAAATAAATAAAGATTTTATTTCTTTTCTGTTGTTTGTTTTGATTTCTCTTGTTTTCTCTGTTTTGTCTAGATTGGTTTTTAACTTGTGAATTGGTAGTTGACATCCAATCCCCGTGGATACGATAAACCGGTCTCACCACCGTATTACTTGCACGGTGGGTATACTTGCCCGGATTCGTCAACAACCCTCTCGTTCAAGAACCAGAATCAGAATCGGAAGGAGGAACGAAATCAGCAAAAGCCTTATTTCCGTCCACCAGGAAATAACCAAAATCACCAACAATATCGTTCTAATTCTTCTGCATCATGGGGTGGAGGCCCGAGGAACCAAGGTCAAGGTCAAGTCAGGAGGTGTTACGATTGTGGGGATGTAAGCCATATGGCTGGTAAATGCCCGGTGAGGGGAATCAAGTGTTTTAATTGTAATCAAGTGGGACACATATCGAGGAAATGCAATGCGCCAAGGCGTGGATCGACTGTCAATAATACCAATCTTTGTCAAGCTAAAGGCTGGGTAGAGTAGATAGTGCATGGGGAGCTGAAACTTCCAACCATAACGGTAACCTCTTAACTATGATGTCATTGTTTTGAACTCAAGATGAAATTCTTTTACATACTTTCTTGTGAAAGTAAGGCTTGAGATCTTTCATTCTGTCTAGCTTCGTGTCACAAAATTTCGAGGACGATTTTTTTTTTTAGTGGGGTAGTAATGTAACACCCGTATTTCTATTTTTTAAATAACATGTAATACATATAAATATGTTTATAAATTTATTAGAGTTTAAGAAAATTATTTTAAATAAACGGAGTTTACCACTCAATCCTACTTGAATGTAGGAAACTACGATTAAAATTTAGGTTGGAAAGTCAGCGAAACCCTACGCGAATTCCATTGACAGATATAATATCTTGCTCAAAAGACCTAATTTTAATTCACGAACGAAAGACTTAAGATTTTTATTTTATTCCCTAACATTCTGTATTTTTAGATTTATTTCATAAAAAAATAAAATAATTTACGTTTTTCGGGCAAAACACGTAATCGGGTAGACGACGGAGGGGATTTTGGAGTTTCTAAGAGCCGATAGAGGGTTTATCTTAGGATTTAGAGATGATTCAAGGGGATGAATCATATTTTTAAGTCTAGAAGGTTTTTCAGGGTTAAAGTGAAAATTTAGGAATTTTACGCTTAAGTCCCCGAACTTTCTATTAATTACCCTTTTGTCCCTAAATTAGTTTCTAAGTTTTTTTCAAGTGAATTGGGCTAGAATCCTTGTTCCCAATCTCTAATGGACGTGGCTTTGAAGCCCAAGATTTTCTAGTTAATGGATTGATTCCATAAAGCCTATTTGAAACTATACACGTTTCCTATCTTAAGCTTAATGCTTAAATCTTCAAGTGGGCCCCACAAAAATGAAACCAAGCCCAAATTTACCAAGCCCATGCGCAAGCCCATGAGGGAGAAGGGGCTGCCCTCATAAAATTTTGGAAGAACCAAGAAAATTCTAGAATGTTCAACAATTTTCCACATTATTCTACATTCTTCCACTTTGTTCTTCAAGCTTCTAAAATCTTCTTCAACAATCTTGAATTTTACTAAAATATCTATGACAAAATCAGCCAACTTTGGTCAAGATAAGTGTGCATTAAATGTGGCAAATCATCATCATGACACTTTATTGACAATTTGCAAACTAGTCATTCAACTTTTGGAATCTTTACAAATTGGTCCTTAGAACTTAATTGCATTTGAATCCTTTTAGCAAGACAACTCATCATCTCTAGACCCTTACAAGAGTGGTGCAAGCAAGCTCTATAAATACCATACTCTCACTTTTCACTTAGTTTCTACTTCCTTTTTGTTCAAAACCCTAAGTTCATAAGTTCCTTAGTGATAGATTTGTGAAGCAAGTTTCTTGGATTTCCTTTGTCATTGATCTTCAAGAGGTAAATCCAAATCTTCATTCTTAATCATACCTATGTTCTTTAGAAAGTTCCTTGATTCAAAGTTTGTTTCATAGTTGTTCATCACTTTAAAGTTTCTAACCCTAGAACTTTGAAAAGTCATAATAAATTCTAGAAAAATCTAATAATGATGAAACTACTTTCTATCTTCTTGATATCATGTATATTATCTAAATCCAAGAGCATGATGTAATCAAAAATTTCTTTCTTAAAAACCTAGCCTTGGCCGAATCTAGTAAAGTAGGTTTGGTAGAGTTTTGTTCATGTGTTGTCATGTATGATCATGTATTCTATATGACATGTATGTCTACACATTCTAATCCATGTTAGTTTCTTAAAATGAAAATCTTTGCTCAAAAATCCCTATGTTGGCCGAAACCCTAGGTGGTTAGATTTGTTGAGTTTTTGTTCATAGTTTTCCTTAATGATCTTGTTAATCAAACTCTTAGTATGTATGCCTTATAAATCCAAGTTGGTTTATTAAACTAAGAACCCTAGCCCTATAAACATGTTGAGGCCGAATCCTTGTATAAAAGAGTTAGGAAGTTTTGAGTTTGAAACTTAGTTGTTTAGTCACTAATCTATGGTTTAGGTTAATCAAGGATCATTAATCCATGACTTAATCATGATTAGGAATTTTAGTTAGTCAAAAACCCTAGAGGCCGTGACCATGTAGTAGGGTTTTGGATGTTTTTAGTTTCTTGAATTGTGATTGTTTGATTGTAATGGTTGAAGGTCAAGTATAAAGTAGTGTACGTGAGTTCCCGGCTTCCGACGAATTTAATTCAACTTGCTGTGGATCTTCGAGAGGTAAGAGGGGTTACCTGACGGATTATTCGGATGACCATATGTCCATGTTTGTGGTTTGTATACATTTGTTTATGTGGTTGTGGTGTCTGGTTTATTTTATTTGGCTATGTGTTTCTAGCTGTTTATCTGTGTTTTGGTTGTTTCTCTGCTTATAATTTATTTAATTATCTGCAGTAGTATCTTATATTGTTATGATGCATGATCTGCCTGGTGATATAATTCTGATGATGTTGGATGTTGTTTGTGAGGCCTGACAGTGGTCAGTGCACAATCGATTAATCAGATAAAAGATTTAATAAGCTATGAAGAATTATATTCAATGTTTTATGGGAAATGTTGGAATATAATAGTGGTGGAAAATATTATTTTGGAAAAATAATGAGTTTTGAGAAATATTATTATTTTAATAATTTATTAGTGTAAAAGTAATTGATGAGTCACGGTGAGAGCGTAACCGTGAAATTTTTTTAGTACTGCTGATTTTTATGCAAGAAATTATGTAATATTATAAAAAGTTATTTTGTGAAATTAATATTCGAAAATAATTAATAAAAATAAAAATAAAAATAAAAATAAAATTAAAATAAAATAATAATAATAATATAATATAATATAATATAATATAATATTATAAAAGTCAAAGTTTGACTTTAAGAACACTTTTTTTTGGAAAATGATAAACGACAGCAAGTTTTGAAATTATTTACAGTAAAAGTTTAAAAAAAGCAGTACTTATTTTGAGAAGAAATTTAATCTGAATTGATTTAAAAAGTTGAAGTTTCAGTAAAAGAGTTCTAAACGATTTGACATTTTATAAACGAATTACAAGTAGAAAGAAATTTCGATGAATGAGTTTTACTAAACGACGTAAAAGATGATATAGAACTTAATAACCGAGACGCCGGGGTATTAAGGTTGTTGTGTTGTAGATTGGGTATCTACTTAAAGAGGTTAAAACATTTTAGATGTTTTCTACTACCACGAACCTAAGCCTGAGGCATCAGTCTAGGGTTCGTGATTGAGCACTCGGACTTGGATGTCCTGTGTTTTAACAAAGGTTTTAAAGACGTTTAAATTATGGTTGGTCCAAAGCTTTTGGAGAGCTTTGACAAAGAAAGATATAACACAGAGAAAAGTGTCGAGAACAAAATGTTTTCTTGCACGCATATGGCAAACATGCCATGATCAGAAGAGGGAACACCTTGCGGCGTCAGGGTAGATCATACAAAGATGTTCTCATTGTGCCCGGGGTTTGGACAATGAGGCCCCATCTCAGATTGTTATCACTGTGCCACGATGTTGGACAGTGTGCGATGGGTGTGC
>CM061063.1:228330665-228663118 GCA_030762895.1 Sophora flavescens | reverse complement strand
GAACCTCGTGATCACGAAAGATTCAAGTTAAAAGGTCTAAAGTCCCAACATTGTCACATGTTTCACGAGCCATGATACCCATTGGTATACCTGGCTCATTTTACTACAAAGTGCGCGGGCCTTAACTAAACTCGCTTTTCTTCAAGGCACTTATGCAGCAAAGGATTGACCTGGAAGTTGCATCATTGTAAAGAGAAATTGTTGTGGACTTAACGAAATGAGATGTACTTTCCATCCTTCATTCCTTGACATAATGTTCATCTAATCCATTCACCTTGTTGTAGACACAACTGCGCTGGCCAGTTTATATGAGATGGATGTACCCGAACAGCTGCTATATGAAGATATTAAAAGGGTATGTGAAAACCGATCACTTAATTCTGTGGCGTGTTGTATTATGAACGGTATATTGTCGAAGAAGTCATGAATTTGGTGGACTTAATACCTATCCAACATGTCGAATCTATGTATACAAAGCTCCTCACAATAATGGAGAATGTAATGGGCAAGGAATTACCTGGAATGAAATAAGGACTATAACAAGGACAATAATGGGAGCAAGCACACTTATATGTTCTGCACAATGCCGGCGAGGTTTGTGCTTAGTTGAAACACAAGTGACATGCTTAAGAGTTTCAGATCCAAATAAGAATCAAAATCACAACTAGTGAAGTCACAATCGTTGTTTTAACAATGTCAAGAGATCATCATTTATGCAAGTAGTTGATCAAATGATACTTCGCCAAATAGATTGAGATATAGAAAAAGGTCCAAGTTTGTATGTGTTCTCTACCACGTCGTTATCAAATTAATGGGTAATATTCATACAAAGTAACAAGATGGCTCTGAGTCCAATGTAATAGCACAACTTCTAGTAGCTCTACGATGATATCTCAAGTGCCAAAGACAACCCGGGCATATGCAAATATGTCATACTTCTCGGGCGCTCATTGAACGTGATATGGGAGTTGGATTACACATAGTTTAAGGTTGGTGTGTTTGTTTGCCAGTGGGTTGACAACACAACTGGGGTCTGGGATTGGACATGCAGCGTGGTTCATGCAGTGTGATCTTAATAGGTGGGGGTAAAAGATGGCCTTTATATTAGTATCTCAGCTCAACAAGTTTCTATGTCACTGATCCAGATGATGAGAAAAGGTCCATCGTTCTTTTGACTAACAAAATAATTACTAATGTCTATGATCAAGCACCATCGAGACGTTGATATCGAAGATGATCCTTTCGTCGACATTACAATCACTTGAGATTGATCCAACTAGGATGATGGTATGTAGGTGAGAGATGATCATGAGAGGGCTTTTGGTCAATCCACCATTTCACGGCACTAATAAAGGACAAACAAACCTCAATCCAACGAAGAAAAGAAAAGGTTGACTTAAAACATGTATGTAGGTTTGTGCTTAAATGAACTTTCCGATCTTTTTATATTATAGTTAGGCATCTTCCGTAATGCTATGTTGATTTTGTTATTCATAGTTGTTTTATATTTTGCATCAATTAATGTTATATTAATATCCACTGATGTTTTACTTGTATCTAATATTTTTGTGAGGTAAATGGCATCTTCGCAATTTAGTGATGCCAAAGCTAAGGAGACGCGGCCAACAGCTTATGAAGGGCCATCCGCGCTAGAGTAAAGGACAAAATTTGATGTAATTTACTTACTAATCTAAGGATTTCATAATGTTGTTTGAAATCTAGATTTAATTACTTTTATTATTTTTATTAGGTTGAATGGAATTTTTGGACCAACCTATCCGTAATAATGGTAAAATATTAAGAGTTACATCGGGCCGATGTTCTGCAAAACTACCCAATTATTTGTTCTAATTGGAAGATGAAGCTTGGATGGTTTAAAGAGAGCATATGGGCTGATGTACGTAATTGTTAAAATTTATAAATTATATCAAACTATGTAAACATACTTACTTTGGACACATTGTTTATAATGCTTTGCATGTCTTTTAATGTCGATGAATCTCTAAAAATTTGTACCAGAAGCTGGTAACCTACATGGGCATTCTGAACTAGATTGACCAAAAAATTTAAAAGAGGATGCCAACGGAATATCAATTAGGAGCTTCCATCAAAGATCGACACATATCAAGGGACGAGTGGATGATTTTTATAGCAATACGCACGTGAGATGCTCAACCTGGTATGTTTAATATCAAGCTAGTCCTTATAATTTTATAGCAATACGCATATGACATTAACTATGTATTAATATTACTTATATGTGTCCTAATAGAAATTAGTAAAAGGTAAACCCAAACAGTATGTTAGGATCCCGCAGGCCCTTGACAAAGCATCACGTAGTGGCGCGATTACTGAGGATGAATTGGTAGGGATATATATATATTTAACTGCATTTGTGGTAAATATGACTTTTAAACTGTTTGGTTAATTTATAATATCTCAATATACGATGCGGTGAGGCGGCGTGAGTTAAGAAAATTAAACGCTATATCAGGTGGAGGAAAGCCCGTGAGAACAAGGCGGGTGCATTGACAACAAAAATAAGTAGACCGGGTGGTGGAATAAATAAATAGGAGACTCAACGCTTACATTATCAATTGTTATTTTCATATGATAATATATAATAATTTTAACATTTGCATTTCACCACTAACTATGTGTCGAGAACCGTCATACCACTGAAGGAGAGATAGAAGACTTTGGTCGCCTTGGATATTCTTCAAAGCCCTAGGTGTGTGCAGAGAACCCTGGTCGTGTTAGGTGAAGGGTTTCACGGTTTCACAAAAGATTACTTCCCACCCGGGCGTCAGGTAAGAAATAACTTTTAAACGAAAAAGTTGGGAGACATTGGTGTCCCAACTCTCTGATAGATTGAACATTTTGGAAGAAAAGTCGAAACAAAAGGATGATGAGGAGAAAATTACTTTCCTCCCCAAGCAAGCCGTAAAGATAGCAGACCTACCATCCGCAACTAGGTTCCTGAGGTATTTCATGCCTTTTTTTTTTGCCTTGCATTCAGCTAAATACATTCAATTGATGCCTTAATTCATGTAATTTTATTCATCTAATGCTTGGATTAGGGCCAACTCACATGTCGCCATATTTATCACTTCTCAAACTATCGTGACGGTTGCTATGGGAAAGTATACAATGAGCCGTGTTACACCGCATTCACCGGACCGCACTCTTAACTATGTGAAAGCTGAGTTGATCAAGCGGTAACGAGGGGGGTTGCGCCGTCATCGCACCTATCGCGTATGCGTATGTGATGACGTGAGGGAGATGCAATAGGTACTTTGTGGCATGGCCAATTGATCTCGTGGTTGTATAATATGGTAGTAATTGCATTTTTCCACCTTTTCATAACTGCATATATGCATTACATTAGTTGATCACTAACCGGCATATTGAATGCAAAATTTCCAGTCACCCGCAAAGCTAAAGGCAAGGGCGAGTGTCCGATATACAAAGGAGTCAATTACAACCCTGCAAAAATAAAAGGAGGCAACTCCTCGAGGCCAACCCACCTACAAATTGTCCAACTACAACTTCTCAGAATATTTGAATTTCCTTAAAATACATGAACGAAAGAATATGAAAATGCCGACCAATTGTACGAGATGGAACAAAATATTTTTGGTCACCATTTCTCATTGAGATGCTCAATACTGAAAATATCGTGAGAAGTCAGAATCATGAATGGGTATCTGCATCCTCGTTTATTTCCGCGATATATCGTAACAAATCGTGGGGCTTAAAGTGTACAATATTTTTTAGTCTTTCCATTTAAATATTGATGTCATTGGTGTAATCCATTTTTATATTTTAATTGAAGGTATTTGTATGAAGAATTGTTGCTTCCAAAGGAAATAACGGGGAGGTTTCGCTCTTGTCCCCACACCAAACAAATACATACCCTGCTACTGGGGAGGATTCACGTGATAAACGTATCTAGTCGATCGGTTCGCAACTAAAGAAAGAGAATATCGCACTTTGTTTTTAGCGGCCGTGCAATGTTGGGTGAGTCGCTATCCTATGGGACTTAATTCATAATAATGAATTACATAAAGTCTATGTGCTTAGGATTTGTTATCTCAACATATTTTTGTAGGAATCATTGTGTCAGGCGCGATAAATATTGTTGAAGAGATTATTTACTATCCGGGATCCCTGTATGTTGATCTAGGGATCGCCTGCACTAAAGAATCGTCTCGACACGTAGTCACGTTTTTTATATTTCGATTTTCTATGATTCTGCTCGATACGTGAGCATCGGTGTTTGTGATGATTGAAAATATGTTTTTAATGAAGTCTCGCTTTTGATTTTGTGATTAGTGGGTTTGCAAGTTTATCGCGAAATATCTGAGCTAAGGTGCCGCGGTTTAAAGGCAACCAACATTAAATGGATTCGCATACGTGCATATTTGCAAAACTTAATGCGCAATTAGATAAAAAAACTATATTGATTTACTATTTTATTTTATAGTGCCCAAGACAAACCCAACAAGACATACATTGGTGGGTACTATGTCATGCGTTTCATGAAGGAGACTATCTTGCGTAACCGTTAAAAATACCACATGGCGTATGTTGTTTACTTAGCTTTTAACTCGTGACTGCTCAAATGTTTTAGCAATTGTAACTTAATTTATTTAATTTTATGTCGCAAAGACTTCCCCTCGACTTCAATGCTCCACATACTCCATCGCTCAACTATCCGAAGTCAAGGAAGAGTGGTGTCGCCATATTGTTGAAAAGTTCGCTTGATTATGTCAAATTGATCACAAGAGCTTGCAAGAATACTCATTGGTAGCGTGAATAATGCTTTATATTTATCAACCCCAAACTATCTATGTATTTGTTTTTTCATTGGTACATGCCTTCGAGCTGATGTGCGGAAAGGAGTAAAATAAGTTCAAACTTATTATTTTGTTAGACTTTTGTTAATGCTTGATTTGAATTTCGCTTTACCAACAGTATTTTACCTAATTATCCGGCCAATCCCAATGTAACAAAGTTAGTCTTTGGGTGGAAATGCAAGATGTATGCTACGGAGTCTTTGGATCACATTTCCACATTACTTTGGTGTTGTCTTGGTCTCATGAAAACAAATGTCAGAATGTAGATTAATTGTAGATGTATGTTGGTTTTCCGATTTTGGTTTCTTAATGATCGAGATCCGGTATAGTTGCTGACTTTGATTTTGTCTTACTCGTGTGAATTTGAATACTTTAGAAACGGAGTGGTGTACTTATATCTGGTTATATATATATAGTTGTCAGATAGAGTGTTGCACTTTGATTGTATAGTTACCGGGTTGTCGCACAAACACATGCGAGGCTAGCCGCATTGAACACTTGTATTTGAACACTTATATTTTGAACACATTTTGAACAATTGTGTCGACTGCAACAATCGGGTTTTTTTGTGTAAATATGCAGGAATAATTGATGTAAAAGTTAAGAGGAAAAAGGGCTTTAGATAGCGTTTCCTTGTATAAACGCTATCTAAAGTCACACTTGGATAGCTGCTGTACAAACGCTATCTAAAGTCACCTATTAATAAAGCGGTTCCTAAATGCTATCTTTGCTAACGAGTTTTAATAGCGGTAGCATAGATAGCGTTACAAACGCTTATTAAAAGGCATACGGAAACGCTATCTAAAGTCTAATCTGTTTAGTGAAAGATGTTCTCATTGTGCCCTGGTTTGACAATGAGGCCCCATCTCGAGTGTTATCAACGTGCCACGATGTTGAACAGGTACGTGGCGTGCTTCGTGGTCAGTATGCCTCGTGGGGTATGCCTGCTGTGGCAATTGAGTCCGATCAACTCATCACGAGGTTTACGAGGTTGGAGATATCTCATGAGATTAAGTATGAATGTTTAGATGATGTATTGAAGTGTTCATGCATAGTTTTTCCAATGTTGATGTTTGGGGTGTGAAACGCATTGATAAACGAGGTATTATGATATGAATGAGTATGTTGTTATAGACATGTATATGTGTATGTGCCTTCTTTTGTGTTGCGCATTTAGTTATCGGTAAATCCATATATTGGCGCTCACCCTTACAAACATATCAGAATCGCATTTAGGGGTATGATATCTACAAGGAGATGAAGGCCGTTTAGTTCGAGGCATGTTCGTGTCATTTTTATGGGGTGTAGTGTCCGTTAGTTACGACCATCTTAGGTAATGTTATGTTTTGAGAAATAAGTTGATTATGATTTATGTGATAAAACATATGAGGCAATATAGTTGGAGGACTTATATACATTATGTAGTTAAGTGGGACTTGATTGCGTTGTTGTGGGTTAGGAGGAGAAAAGGAAAAAAAAATTTTATCACCATATTTTGAAGAGATAAACGTTGAGAAAACATGATTTTCCGAAAGCAACCAGCAAATTAAGTTTTATTTCCACAAATGGGTAACCATGTGATGACCCGAGTGTAGGGTGTCACATTAGTGGTATCATAGCTGGTCGAGTCTTTCGATTGTTGGGAAATAGGTCTTGCAGTTGACGTTGTGTTTTCTCTGAGTTAAGTTTTGTTTGAATTACTTCATAGAAGTAATATGTGTTAATAAATAAGTAAGGAATTACAGAAAAGTGTCTATGGTAGTTTTACCTAAGTTGAATGTGAGCGGAAAAGAAAAGTTCTTGAGAAAAATTAAGTTGATAGAAAAGTTCGAGGATGAGATGTGCAATGAAGTTATTTTGAAGATATGCAAATGAAGTTATTTTGAGGATGAGATGTGTGAGGTGATATTAAATTGGAGTGGTGAATTATAATCAAGAGGAACTAAGACTATGATTGAATATTTTGAGTAGGGAGTCGATGCGTGGTGCTGTGAAGACATTGTTAGTATTAATGATAATATTTAGAGTTAGATGATTGGAATAAGGTTTATGGTGGAACCATGTTGATAAGAGAAGTGATTAAGTTTTGATTTTGTTTTTCGAGGGTGATAGGCTTTGATGCAATTTTGAGGATAATACGGATAGGTAGAAATGACGTAAGAATGAATTGTGTTATGGAATATGAAATAAGAGGAATGAAGTGATGTGAAGGGCAATGTAAAATCTTAAGTTTAAGATGAGATTGCAAAAATTCTGATTAGTTTCGAGTGACGAAATTTCGAGGACTAATTTTTTTTTAGTGGGGTAGTAATGTAACACCCCGATTTTCACCAGTCGCAATATCGGTGAATAAATATATAAACATATATTTTTAACCGAGACTTAGAAAATGATTTTGGATAAACCAAGGTCATTTCCTTGTTATACTTATTTTCATAAGGTTACGGGAAGTTTTTGGTTGAAAATTCGAGTGATTGGCCGGTCTGCCGTTTCGCATTTTCACCGACAAAAAAGTTTACTTCTCGAGAAAACATGATTTTAATTAGTGAACGAAAGACTTAAGATTTTTATTTTATTTCCTACAAGAGTGTATTTTTAGAACTATTTCAGAAAAAAAAATAAAATAATTTACGTTTTACTATAATACGTAATCTGTCAGACGACAGCAGTGGATTTCGGAGTTTCTAAGAGCCGATAGAGGGTTTATCTTAGGATTTTGAGATGATTCAAGGGGATGAATCACATTTCTAAGTCTAGAAGGTTTTTCAAGGTTAAAGTGAAAATTTATGAATTTTACGCTTAAGTCCCTGAACTTTCACGTTAATTACCCTTTGTCCCCGAGTTAGTTTCTAAGTTTTTTCAAGTGAATTGGGCTAGAATCCTTGTTCCCAATCTCTAATGGACATGTCTTTGAAGCCCAGAATTTTCTAGTTCATGGATAGATTTCATAAAGCCTATTTGAAACTATACAAGTTTCCTATGTCAAGCTTAATGCTTAAATCTTTAAGTGGGCCTCAAGAATGAACCCAAGCCCAAAATTACCCAGCCCATGCGTAAGCCCATGAGGATTTATGGCTGCCTCATTTGTTGTTGAATCAATTTTCTAGAGTTTTCCACAAGTTTCCACATTTTTCTACATTATCCTTGATTTTTCCACAATGTTCTTGATTCTTCTCAAATTCTTGAATTATATATCTTAAACTATATTTGACTCATAAATTCATCCAACAAAGTCAAGATAAGCTAGCATTTAATGTGGCAAAATCATCATCATGACACTTTCTTGACAATTTGCAAACTAGTCCTTCAACTTATGGAATCTTTGCAAAGTGGTCCTTAGAACTTAATTGCATTTGAATCCTTTAGAAAGACAACTCATCATCATCTGGAGTCTTCTTAAGATGGCGCCACTATCACTATAAATACCATACTCTCACTTTTCATTTAGTTTCTTTTGCCATTTGCTTCCAAAAAACCCTAAAGTTCATAAGTCTCTTAGTTCTAAGTTTGTAAAGCAAGTTCTTGGATTTCCTTTGTCATTGATCTTCAAGAGGTAAACCCTAATCTTCTTCCTTAATCATGCCTATGTTCTTTAGAAAGTTTCTTGATTTAAAGTTTGTTTCATAGTTGTTCATCATTTTCAAGTTTCTAACCCTAGAACTTTGAAAAGTCATAATAAATTCTAGAAAAATCTAATGATGATGAAACTACTTTTTATCTTCTTGATATCATGCATATTATCTAAATCCAAGAGCATGATGTAATCAAAAATTTATTTCTTGAAAACCTAGCCTTGGCCGAATCTATCACCTTAGGGTTGGTAGAGTTTTGTTCATGTGTTTTCATGTATGATCATGTATTCTATGTGGCATGTATGACTACACACTCTAATCCATGTTAGTCTCTTAAAATGAATATTTTTCTCAAAAATCTTTATGTTGGCCTAACCCTAAGTGGGTGAGTTTTGTTCATGGTTTTCATAAATGATCTTAGAAATCAATCTCTTAGTATGTATGCCTTAAAAATCCAAGTTGGTTTATTAAACTAAGAACCCTAGCTCTATGAACCTATTAAGGCCGAATCTATGTATAAAAGAGTTAGGAAGTTTTGAGTTTTAAACTTAGTTATTTAGTCACTAATCTATGATTTAGGTTAATTAAGGACCATTAATCTATGACTTAATCATGATTAGAAATTTTAAGAATTTTGAACCCTAAAAGTCAGCCCTTGGCCAAAAACCTAACCCTCATGAGTTAAGTATGTTGTGGTTTGATTTGATTGCAATTCGTTTGAAGGAATCAATCGGGTTGGTTTGACCTAAAGCCGACTGGAGGAAATCGGATTAAATCGGAGGTTGTTTGAAAACGTTAGTTTGAGTCTTCAAGAGGTAAGGGAGCTTACTCCGAGGGTTTTTCTCTATAACTATTTGCTTTTAGTGTGGCTTATATGATTTATATGTGGTTTGTGATTAATTGTTTATGTTGTTTATGATGTGTTGTTTATCTGTGTATCGGTGATTGATCTGCTTTTAATTATCTGCAGTAGTATATTAAGTTGTTATGATGCATGATCTGCCTAGGGATATAATTATGATGATGTTGTTGAATGTTGTTTGTGAGTGTTGTTTGAGAGGCCTGAGTGGTCGGTCGTGCACAACCGATTAATCGGATAAAAGATTTAATAAGTCGTGAAAGTTGTATTCCACGTTTTATGGGAAATGTTGGAGTATAATAGTGGAGGAAAATATGATTTTTGGAAAAATAATGAGTTTTGAGAAATATTATTATTTTAATGATTTATTAATGGAAAAGAAATTTATGAGTCACGGTGAGAGCGTAACCGTGAAATTTTTTTAGTACTGCTAATTTTTACATAAGAAATTCCGAAATATTATAAAAGGTGATTTTGTGAAATTAATATTCTAAAAGACCTTATTTATCATATAAGAAAATTATTTTAGAAGAAATGTCAAAGTTTGACTTTAAGAACATTTTCTTTGAAAATGCTAAACGATGGCAAGTTTTGAAATTATTTAAGAGGAAAGTTTGAAAACAATGTACTTAATTTAAAAAGAGATTTAATCTGAATTGATTTATTAGAGTTGAAG
This sequence comes from Sophora flavescens, assembly GCA_030762895.1. Lineage (NCBI taxonomy): Eukaryota > Viridiplantae > Streptophyta > Magnoliopsida > Fabales > Fabaceae > Sophora > Sophora flavescens. Next base: position 228,653,152 of record CM061063.1, on the reverse strand, counting down.
TTTCTATAAAAAGAAGTTATTGATGATTTGACGTTATTTTGTAAAAGATGGAGTAAAGATGTAAAAGATGTAAAAGATGTAAAAAGATGTAGAACGATGTAAGATGTAAAAGATGTAGAAGATGATGTAAAAAGATGAAAAGATGTAAAAGATGTAAAAAAGATGTAAAAATGATGTAAAATGATGGAACTTAATAACCGAGACGTCGGGGTATTAAGGTTCGTTGTGTTGTAGACTAGGTATCTACTAAAAGAAGTTAACACATTGTAAGATGTTTTCTATTACCACGACCCTAAGACTGATTGCAAGGTCTAGGGGCTTCGTGATTGAGCACTCGGACTTTGAGGTCCTGTGTTGTTAATAAAAGATGTAAAAATGTTTCAAAAGATGTTAAGTTGTAAGCTTTTAAGAGCTTTGACAAATAAAGATATAGCACAAAGAAAAGTGTTGAGAACAAAATGTTTTCTTGCATGCATTTGTGAGACGTTCCATGATGAGAAGAGGATTACCTTGCGGGCGTCGGGGTAGATCATACAAAGATGTTCTCATTGTGCCCGGGGTTTGGACAATGAGGCCCCATCTCGTAGTGTTATCACCGTGCCACGCATGTTGGACAGTGTGCGATGGGCGTGCTTGTGGCTGTATGCCTGTGGCAATTGAGTCTGATCAACTCATCACGAGGTTTACGAGGTTGGAGATATCTCATGAGATTAAGTATGAATGTTTAGATGATGTATTGAAGTGTTCATGCATAGTTTTTCCAATGTTGATGTTTGGGGTGTGAAACCCATTGATAAACGAGATATTATGATATGAATGAGTATGTTGTTATAGACATGTATATGTGTATGTGCCTTCGTTTGTGTTGCGCATTTAGTTATCGTGGTAAATCCATATATTGGCGGCTCACCCTTACAAACATATCAGAATCGTACGAGGGGTATGATATCTACAAGGAGATGAAGGCTGTCTAGTTCGAGGCATGCTGTTGCTGTTTTTAAGGGGTGTGTTGAGTCACCAACAAGTGTACCGGGTCATTGCAAGTAATAAAATAACACGGTAAGAATTTACCGAGGTCGAACTCGTGGATTGGGCTACCAATCCAACCAATTCGCGGGAAATCCAATACGTTTGGTCAAGTGAGGAAAGTGGTTGAGAGAGAGAGATTAAGATCGCAATTCAAATAACAAATCAAATAAAGCTAATTAACTAAAAATCAGGAATTAAAATATCTAGGGTCTCAAATCCACCTACCCAATCATGCATAGTACCCAAGTAATGATGAATTCCTCCCTGAGTTCAATTACAATGTCAACCAGGACCCCCAAATTCTCTTATATATATCCACTATCGTGCTCAATAGGACGTATTCGAAGATTGGATTAATTACTTACTAGGTCTCATAATCCTAATCATCAAACTCTATTAGTTCTTGTTCCCTATAAGGTTGCACCGATCTCCTACTCACTCGTGCAATATTCGATCGATGATCCCAATTCAAGTTCTAAAACCCGAATCGCCGATCGCCTCAACACGTTTAACTAGTCAATCACGCATGCATATGATCAACACATTCAAATCGGAATTGGAAAACATTAATTGAGAAAAGGGGAGAAAAACATACATCACATGAACACTATACCGCCATGGGTGGCTTCATTGATTCCCTAGACGAGGGAATTAGTTCCTCATGCTCATAGACAAACAATCGGACATTACCTCCATAGTGAAATAAGAAAAATAAAAGGGAGACGCAGCTCGGAGTAACAAGAACTCGTAAAAACTGATCTAAACAAGTGGCTAAAACTAGGATTCGGATCTGTCCCCAAATTCGATCCAAACAGCCTATAAATAGGGATTCTGGTTCTCGGCCTCTCGCGGGGCGAACAAGCTTTCGCGAGGCGAGCATTAGTTTTGGCGCGCTTTCAATTTGGATTCTCGCGGGGCGAGAGTTTGTTCACGGGACGAGTCTTCAAACCTTAATCTGTCACAGCCGTGACCTTCATCACGGCTAGGCCGTGATGGTCTCTGTCTTCCAGGGTCTTCGTGCTCGTGAGGCGATAAGCCTCTCACGTGGCGAATTTCGGCTTTGGCTCCATCCTGGAGTTTGAATGATCGCGAGGCGAATCGTGATTGACGAGGCGAACCCGAAAGGATGACTTCTTCCGCACAATCGAGGCCTTCGAGTTCGTGAGGCGAGCTGGTGACTCGTGAAGTGAGATAGAATGTATGACTGTTGCTGCTTCAGCTGGTCTTCAGGATCACGTGGCGAGAATACACTCGCGGGGTGAGTATCTTCAGAATGAAAATTTCCACTGTTTCTTGACTTTCCTTGACTCTCGGAGCTTCACTTCTAACCTGAAACAATAAAAAGAAACAAAAAACATAATTCTATTCAAAATAGACTAAAAACTACTAAAAATGCCTAGAAAGAGTCAAAGTCTACTTAGGAACAAAACAAGGCCAAATTTGGGCGAAAACGTGATTGAACTCGAATAATTTGCACAAAAACCACAGTCCATCTAGTTATAAAACTAGATAAGCCAAAGGCTTATCAAAACACCCCAAACTTAAACCTTGCTTGTCCCCAAGCAAGCTAAAACTCAAAAAGGAGTCAAGACTTGGCAAGCCTAAAGGAATTCAATCGATTTCGCATGCATTTCATGCAATCTTAACAAAACAGTTTTTCTCCAATGATTTCCCCCCTTGCATTAATGTAATCCCCACATTCATTTACTTTAAACAATTGAGAACTTCATCATTCATGCAATCATTATTCTAAGTTGAGGATCAGAGTCACACACAAAAGGAAGATCACCAATTTCAAACAATTGCCTTCCTCACAAGGGTATGTAAAATTTCACTCATTCGCTCAAATTCGTCTAGGCTATCAACTTTCCACTTAATTTCACATATCAAGAGCACTTTCCATGAATTTGGTTTTCATCTCAAAAATAGTTCCCACGAAAACATGCATGCAACATCAGAAGGTCTTTTAAAGGTTGTAATGGGGCCTGGCTGAGGGTCGGATATTCAAGGATATTAGGCTTAAGTCCCTAGGAACTAAGAGAGCATGAGCATTTGACATATCTTCCACTCAAATTCCTTTTTCCATTTTTCTTTTGCCTCGGGTGACTATGGCCTTTTCCTTGCTATTTTTTCCGCTTTGCCCCTTTTCTTTTGGCAATTTTTTTTACTGCCTTGGGTTTCAACCTTTATTTTTCTTTTTCTCAACCCAAAATGACACACCACCTTGTAGCCACCCCAAACTTAGTTCCTCACAACCCTTCTCTTGCTACGCTTCCATGCTCTCCTAATCCTAAGATCGGGTTAACATGGTTTTTCGATTTTGGCTTATAATATAGGGTCATCAAGAAACATTAGGCTAATTAGGCTCAATGGGGCTAACTAGGAACATGCATTAGGGATGGTTCTTTTGAGGCCAAGTAGTTATTCAAATAAAATTGCCTAAATCATATGATGCAACACATAAACATGCAAACCATGAAGAGATTCAAGCAAATCCGGGAAAGTGCAACTTAACAGTGATTCACACAATCAAAAACAAAGTTGGAGGCTCAAATCCTCACCTGGACATTTTGCAAATTGTTTGACCGAGATACAATTCCTAGTGTGTGCACCCCCTCACCCCAAACTTATCATAAATCAAGTAATCACAATAAAATTCTCAAAGTTCAATTTTCAATTTTTCACATGGGGATCAACTTTTCTAATTTCAGAACCTAGGGGGAAATCATCAATGGTCAAAATAATTCATGCAATCAATCTATGCTCAATTTAATTAAAATCCAACAAGCTTGCCGACACACATTCATACATAAACTCTTGATCTTCTCAAATTATTCAAGAGTGACAACAAAAACAAAACCCACAGTGAGGAAAGGAGAGGGTGCTCCCTGATCAAGTTTCCATGGTTGCCTCCTCATCCAATTGGTTTCATGGGCTCCCTTCTGTTGCATAGCATCCTGGAAGAACTCCCCAAGTTTAAAACCTTAAGTGTAGATTCGCGAGGCGAGACCACTCGCGAGGCTAATCTGGAAAATTGTTATTCACACTTTCCGGAATATCGAGGCAAGTAGTATCTCACGAGGCTAATCTGGAATTCCAACAGATGATGATGCCCTTAATCGCGAGGCGAAAGCATACCTCGCGACGCTAGACAGAAAACGTGAGCAAGCCTCTAAGATTCAGGGCTTCTGTCTCGCGTGGCCACTGTGGATTCGCGTGGCGAATCAAGTTTTTTTTTTATATATATAAATGAAAATGACAGAAACTAAAAATAAAGGATACCTAGCTTGGGTTGCCTCCCAAGTAGCGTTTGTTTAACGTCCCGCGCCTCGACTCAAGTCGCCCTGGGGTTAATCCCGAGGAAGAAATCGCTTGCAAATTGGGGATCGATTCCCTATGGTACTGCCTTATCAGTTGCCCATTCACCTTGAAGTTACCAGAGGCCCCTTCTAACTCTACTGTTCCATGAGGACAAACTTGGAGGACCTTGAATGGTCCCGACCACCTCGATCTTAGCTTTCCCGGAAAGAGTTTCAACCTTGAGTTGTCAAGAAGTACCGCTTGCCCGGCTCAAGCTCCCTAGGCAAGATGTGTTTGTCCCGCCTTTCCTTAGTCCGCTTTTTGTGGTTCGCTTGCTTGCTGATCCCTGACAACTCATTTAAATCCAAAAGCCCTCTATAATCGAAGACATACTCTCCACTCCGTGATGGTCCTTTTTGGGATCAACTCATTGTTTTCATTGACCACCACGGTTGTGCCACCTTTCAACTTCGGTGCTTTATCCTTTTTTTCCATGCCCTTGTTGTTGCGCTTCCCTTGCACATTCATCCCTTGGGGACTCGGTAAGGCTTCCATGTCTTTCAACCACTCAAGATAGACCTCATCCCCCAAAGGGTCTTTTTTCCTCTCTATCATAATTATGGGATTTTACCAACACTTGTGCTAGTGAAGAACCATGGGCTTCTCTAGTTGCCCTTGCCTTGACAATTGATTCCACCACATCCACTCGATACACATCCGACCTCTCAACAGGGTGCTTCATTGCTTCAAAGACATTGAAGACTACCTCATCATCTTGCACCCTTAGAGTGAGCTTCCCTTGTCGCACATCTATCAAGGCACCCCCAGTGGCCAAGAAGGGCCTACCCAATATGAGAGGGATCTCGGCGTCTTCATCCATATCAAGCACTACAAAGTCCGCCTAAATATGAGCTTGTCCACCTTTACTAACAAGTCTTCGACCACTCCATAAGGATATTTTATAGAACGATCGGCGAGTTGGAGTGACATCCGTGTGTCCTTGACTTCTTTGATCCCCAACCTCTTCATCATAGAGAGGGGCATCAAGTTGATGCTTGCCCCTAGATCACATAATGCCTTTCCTAAAGTCATCCCCCCAATGGTGCATGGTATCGAAAAAGAACCGGGATCCTTCAACTTTGGAGGTAGTTTTCTTTGAAGAATGGCATTACACTCCTCGGTCAAAGAAACCGTTTCCTCATCCACTATTCTCCGCTTCTTGGTTAGAAGCTCCTTCATAAACCGGGCATATGATGGCATCTGTTCCAAGGCTTCCGCAAATGGAATGTTAATCTGAAGTTTGAGGAAGACATCAAGGAATTTGTTGAACTGCTTATCCTGTTGAGGTTTCTTCAATCTTTCAGGGTACGGTACCTTCATGTAGGGCGGGAGGTCTTGGGGTTCAACCCACTTCTTCCTTCGGAACTCTTCATCCACAAGCTTCAGCCTTCCCCCTTGCTCTGGTGCCTTGTCACTTGCCAACTCTTCTTTCTCAGGTTGCTCTTCCTCAACATGTGGTTGTTCCGGGGCCTTGTCTTCCTCTAAACTGGTTGCACTCCTATTAGATCCCAACACCCTACCGCTTCTAGTTGTTATGGCATTGCAATGGTTCTTAGGGTTGTTCTCGGTATCACCTGGGAAAGTGCCTGGGGGACGCTCATTCAGTTGCTTAGCTAATGGCCGAGCTATCTGCATCTCTAGATTCTGAATTGTTGACCCCGTGTGAGTTGCCAACTTATCAATGATTGCGCCTGTGTTGATTACCATCTTTTCCATTGCCGCATTCATCTTCTCAAAACCCAACTCCCAAGGTTGCCTTCCACCATCTGTTATTTGCAACTGATTAGGCCCCGGAAGAGCCTGCTGAGTATTGCGCTGCTGAATTCCAATGGTCGGCCTGAGACCCTGGTGAGGTTGTTGCCACTTCTGCTGAGGCTGTTGTTGACCGGCTAGACCACCATTAGCATCACTCCAAGCGAAACCCGGATGGTCTCTCCTCATATAGCCCCTATTCTGATTCTGACTGTTCCTCTGATAGTTGTTCTGGGGCACGCTGTCATAGAAATTGTGGCATGAGTCCACATGTTCTCGAGAGAAGTTGAACGGACAGCTCTGAGTGTCATGATTTCCATTACAATTATCACAACCCGGAGGCATTCCCTCATGGACCGCATTAACCTTCTTGTTCTCTGACAAAGCCGCAACTTGCATCTTCAACGATTTAACTTGCTCTAGAATGGCTTCCATTGTTGCAGAACTGACTCCACTTGAGGTTTCCCTACCACGGTTGTAATCATTGTACGACATCTTCTCTAATAATGCTCATCCATCCTCACCGATAAAAGGAAAAGGAACCGCCACATGCGGCATCACAATTCATCTCGATAGCGTCCCCTTAACCCGTTAAAGAAATGCTGAACTTTGGAGACCGGGTCAAAGAAAGTCAAGGACATCTTCTCAAGAGCACGTTGTACCTCTCCCAAGGTTAATTAAAAGTTTCATCATCTGTCTGTCTGAAAGATGTAACGGCTACTCTTGCTTGTGCCTCTTTTTGAGTGGGAAAATACTTAGTTAGGAACTTTTTTGCCATTTGCTCCCAAGTTCGATCATCGTTCCTATCCAAGTCTGCCAATCCAATCGCGATCGACATCCCTAAGAGAGAGAGGGAATAGCCTCAAGCTTAACTCATCCTGATAAACACCTCTTGTCTTCTGCAAATCACAAGCTTCAAGGAAGTGGGTGATGTGCCTGTGAGGGTCTTGTCTGTCACTCCCATCAAACCGATTCTCACGTGATATAGGTCGGGACACATCCTTCCACTCAAGGAGTCTCAGTATTGAGGTTGCCTCTCACGATGGAAGAATCACAATCACCCAAGTTGGGTAGACTGTACTCGAAGAGAGGCTTGTAACGAGGAGGAGGGGGAGGATTTTCTTCTTCCATTCTCTCAAGATCACTCGCTTCAAGCCTTTTTCTTTCTCTGACTTCCTTCCTTAAGCGCTTCTCGCCTTGGTGATCTCCGAATCAAATAGCAGGTCCTCTTGTGAAAGGGTACCTCGCATACAAAAACACGGCAAGACCAAGTGGAATCAAAGAAGTAGAGAGAAATAATAAATAAATAATAGAAAAATAAAAATAAAATCAACTTAACCAATCAATCAAATTCCCTAAAAATTAGGAAAATTGGTTGTGCCAATCCCGAAGAACGGCGCCAAAAACTTGTTGAGTCACCGCAAGTGTACCGGTCGTCGCAAGTAATAAAATAACACGGTAAGAATTTACCGAGGTCGAACTCGGGGATTGGGCTACCAATTCAACCAATTCATGGAAATCCAATACGTTTGGTCAAGTGAGGAAAGTGGTTGAGAGAGAGAGATTAAGATCGCAATTCAAATAACAAATCAAATAAAGCTAATTAACTAAAAATCAGGAATTAAAATATCTAGGGTCTCAAATCCACCTACCCAATCATGCATAGTACCCAAGTAATGATGAATTCCTCCCTGAGTTCAATTACAATGTCAACCAGGACCCCCAAATTCTCCTATATCCACTGTCGTGCTCAATAGGACGTATTCAAGATTGGATTAATTACTTACTAGGTCTCATAATCCTAATCATCAAACTCTATTAATTCTTGTTCCCTATAAGGTTGCACCGATCTCCTACTCACTCTCGTGCAATATTCGATCGATGATCCCAATTCAAGTTCTAAAACGCGAATCGTCGATCAGCCTCAACACGTTTAACTAGTCAATCACGCATGCATATGATCAACACAATCAAATCAGAATTGGAAAACATTAATTGATAAAAGGGGAGAAAAACATACATCACATGAACACTATACCGCCATGGGTGGCTTCATTGATTCCCTAGACGAGGGGATTAGTTCCTCATGCTCATAGACAAACAATCGGACATAACCTCCATAGTGAAATAAGAAAAACAAAAGGGAGACGCAGCTCCGGAGTAACAAGAACTCGTAAAAACTGATCTAAACAGTGGCTAAAACTAGGATTCGGATCTGTCCCCAAATTCTGATCTGAAACAGCCTATAAATAGGTATTCTGGTTCTCGGCTGCTCGCGGGGCGAACAAGCTTTCGCGAGGCGAGCATTAGTTTTGGCGCGCTTTCAATTTGGATTCTCGCGGGGCGAGAGTTTGTTCGCGGGGCGAGTCTTCAAACCTTAATCTGTCACAGTCGTGACCTTCATCACGGCTAGGCCGTGATGGTCTCTGTCTTCCAGGGTCTTCAGGCTCTCGCGAGGCGATAAGCCTCTCGCGTGGCGAATTTCAGTTTTGGCTCCATCCTGAGTTTGAATGATCGCGAGGCGAACTGTGATTGGTGAGGCGAACCCGAAAGGATGACTTCTCTGGCACAGTCAGGCCTTCAGGTTCGCGAGGCGAGCTGGTGACTCGCGAGGCGAGACAAAATGTATGACTGTTGCTGCTTCAGCTGGTCTTCAGGATCGCGTGGCGAGAATACACTCGCGGGGCGAGTATCTTCAGAATGGAAATTTCCACTGTTTCTTGACTTTCCTTGACTCTCGGAGCTTCACTTCTAACCTGAAACAATAAAAAGAAACAAAAAGCGTAATTCTATTCAAAATAGACTAAAAACTACTAAAAATGCCTAGAACGAGTCAAAGTCTACTTAGGAACAAAACAAGGCCAAATTTGGGCGAAAACGAGATTGAACTCGAATAATTTGCACAAAAACCACAGTCCATCTAGTTATAAAACTAGATAAGCCAAAGGCTTATCAGGGTGTAGTGTCCGTTAGTTACGACCAACTTAGGTAATGTTATGTTTTGAGAAATAAGTTGATTCTGATTTATGTGATAAAACATATGAGGCAGTATAGTTAGAGGACTTATATACATTATGTAGTTAAGTGAGACTTGATTGCGTTGTTGTGGTTATGAGGAGAAAAGGAAAAAAAAATTTTATCACCATATTTTGAAGAGATAAACGTTGAGAAAACATGATTTTCCGAAAGCAACCAACAAATTAAGTTTTATTTCCACAAATGGGTAACCATGTGATGACCCGAGTTTAGGGTGTCACATCATGGACTAGTCATCCTGGAGGGTTTATCCCTACTTGTGATTAGGTTCATGAACTAGGTCCTTGACAAGGGCAATATGGGGACCTTGACCTTTAGAAGTCTAGACACATCCTAAAGTTTATACTCCTAAATTGACTTAGCGGCCGCTCGACTTAGAAGTTGCCATCATAGGTACCCTTGATTAGGCCCTACCTCTTAAGACACTTGGAGGCGTACCATATCTCCCTTGTGTTTTTCTATCCATTTACCTATTTATTTATTTTTACTTCATTTCCCTTTGTGTTTTAACAAACGGATAATAAATAAATAAAATACATGTTTTATATATATATATTGTTTTAATTTTTTTTATATATATATATATATATATATATATATATATATATATATATATATATATATATATAGGTGATTCTCTTTTGTGGAGGAAAGACACTATCTGTGTAGCAAGGAACGGAAATGTCTAACTCTAGCAATGCAATTGGACTGAAGAAGAATATTAGAATTGATGTGAAAATCAATGATGTGAAGACTTTAATGGAAATCAGTCGCTTGATGCCAAAAGAAGTATGTTCAGAGTTTGCAAGCAAGTATGGGAAGATTTTGGACTTGTTACACATACATGTAGATGCTTTGGGCTTGAGTGCTTTGGCCCAATATTGGAACCCGAATTTGAGGTGTTTCGAGTTGCCAAATTTGGATACGACACCGACTATAGAAGAATATGCTTACATGCTACGGATGCCTATTCCAAGGGAGTTTCGCGTTTATTTCTATTATGGCCAGCACCTTAGTGATGGGAAGGTAGCAGAATTGTTAGGAGTTCTACCGAAGCCATCAGACAAAATGGAAAAAGGAGTTGTCAGAGGTCTGAGGCGAAGATTCCTTGAAGTTTATCTTCAGGAACTAGCACGACAAAATAATTGGGTTATCTTCAAGCAGGTGTTATCTTTAACCATTTATGGGCTGGTGCTTTTCCCCTTTATACCAGACATGGCGGATTAAGCAGCCTTGGATGCCTACTACAAGGTCGAAGAATATACTGTGAACCCTGTTCCCGCAATTTTGGCAGAAACTTTCCTATCATTGCAAGTTTGCCATGAAAATCAACAAGGCAAATTACGATGTTGTGCACAAATGTTGTATGTTTGGATCGTGACTCACATGTATACTCGAAATTATGTTAGTGGGATTGATGACCCTTTGAGGAGATTCCATCACATTCTGATAAAGCCGCACAAACCCAATGAATGGAGACAAGAATTTGATGAGGTTGATTCGAGAGCTTTTTGCTGGATGTGTCCTTGGTATAAAGGAAATACAATCATCTTCAGTTGTGGGAATTTCTCGAATATTCCTTTGATGGGACCAAGGGGTTGTGTGTCATATTCTCCGGCACTTGTGATTCGACAATTGAAATGGACTCAACAAGAACCACTTGAAGAAGTGTTAGGTGGAATTTCGTTATTAAATCAAGAATGCGAGGTTGTCAAGAATACAACAATAGCTGTTAGAACCGCATGGAGCAACATCAGGTTACTAGGATCAAATGAGTTGGGGAGACAAATTATTTCTCGTACTAAAAACTACGAGGCATGGAGGAAAGCAAGGAAAGACAACCTTGTTATTTCGAAACCAATCCCGCATGAAGATGAAAATCTGCAAATGGAAGCAGAAATGTTAAAGAATATCGAGATTATGATGGCCCAGATGGGAGTGCTAGAGGAAAAGAATGAAACAGATCAAATCACCATCATCGTGCTCCAACACCAAATCCAGAAGTTAAACATGAGGATAGAACATTGGAAAGATGAATGTACCGATGCATATGAAGCCGCAGCTCCAGTAAAGAGAGCAAGGAAGGGGAATATGAAAGAGTCAGAAATTCGAGGATTACTAGCAAGGATAGAAGATCAAAAAAAGGTGTTGGCAAAAATCTTCAAAGAAAAAGAAGACTTGGGGGCAAAAATCGAAGTGCACGTTCAGACAATCCGGATGTTGGAGGAAAGCATAGGATCTCTACAAGAAGCCTTAACTCATGCTGAGCGCTACTCTGATGAAGGTTGGAATGCAGCTGCAACTATACGCGAATCATTGAAAAAATCACAAGAGAAAGAGCAACAGTTATGGATGAGGGTCCGGATGTTCGAAAGGGAGAAAAACAATATGAGGATGAGATCAGACAACAGGAAGAATGGCTAGAGAACTGGGAATCCATGGCAAAAGATTTGAAGGCTGACAGAGATGCTTGGAGAAAAAGATATGAACACCTCTCAGGAAGTTTACAATACCATACCTAGCAATTTGTGGGTCACCTCGAGGAAGCATTAGTCCAAACTCGCATGAATGACAGATCTACAATACCTCCAAAAATAGCTCGCTTCATGAAGTATTGTAGGGGTCTTGCTAGCGGATTCAAAAGGAAGACTTTTAAACTTTTGATGTAATTTTGTTAGATGGGAGACATTGTATTTTCTCTTCAAAGAAATAAAAGCCATTTTTTAGGGTTACATCCATCAATGAATTCTGCTCTATCTTATGGTGTGTTACAAGTAGGCCTGTATGATTGCATTGCTAGTGAATGATGTTGTCTATTGAGGGACACATGTTCCCATGGATTTATCATCAACCACGCATTAACCTAAGGGGGATGTGCCCCTAGAGTTATGTGTCGGGATGAAGTTGCTTGCTACAAAAAATGGTCTTTCCTTTGCAAAAGAAAGAATTCATGGTCCTTTCGAAGCATGCTTTTATCTTTCTTAATAATAAATAATAATGACAAGAAAAATTGTGTATATATATATATATATATATATATATATATATATATATATATTAAAAAAAAGGGGGTTACTGATTAGAACAATTGACGATTTTTCGTAACAGAGCTAAAAACACAAATTTGAGGGTTCGAGAATCATTGCGCGACCTAAGAAAGACAATACCAATCAAACCCGAGTTTACAACACAAGATCCCGGACCAGGATGGCTGCCAACAATCCCGAGACAGGAAGGAACTTGAGTTTAGAAGTAGACAAAGTGAGGGGAAGGGTGACTGAAATCTCTGAAACTCAAGCAAGGTTGGAGGCCATACTACAGGATATGAGGGAATCTCTTAGCAGGCTTAGTGCAAATAGAATTGGAAACGAAGATGACCCACAGGTGAGCGTACAGTCGGCCCTCTCCATGGTAATGGCGCCAATATTTTCAAACATAAACCATAACTTTACTCAGGGAATGTCGGGTTACACAGAACCCATAGTAATCCCCATCGGGGAAGGATATCGCCCCATCGAGAATGTGTATCATGAGGCTGCTGGCTATGCAGGACTTACATGGGAAAAACCCCATGCATCCATTCCTGAACAATCATGGGGAATTCAGTTTGGACCCAATAAGATGAAGGAAGAGTGCACTACTAGAAAATTGTTATTTTCAGACGGATTTTCGGACGGAATTTGGACACTTTTCCCACGGATTTGGGAAGGACAATTAATTTCGGACGGATTTCAGACGGAACATCCCCCGTCCGAAAAAGCCCCGTTGTAAATTAAAAAGTCTGTCCGAAATTCCGTCCGAAATTAGTCCCGCATGATTTCGGACAAACACAAAAATCTGAATTTTGGTTATATTGGCTTAATTTCGGACAAATTTCAGACGGATTCAATATTGCTATTCATGCAAATTCTGGACGGATTTCAGATGAATGTTATGATATTATTTTGGACAGATTTCCCACGGATTAGATAATCATATTTAAATAATATTTTTTGATAAATAAATCATGTTTATTAATAAAAAAGGGTCAAACTTAAATAATTATGCATACCAAATTAGGTACTTGGATTTGGAATCTAATATATTATAATAAAAAATTATTATTATTAAGGTACCACTCTAGACAAGTATCTAAGCTTCAAATAAACAAAAACACAAAGTATCTTGAAATACAAGAATGATATATAAAGATTCAAAGCATTAAAATATCATTACAAACATCAAAGACAAATTTATTCCTCATTGTTACTTTGATCACTAAAGTCTTCATCTTCATCTAGCACACCATCCATCATCTCCTCCTCCTCATCTAGCACTGCATGTTCATCAAATGCAAAAGGTTTACATCAACCACATTTAGAAGACACAGTAAACTAGTACTTTATTCTATTACCTGCAATTACTAAACTTATTAATCCATAACATTATATTATGCTTTTATCACTATATATAGGAATGTTACCTCACTAGTTTCAAACCAGACATCAGGATTGATTGTCTCTACATATTGATAGTATGGCTGAAATCAAGAAGCATGTTTAAAATCAGTCCATAAAATATTAAGCATGCATGACTCAAATCAGGTTCAAAGAGAAAAAGAGAGGCAGGGACCTTTGGCTTGGGAATCACTTTAGAACAAAGACTAGCAGATCGTTCTTCAAGCATTTCTATATTACAAATATAATTGAGTTTAATAAACAAAAGGAATCAGTAATATTTAAAACACTCCAACTCAACAAGTAATATTTCTTGATTCAACAAAGATAGCACACCCTCAAATGAAATCTAGGACTGGAATCTCAACTGAAAGTTCAGAGTCTCACCAACCTTGTATTGTAAGTTGTAACATTCAAACAACAAAAAAATAATAACATGATCCATTATTAAGCTGTCTAATTAAAATCTTCCTTCATAGAGTTCTAAACTCAAACACCTAACCTGCATAGTGCATATCCTAAATCAAGCATAGTTAGCAACTCAGAGCAGAATTCAAACTATGGGATGTCATGTGATTTACATTCACAGTTATTACTATAAAGAACAAGTGAGGCCCCGGTTTTGCATTATGGCATGGACGTAGAATGTAAGAGTAAAACAATATATAATAATATACATGAGAAGAGCAAAAAGTTGGTTGCTTACGGATAGGAAACAAAACAAATATTGGAGATATCACACTCTGAGGTTGGCACTGCAGATCATACCACAGGCACTGAATGAAAATAAGTTGAGTTTCAACCACCACACAGATTCAAAAGTGAATAGAGGAAGCTTAATTGATGTCAACATACACAGAGGAAGCTTAATTTGTGCCAGCATCCAATTATCATAATCACAAATGATGCATAAACCTATTTATAAAGTGACTTGAGTAACTAAATAGAATCTTAAAATCATAGACATCAATGGTCCTTCAATTTGAAATCAGGAACTTCAATTTCAACCTAGATTAGCACCTCAATTCCAAATCCTTAAAAAATCTACCAATCTCAGGAACTTATTAGCTCCAACAAGAATTAACAAGTGTAAATATGATTTGCAGCAACGATTGAACCCTATCTAGATTTCAGAAAACCACAGATCATTAGAGTTTTAGATAAATCAGTGCTACACTCATGTTAAATGTAGAAATTAAAAAAAAAAAAAAACATATGTGTTATGCATGATTTACAAGGATTGAGCAGAAGAAGTGAAGAACTTTAAGAACTTACTGGGTTATCTAAAAGGGGCAATTTGGGAGTGCAATTTGGGGGTTTTCTTGAATCAGAGCAAAAAGGAGTGTTTTCACTCACCCAAGGAAGAAGAAGGTGTCATGGTGGCTGTTTGAAGCTCCGACGCGGCGGTGAAAATCTGAAATCAAAGGGTTAGGGTTAGGGTTTGAAAATCAATTTGGGAATTTCTTGAAATCCAACAAGGTAAGGTGAGGAATCACTCACCCACAAGTAAGGGAGAAGAGATGGTGGCGGTCTGGCTGTCCGGCGCGACGGCAGTGGCAGCGGAGGACGGTGATGCGCTTCTGGACAACACCAAGATCTAAATGAAAACAATAATCAAGCTTTAGGGGAGGAGGAAAGGAGGTGTAAAAACCCATAGAGGTTGAAAACCACCATTAATGGCGGCAACCAGAGCTTACCGCAGTGGAGATGCCGTTTCACGACGGCGAAGGGCGCGCAGCGGCAGCGAGCGCGTGCAGGAAAGGGCTGGGTCACATAGCCATCTTCTTCGTGTTGAGCAGTGACTGAACGCCGTCCCTAGGAGGCGCGACGCGCGGCCGGACGGTGGCTGCGGTGGTGGGACGACGCCGGCTGGGAGTGAAGGAAGAGGGTGAAGTTGGAGGGAGGAAGAAGAAGAAGAGAGAAAGAAGGAGAAAGAAGAAGAAAACGAAAGAAAGAGAGAGGGGGGAGGGGTTACGGGTCTGATGAGGGTAGGATAGAGTTTTTATGTTTTAAACTTAACATTTAGTGATAGGTACAAAAATGAGTGATAAAATATTAAGCCTAAAAATAAACATGTTTTTAGTTTTTGAATCTAAAAATAAAGATTGATAAATATATGATTTCAAAATTTAAATTAGAATAAAGATTAATAGTTGAACTGATCAACTACGAAAATACTTGGTCCAAAATTTAATCTCCAATTAAGGTTAAACCAGTTTATTTTCAACTCTAAAATTAAATAGGATGAAAATATGAAAAATCTTTTCTCGTAATCATATTATTTTAAAACACTTTTATGTACTGGTAATAATATTGACAATAATGTAATTTATTGTCTAATAAGCGTGCATTCACTGAAATAAGTCAGTGCTAACGCACTCGATAAAATAATTTGAAGAGAGCAATTTAATTACTCAACTAAACCACATAACAAAATAAACATAAACATCCAAATAAAATAATTAATCATATGTGTAAATCGGATGTAAGATAAATCAAGGAAAATATAAAAATAAGAAATTATAGGAAATCCGTCCGAAATTGTCGGACGGATTTCAGACGGATGTAAGAAATATAAAAAATAACACAATCCGTGTGAAATCCGTCCGAAATTTTTGGACGGATTTCAGACGGATGTAAGATAAATCAAGGAAAATATAAAAAAAAACACAATTCGTGTGAAATCCATCCGAAATTTTCGGACGGATTTCAGACGGATGTAAGATAAATCAAGGAAAATATAAAAAATAACAAATTCCGTGACGGATTTCAGACGGATGTAAGAAATATAAAAAATAACACAATCCGTGTGAAATCCGTTCGAATTTTTCGGACGGATTTCAGATGGATGTAAGATAAATCAAGGAAAATATAAAAAATAACACAATCCGTGTGAAATCCGTCCGAAATTTCGGACGGATTTCAGACGGATCAAGGAAAATATAAAAAATAACACAATCCGTGTGAAATCCGTCCGAAATTTCGGACGAATTTCAGACGGATCAAGGAAAATATAAAAAATAACAAATCCGTACGAAATCCGTCCGAAATTTTCGGACGGATTTCAGACGGATGTAAGATAAATCAAGGAAAATATAAAAAATAACACAATCCGTGTGAAATCCGTCCAAAATTTCGGACGGATTTCAGATGGATCAAGAAAAATATAAAAAATAACACAATCCGTTCGAAATTTTCGGAAAATTTCAGACGGAAACATTTCCGTTCGAAAATTTCGTCCGAGAATTCAAGTTTTCTAGTAGTGGTGGATGGAGAAGGTAGAAGAATAAATAAAAGAGATCAAGGGCTCAAATACTTATGACCTTCTCAAGATTGAAGAACTTTGTCCTGCCACGAATGTCGTGATTCCTAAGGATTTCAAAATTCCTGATTTCTCCAAATATGACGGAAGTGGGAACCCACGATTCCATTTGATTAGTTATGCCACCAAAATGGCCATCTGGTCTAAGGATGACATGTTCCTCATTGGCTTTTTCCATGAAAGTTTGACAGGAATCGCACTAGAGTGGTACCTTCAGTTAGACCATTCTAAAATCTCTCGGTGGACAGAATTAGCCGATTTGTTCATGGATCAATACAAATTCAATTTGGACATAGCTTCAACCCGTGAACAGTTGACTACAATGTAGAAGAAGAGTGATGAATCCTTCAAACAGTATGCACAAAGGTGGAGGAATTTGGCTGCTCAGGTTCAGCCGCCACTGATGTTGTCCGAAATGTGCTCATACTTTTTGGGAACCCTGGGATCCCCCTTTATCGGAGCGATGGCAGGAGTAGCATATAGGGATTTCTCTGACTTGATTGCTGCAGGGGAAAGAATTGAAATCCTAGCCAGAGCCGGGAAGTTGCCAACTGACATGGAAGGCAGTGCATCCAAGAAGGGGTTCCAGCCCAAGAAGAAGGAAACAGAAGCAAATTATGTGCAACACCTGAAATACTTTGGACCTCGACATGTCCCTTCATACCCAAGGTACCAAGCACCATATCAGACCCAAACACCATTTTACCTACCTCAACAGGCCTCGCCAACCATCATCCAGCCACAAAACCAAATAAATAACATCCCTACCCCTCAACCATACAACCCAACTCGCCCAACATATACTCATCATCCACCCGAACCTCAACAAAACCATCCAAGCTACCCTCGACCTCGCTCAAAATTTCCAAATCAGGGACGTTCCTAATATCAAAATCTGCCTCCTTTCCCAAGACTGTCTATCTCCAATGCAGATTTGTTCAAACAACTATTTGATCGTCACCTAATCACTGGAAACCCTGTACAGCCTATGGAACCACCTTTCCCTGCTTGGTACAATCCAAACTTGACTTGCAAGTATCACATGGATGCCCTGGGGCATTCCATTGAAGAATGTGAGGCCTTCAAGACAGCAGTAAGAAAATTGATTGCTTGTGGAAGATTGGGTTTCGAAGAAGATTCTGGGTCTAACATTGTTAATAATCCAATCCCAAACCATAATGCGAGAAATAGTGTGAATAAATTGGAAGTGGAAGGGCCTCAAGTTAAGAAGGTTTTGGAATTGCGAACCCCGATGAAAGAATTATTTGCAGGGCTCAAGAAAGCAGGATATGATATTGTTGCACCGGTGAAGCTGATTGGGGAAAAAGAGAAGTATGATGGTGATTTAAGTTGTGATTATCATCATGGGAAGGTAGGGCATGATATCGAAACTTGTTGGGACTTTAAGGTCCGAGTCCAAGGATTACTTACCTTGGGGGTGATCCAAGCTAGGCGAGGTACGACTGAAGAAGTTTATGTGGTTGAAAAAGTTGTGCTCCGGATACCACCTATGAATGATGCGCCGGCGCCAGAAAAAGTGATTGTAAAGGTGAAAAAGCCAACTCCTTTTGCTTATAACGATACACACGCTGTACCATGGGATTATGAACAGAAAGTTGAGCTAGTAGGAGGGGTAGGAGAAACTTCGAAGTCCTAGGTTACTACTGTTGTGCGAACTGGAGGCATCACAAAGTGTGGGTGATACTATGACCCAAAGAGGAAGAAGAAGCAAGGAAGAATACCAAAGATGAAGGAAAAGAGAAAGAAGAAGAAGAAGAGTTTCTGAAGATCATGAAACAAAGTGAATACGATGTGATGGAGCAGTTGAAGAAAACACCGGCAAGAATATCCCTTTTGTCGCTTGTCCTCACATCAGAGATGCATCGTAAGGCATTATTGAAGGTTTTGAATGAAGCTTATGTTAATCCCGACGTCACGCCAGAGAATGCAGTAAATATGGTGGATCCGGTGAGGCAGGTCAACATGATCAATTTCTTGGAAGATGAGGTGTTTTTGAAGTTTAGAGGTAGTCCTAAGG
The DNA here is from genome assembly GCA_030762895.1 of Sophora flavescens. Taxonomy (NCBI): domain Eukaryota; kingdom Viridiplantae; phylum Streptophyta; class Magnoliopsida; order Fabales; family Fabaceae; genus Sophora; species Sophora flavescens. Next base: position 228,634,179 of record CM061063.1, on the reverse strand, counting down.
CACTCCACATTACCCTAAGGTGCAAAGGATTTGTGATCAAGAAGGTGCTTATAGATGGTGGCTCGGCATTGAATGTGATTCCGTTGTCCACTCTAGAGCAGCTAAACATAGGTTTGACGAATTTGACACCCCAAGAGATGATTGTGCGAGCCTTTGATGGGACAGCAAAAGGGATCTTAGGAGAAATAACTCTGCCCCTAGAAGTAGGGCCTAGTTGTTTTCATGTTCTCTTTCAAGTCATGGAGATCCAACCAGCTTATACTATGCTCCTACGAAGGCCTTGGATTCATGAAGCTGGTGTTGTTCCATCAACATTGCATCAGTGTCTAAAATATATTCAGGATGGGGCTGTAATTACCATCCGCGGTGAAGAGGAAATCATGCTTTCAAAGCCTGTTTCGGTACCATACGTAGAAAGTACAGATCAAGTCGAGGATGATTCCCTACGTAGTTTTGAAATCCTGAATCCAGAGAGTAAGAAGGAGGAGCTGCCAATGCAAAATGTGAACGAAGTGGCAGTCCGTATAATGGAAAGGAATGGGTATCAGAAAGGAAGAGGTCTAGGGGCAAGCCTCCAAGGGATCCCTCAACCGATTGCAACAGTTACAAGAGATGGAAGACATGGACTAGGATACAATCCTTCTCTAGCAGAAAATATGAAGTACCTGACTCTCAGGCAAGAAAGAAGAAAGAAAGGAATTTAATTATATCCCCCACTTGACAGATACTTTCTCAAAGATCAATCAAGTGATCTCGCCAAAAAAGTTGACTTCCCTTCATTTCACTATCAGTGCACTTGAAGAGGAGCAAGCAAGAAACCCTGTTATTTATCTCTCTGCTGACAATGAGGTCCTTGGCAATTGACAGTCTGAACCATTTGTTGATGTTATTTCCATGAAGTAATTACCTTTTTGTATCTCGTATAAACTGATGTTTACTTTGGTTGAGAAATGAATAAAATGAGTTAGTATGATTTTTCAGCATTTTTCTTGGTGTCTTCATTTCCCTACCCTTTATCTTATATCAATTGCGCTTCATTTCTTGAATAATATCCTTGCCTATATTTCTCTTTCAAACATCTTCTTTCAGGAACCTCACCACCGTCGGGGGTTTGTCTCACAAAAGGAACCTTGAAACCTCATTTACTGATTCCCTTGCGGCTGTGGACGAAGACGATTCTAGGATTAGAGAGGAAGAAGAAGCCATTGAGGAATTTACAAAGATGATAGAGCGCTCAGAAAATGGGTTCACTTCAAATGATGAAGTTATAGAAGTGATTAATATGGGGACCGAGGAAGACAAGAAGGAGTTGAAAATAGTGGATAATCCAGAATGTGCAGAAATGGTCCCGCTATTTAAGGAGTACCTTGATGTGTTTGCATGGTCCTACAAAGATATGCCAGGATTGGATCCAGAGATAGCATCACATAAAATCCCACTGTACCCAGATACGGTGGTGAAGAAACAAAGGTTGAGGAGGATGCATCCGAATATGTCACTAAAGATCAAAGAAGAGGTAACTAAGCAGTTAGAAGCTGGGTTTGTGGAACTGTCGAGACACCCAGAGTGGGTTGCTAATGTCGTACCAGTACCAAAGAAGGATGGAAAAGTAAGAATGTGTGTGGATTACAGAGATCTGAACAAAGCAAGTCCAAAGGATGACTTCCCATTGCCTCATATTGATGTCCTCGTAGACAGCACAGTAAGGAACCACAGATTCTCCTTCATGGATGGCTATTCGGGATACAATCAGATTCTCATGGACGTCGATGACAAAGAGAAGACGACTTTCATCACCCCTTGGGGAACTTTTTGTTATAGAGTAATGCCTTTTGGGCTGAAGAATGTTGGAGCTACCTACTAGCGTGCGATGGTAACATTGTTCCATGATATGATGCACAAGGAAATAGAGGTATATGTGGATGACATAGTGGCTAAGTCTAAGGAGGGGGAAAGTCATGTAGCAGTTTTGCATAAGTTATTTGAGAGATTAAGGAAGTACAATATGAGACTTAATCCCACAAAATGTGTGTTTGTAGCCTCAACTGGGAAATTGTTGGGTTTTGTGGTCAACAAGGAAGGAATACAAGTACAGCCCGAAAAGGCAAAGTCGATCAGGGACATGCCAACTCCCAAGAATGAACTAGAAGTAAGGGGTTTTCTAGGGAGATTAAATTACATTGCCCGATTCATTGCTAACTTGACAAGCACGTGTGAGCCCATTTTTAAGCTATTAAAGAAGAATAATATGGGGAGATGGAATGAGGAATGTCAGGAAGCCTTTGACAAAATAAAGGCATACCTATTAAACCCACCAGTGTTGGTGCCGCCCACTCAAGGTCGTCCTTTGATACTGTATCTCACGATCCTCCCAACCTCAATGGGGGCAATGTTGGGGCAACATGATGAGTCTGGCAAGAGAGAACATGCAATTTACTATCTGAGCAAGAAGTTTAATGACTGCGAAGCCCGATACATGGCAATTGAGAAGACTTGTTGCGCATTGGTATGGACCTCCAAGAGACTCAGGAAATACATGTTATACTACACCACTTGGTTAATCTCTCGAATGGACCCTTTGAAGTACATCTTTGAAAGTCCTCACATATCATTAAGGGTCTCAAAGTGGCAAATAATATTATCATAATTTGATATTAAGTATGTGACCTGGAAATCCGTTAAGGGAAGTGCAATTGCTGATCACTTAGGTGAAAACCCTCTTGAGGGAGGACAACCAATTATATCCGAGTTCCCTGATGGAGAGATACTGTCATTGGAAGAAGGTGAAACAGAGGAAGATGATAGGTGGAAGATGTATTTTGATGGAGCAGTTAATATGCATGGAAGCGGCATAGGGGCGGTGGTTGTTTCTCCGGAGGGCAAGCAATACCCAGTGGCTGTTAAGCTCGAATTTGAATGCACCAACAATATTGCTGAGTATGAAGCATGTGCAAGTGGATTACAAGCAGCAATTGATCTTGGAATAAAACAGCTAAAGGTCTTTGGAGATGCAGCCTTAATCATTTATCAAGTCAACGGCGAATGGCAAACTAAATATCCCAAGCTTATCCCGTATCAGAAATACTTGACTCAGTTAGTTGCGAAGTTTGATGAGATTACTTTCTCGCACTTGACTCAAGACAAGAATCAATTTGCGGACGCTTTAGCCACACTAGCCGCTATGACCAAGCTGGGTCTCCATACCACCATCCAGCCTATTCAAGTGAAGGTACAAGATGAGCCCGCATACTGTGCACATGTGGAAGAAGAGCTCGATGGTAATCCTTGGTATCACGACATCAAGCAATATATGAAGAGTAGAACGTACCCAGCTGGAGCAAATGAAGTAAACAAGAGGACGATTCGTAGATTATCAATGTCCTTTTACTTAGATGGCGAAATTCTATATAAGAGGAATTATGATGGGGTCTTCATAAGATGTGTTGATGCTCGTGAAGCTCGGACTATCATGATAGAAGTTCACGAAGGGATATGTGGAACACATGCTAATGGTCACATGATGGCACGCAAGATCCTACGAAATGGTCACTGTTGGCTAACAATGGAAGCCGATTGTCTGGAGTATATCCGAAAATGCCGTAAATGCCAAATATATGCAGATCAGATCAAAGCTCCACTGTTCCAACTACACAATCTGGTGTCTCCATGGCCATTTTATATGTGGGGGATAGACGTCATTAGACCAATCAGTCCCAAGGCTTCAAACGGACATCGCTTCATCCTGGTTGCAATAGATTACTTCACTAAGTGGGTGGAAGCAGCATCATATGCCAATATAACTCAAAAGGTGTTTACCAAGTTCCTAAAAAGGGATATTATTTGTCGCTATGGCATACCAGAAAGAATCATTATAGATAATGCTGCCAATCTTAATGGGGCGGATGTAAAGAAGTTATTAGAGACTTTTAAAATCAAGCACCATAATTCCACCCCATATACACCTCAGATGAACGGGGCGGTAGAAGCGGCCAACAAGAATGTCAAGAAAATTGTTGCTAAAATGATCGTAAATTATAAGGATTGGCATGAAATGTTGCCATACGCTTTGCACGCGTATCGTACCAATATACGATAAAGTATTGGGGCAACGTCTTTCTCATTGGTGTATGGAATGGAAGCTGTTTCTCCTATAGAAGTTGAAATCCCTTCATTAAGAGTGCTGATGGAAGCTGACTTGGAAGAATCAGAATGGGTGAAAGCTCGATATGATCAGTTAAACATGATTGAGGAAAAAAGACCGGTGGCCCTTTGTCATGGACAACTATATCAAAGAAGAATGGCTAAAGCCTTTAATAAGAAAGTCCGTCATAGAGATTTTCAACCAGGTGATTTGGTGTTAAAGAAAATACTTCCCAACCAAGAAGATGACCGAGGAAAATGGGCACCCAATTATGAAGGACCATAAATAGTAAAGCAGGCATACGCAGGCGGAGCCTTGGTCCTGACAGATGAAAACGGACGAGAGCTACTGAGACCTGTAAACTCTGATGCCGTGAAAAAGTTCTATGCCTGATAAAAAGAGAGAAAAAAAGAAAGGGAGAGCCCGTTAGGTTGAAAACCCGCGAGGGCGACCTAAGCAAAAGTTAGGGCATAAATAAAATAAAATAAAAAGAAGTCCGTTAGGTCGAAAACCCGCAAGGGCGGCCTAAGCAAAAGTTAGGGCATTAGAGAGAGAGAGAGAGAGAGAGAGAGAAGTCGGTTAGGTTGAAAACCTGAAAGGGCGACCTGAGCAAAAAGTAGGACAAAGAAACTGAATCTTAGTCTGAAAACCCGCAAGGGCAATTTAAGAGATATCTTAATATTCACCACACTGGGGCAATTTTGCTCATGACTTGCTACACTGGGGCAATTTTGTTTGTGACTGGCTACAATGGGGCAAAGAGAATCATTGAAATGTTAATGAAAGGATGTATGTGGATGCTGAGACCAGGATCTGCGATGTCAAACAGTTGTTGGGAATCAGTTAAGAGGATCAAGGAACCAATACTGGGACAAATTTTTATGCGGTTTTCTTTCGTTCCATTATCCATTTTCATACAATTCCCAAACACCCCTTTGTATTTCCCCTTTTTCTTTCCAATTTCCTTGTGTGCAATGTAAATTCTCATATTAAGGCAAGGATTTTATTCATCCATTTCTCCCTATTGTGCTTAAATCATGCTTGCGCATTGAAATCATGTCTCAATTTAAGTAAATTTAAGTTTAATAGTATGATTGGATAATTCTAATGGTTACTTCAATGAATGGTTTGAACCAAAGAAAGCCCAGCATTTCAAAGTTAATAAGGGAGACAACGGTGCACAATGAGGAGAAAAGAAAAGCAATAGTGAAAGTCTCCACGAGTCCTAGTCTTGAAGGAAATAATCGCTCTATGTGTCTTCACCGCTTTGAAAAAGAAGCCCCTCTAGTCGAAAGACACTGACTCAGAGTTGTTGATAAACAAAGGTTTGATTGGTCGAAGTCTTTTAATGGAGCGTGTGGTTCGGTTGTAATCGAGACAAAGGTAAAAGAAAAGTTTTTAAGAGAAAGTAAATTACCATCATTTTATTTCTGGGGTCTGAGGCCCACTGTAATTTATTTTTCGAGCTCCAAGGCTCACCGCAAATTTACTTTTGGGATCTGAGGCCCGCTGCAGATTTATTTTTCGAGCTCTGAGGCTCACTGCAAATTTACTTTTGGGTCCGAGACCCACTGCAATTTATTTTTCGAGCTCCAAGGCTCACCGCAAATTTACTTTTGGGATCTGAGGCACGCTGCAAATTTATTTTTCGAGCTCTGAGGCTCACTACTAATTTTATATTTGGGATCTGAGGCCCACTGCAAATTATTTTTCGAGCTCTGAGGCTCACCGCAAATTTACTTTTGGGATCTGAGACCCGCTGCAAATTTATTTTTCGAGCTGAGGCTCACTACTAATTTTATATTTGGGATCTGAGGCCCGCTGCAATTTATTTTTCGAGCTCTGAGGCTCACTGCATTTTATTTTTTTTTTGGGATCTGAGGCCCGCTGCATTTTCTTTTTCGAGCTCTGAGGCTCACTACTAATTTTATATTTGGGATTTGAGGCCCACCGCAATTTATTTTTGGGATCTGAGGCCCGCTGCAAATTAATTTTTCGAGCTCTGAGGCTCACTGCTAATTTTATATTTGGGATTTGAGGCCCACTGTCATTTTTATTTTCCAAGTTCTAAAACTTAATTTTCTCCAGCCTGTTTCCCATCCCAGCTAAAATGTGAGTTCATTTTCTTTACTAGTTCCTTACTACTATCACATGAAAAATCATTCTTTCTTCATGTATTCTAGTAATGAACAAGTAAAGAGGGGTAACTGTGAACACCCCATTTTGACCGGGTCTTTTAGTCTTCACTAAAATTTTCAAAAAAATAATAATAATAAAAAAATAAAAAAAATAAAAAATAAAAAGATTTTTAATTGGGTCAGGCCAGTTAAACCCATTTCATCCTCTTCCAACAAACCTAGCAACCACTTTATTTTGAATTTGAATCTATGGGCAAATCTCTTAATTTTGGTAGATCAGGCTCAGCAGTTTTGGTTCTATTTTAAATCTGAGATAAATTTTTTAAATCTTTAGTAGATTTTTAGGATCAAAACCATAACAATTTAGCTTATAAAATCAAAATAGGGGCTACCAGAGGGAGGTGGCTCATCTACGCATTGTTCATCACACTTCTCATCTACTCACTGTTCACTTTTCATCTGTACACACTACGTTCTTGTACCCATTCTCTTCAATCATCACTTTCTCTTTTCTTATAAAAAAAAAAACTCCCCAAGTCCAAACCCGTAGTCTCTATCATCCCATTCAGGCCACTATAACATATTGCCTTCTTCCCCAACTAATCCCTTTTATGCCTCTGTGTCGTTCTGAGTCATTCAGCATTCTTCCTTCAACCTTCATCACCGTCTCCACGAAACTCGGCAACTCAACGCCGCCACTCTGTCTACCTAAGACCACCACGCTCCGCCTCAGACCAGACCTGACGCATCGGTGCCCCGATCTGCCGCGTCCCCACCGAGAGCAGCGCCTCAGACCCGCCGTGCAGCGCTGCTTCATTTTCCTCCATTTGGTTCGGATCTCCTCTTAACCAGGGACCTATCATTTCTCGCCTGAACCACCGCGCCACCATCGGTTGCCACCGTGCACGAACCACACTGCCGCTCTGAGCCGGAACTGCCGCGTCTTGATCCCAAGCCACCACCTCCTTCCTTGTTTGCTCTGCTGCATGTTGCCTCTGCAAGTTCTCTGTTTGTTTTGTTGTTAGAAGGTTTTGGTTCTCCTTTTCCTTTTGTTTTATTCTGTTTATTTATTTATTTTTATTTTATATTTGTTTTTTTTTAGTCTGACCTAACCTTCTCTTTTGTAGTGTTTGGGTTTGGTTTGAGTGCCTTGTTGGGCTAAATATGGTATTGATCTTGACGTGAGTATTTTAGTGGGCTGGTCACTTAGCCCAAGTTAAAAAATGCTATAAACACTTATATGTATGAAGTTAAACTTTATTTTTATTCTTTAATTTTCAATTCGTAAGCAATAAATTAAATAAAATAGAATATTTCTTTATAGATAATTTTAGGATTACTTTGTGAGAGGTATCGCGTTTAATCCCTTAGGTCTAAGATCGTTCTGTGGACGTTTGTGCCATGTTCTATCTCACTTAGGAGTTTTCGATAATAAAAAATGAAATATATAAAAAAAACCTTTTTTTTAAATAAAATGAAATAGAAACTTTTTTTCATAAAATTTAAAATAAACCAACAAATAAAATATTTTCTACAAGAACTACGTGGCTTTGAGTTTCCTATCGAAGCAGGGAATACGTAGGAGCGGGATCAATCATCTCGTCAAGCCAAAATTAATTTTTCCATTATTTTTGTGTTCTTTTAATTTATTTAATGTGGAAAATTAATTAATAATTTATTTAATGTTTTTTGGGTTGCTCTATGACAAGTGTCATGTTCAATCCCCTAGTTTTGAGGTTCCCCTATGGACTTACGTGCTATGTTCTACCTCATTTAGGATTTATCAATAATATTTTTTAATTTTTTTTAAAAAACCAATAAAGAAACATAAAAAATAAAAAATATTAATAAATAAATAAATTATTCCTTATAATTATTTTTGGGGTAAAATAAATAATTTAAAAGTTATTAATTTTGCACAATTAATTCAATGTACCATTCGTAGAATGGGCGTTGTAGGGTGCTTAATACATTCCCTACTCGTAACCGACTCCCGAACTCGACTTGGTTCCAAAGACTATTTTTAAAGGTTTTCCAATTTTTCCTAAATTAAATAGAATTGGTGGCGACCCTACTTTTCCTTAAAACATCTTTTTTATCGTCGTCCTCGTCGTAATTTTTGGTTGCGACAAGACCCACTGATATAACACTTGTTGTTTTATCTCTGAATAATGCTTAAATGCAAATATGCCAATGTGTTGTATGTATCATGTATATGGTTGTTGTGTGATATATCCATTTGTCGGTATCTCACCCTTACAGATATATCAGGTTTCTTCTGGTTCGCTATCGTACCCTGGGTACTTTAGTACAGATGGTGCAGATGAGTATTTCTAAGTCACTCAGAGACTTAGATTTGGTTGTTTGATGAAGTATTTGATTGTGGAATGATCACGTGAGTTTTCCTCAGGAATAACTTTTAGAATGACCAGCTTAGGGTTTGAAGCTTAGATTTTTGATAGTATGTATGATTATGACTCATAAAGTTTTTATTTTAAAATGGAATGTTTATATCTCGGAGAGCATCTCTTTTGAATAAAAACCTAAGTTTTTCCTTTTGATCATGTATAACTTATTAATATAACTATTTTTAGTATATTACTACCTGGTGGTATTTGGTATAACTGGAATTCTGGAATGAAAATGTAATTATTTTAGAAGGTGTTCTTTTACCTGGGATGTTCGAATTATAGAGGAGACTCTGTCGAATTTTTTGTAAAAATACTAGCTTTCATTCAAGTATATCTCTGAATTAAATTGACTTGTTAGGCTAGGAGTGTAAATCGGTGTGCCGATCAAGGCTTAGGTTTGGATTCGTGCCAAAATTTTATACCCAATTTCGAACGCTTATGTACTTATATAAATTATTTTGTGCAAGCAACCAGCAAATTATCTTTTTAATTTAAATTCCGCATGTGTTACGTAGTAATACCTAGTGGGGGTGTTACAATTTCCAAAGTTGGGATAAAGTAAATTCTATGGTTCTTGCTTGGATCTTGAACTCCATAGACCCCAAATTGCATGCAAGCATCTCGCATGCGACAACGGAAAAGGAGATCTGGGAAGACCTTGAAGAAAGATTTGTACAAACCAACGCTCTAAGGGTGCACCAGCTGTTGCGAACACTGTGTTTACTGCAACAAGAATCGGGGACAAGCATAAAGGACTTCTACACCGAGTTCAAAAGCTATCTTGATGAGATCAGCGAGCTTCAGCTGCTACCAGAGTGTTCTTGCGGAGCGTCCAAAGCTTTGATGAAGAGGGAGGAAGAGAATCTTGTTCACCTCTTCCTGGGCAGTCTTGACGGTGAAAAATATGCTCATGTCGAGGCAAATGTTCTCAACACAGAACCGCTTCCCTCTCTAAGAAAAATATTCAACCATGTTCTAAGGGAAGAGTCCCGTTTCTTGGCAGAAAAAGAAAGGTTATGCAGGATTGATAATGGTGCACCATTTTACTCAAACAACAAACAGAGGAATAGAGTTGGCCCTAAACCGAAGTACGATCACTGTGGAAGCCAGCGCCCAGCGCTGGTGATGGAGCCCCGCGAACCTTGGCTCGCCTCGCGAGTGTGGAAGCCAGCGCCCAGCGCTGGTGATGGAGCGCCCAGCGCTGATGGAAAAAGTTAAGCGTTTTTCATCTTTGGAGATTCGCCCCGCGAACCTTGGCTCGCCTCGCGAGTGTGGAAGCCAGCGCCCAGCGCTGGTGGAAAATATTAAGTTTTTCATCTTTGGAGATTCGCCCCGCGAACCTTGGCTCGCCTCGCGAGTGTGGAAGCCAACGCCCAGCGCTGGTGATGGAGCGCCCAGCGCTGGTGAAAAAAATTAAGTTTTTCATCTCTGAGCCGTCGGATTTGATCCGACGGCTAATAACGTTCAAAGTCACCTGACGTTGCGCGCCACAACGTCATGGAATTCGCCTCCATTGTGGAGCTATGAGCACAGATAATGGAGAAGAGCAGTTTCTTTTTTACCAAAAGAAGAGCAGTCATATAGGGTTAGTTTGTATTTTTATTATAGTAAGATGGCTGGGAATAGAACATATCCAATTTTGGAGGTGGGAATAAAAGAGGGTAAACATATAGGCATGTTACTTTCTTGGGAATAATTATTTTTTGAGAATGTTTTTTAAAACTTGAAACAAACATCCCACCCTCATATTCCCAGGAATAGATGAAGATATATTGAAACAAACACACTCCTAGGGTGTTATCCCAATGGTGTGGTTTGATTCCCATTTTTTGAAAGGTGTTATCCCTTGGTTGTTTGACGCTCTTGCACCAAGGGAAGGATTACCCCTGTTAGTGGAGAGTACTCCGTGTTGTGAAAGTTTCAAGCACGTGCGAAGTCCTTGGTTTGTAAAGGTTACAAGCACCCGTTGTAAAGATTGCAAGTACCTATTAAGCTAGTTTTGTTAAACTTAAGTCACAAAAGGATGGCGAATGAACTGAGATAAAATATTTGTGTGATAACTTTTCTTCCCTACACTTTTAAGATTGTTTTAATATTTTTACAATGTTTTGTAAATCAATTTTCCGCTATTGTTTAATTCTCGAAAAGAATTTTATTTGGTCAAAAAGTTTTGATTTTAAAGAAATCCACCCCTTCTCTTAGGTGATGGTTGTTTAGGCCAACAGTATGTCATCAGACAAAACACACAGAGACAAACTTTTACATATATTTTTACATATAGATAGGGATGGTAATTTGTATCCTACCCATTGAGTATCCGTAAAAATTACCCACAATAGGTAGGGTAATTACCCACACAATGAATAAGGGTCCAGATAAATTACCCACAAATTTGAACAGTATGGGTACAGGTACGAGTACTATGGTACCTACCTCGCCCCGCACTCGCACATATGTATATGTATATATAATTATTAATTTATTTATTTATATTACTAATATATATAATTTTAACTATAATGTAAATTTTAAAACCAAAATTAATCTAAAGATAAACTTTATAAACCTACTTGCATATATAATTCCTTTTTGGATGTTTTTATTTATTTAAATATTTTAATTTGTAATGTTTTATGAGTATATTTAAAAGACATTTGAATCGTTTTTTTAAATTGTTATAACGTTTCTTTTATTATTTATTACTTTTTCCCGGTTAAAGTACGTGTAATGGGTGCGGGTACAGGTACTTAAGTACCCAGAGGGTACAGGTAAAGGTACTAAAGTTGCTACCCACGTGAGTACATGTGATTTTTTCAAACGTGCGTATAGGGAGGAGTACTATAATACCTTTTCCAGACCCTACTCATTGTCATCCCTACATAGAGACAATTTTCCTTTGAGTGTTCACAAAGTTTGTGATGATTCTTATGGGGAGAATATATAACTCCACATTCTTGAGGTGTTTCATATTTGTTTTTACATTGGTTGATGATTTTTCTCGTGTTTTATGGATATTTTTGTTAATTGATAACAAAGAAGTATCACATACGTTGTTAAATTTTTTGTTATTTTATTCGGAATGATAACGAGACAGAGTTTGTGGATGAAAAAAAATTATAATTTCCTTGAACATGATATTGTTTTTCAAACTTCATGTATAGGACACCACAACAAAATGGAAGAGTTGAGAAGAAACACTGAGGTATATTCTGTATGTAGAACAAGCATTGCGCTTTCAAGGAAATATTCCTATCGATTTCTAGGGAGTGTGTGTTTTAACTGCTGATTACTTAATAAATTGCACTCCATAGGAAATTCTGCACAATAGACGTCCTTATATGTTCACTTGAGAGTGTTTGGCTCGTAGCATTTTGCACACAAGTATGGCAAGAAAGGAGACAAATTTGGCAGAAGGATCCTTAAGTGTATTTTTCTAGGGTATCCTTATGGTTAAAAGGGTTGGATATTATATGATTTAGAAACAAAACAATTTTTTGTGTTCGCGAGACATTGACTTTTTTTATACAGATTTTTCATTCGCTCATGGAATCTCTGCACTTGGGGAGAGCATTGTATCATACATTTCTCATGACAGAATTGATGAAGAAAATCTTGGAGGAATTGGGAGTGATAACCTTAGCAGAGATACAACAGAGAGAGAAATAGATATGAGGATTGACATAAGAGAGGCACATATGATGAAGGTGAACAAGGAGAGACAGAAGTTGTAGTACAGGATAATGGTAAGCAGTATAAGATGTGAGAAATCATGGTGGGTAGTGTGATATAATAATCAACTAGGACGGAGACACGGAGTAAAGCATCCATCAGTTCATTTACGTGATTATGTAACTAATACAATTTGGAAACTAAGTCCTTCCACTAGTTCACTTGTTCCAACGCATAATGATGTCATACAAGAAATGGAGATGGAAATGGAAATTGAAAGAACAAGAGTAATAACAACTTAATACACCTTAGAAATTCACCTAAGACATATCAAGTCAAGAGAAGGAACTCAATCCTGAGTTGCTAGAGAAAATAGTGTTTCACTCCAAATGACTTGCCGACAAGTAACACCCCGGTTTTTACTGTTCTTCAATATCGGTATATATACACTACAAAAAAAAGTTTATTTAGCGATCGAAAATAGTGACCGAATTTGTTGGTTTCTGTTTGCGATCGAAATGGCGACCGATTGCAGGATCTAAATCAAACACTGATTAGAGTTGATATTGCGACCGAAATAGAGCGTAGCAGAGTTATCGGTCTCTATTTCGATCGCAAAATAAAAGAAAGTAAAAGTAAAAAATTTATGACTTTTTAGCGACCGAAATGACGACTGAGTTAAATGCAACGGTTAAATTTTATTTATATTTGCGACCGATATTAAATCGGTTGCTAAACGACACGTAAAAAATTAAAATAGAGCATGCTAGCGACCGAATTTTAAATCAGTCGCTAAATTTATGAATTCAAATTTCAAATTAACCCATTTAATTCGATCGCTAAAACTAAAATCCCTAAATCGCGATTTCCTTCCTCTCTTCCCCCATTTCTCTCTTTTCTTCTCTTCTCTCTCACACGCAGCTCCAACCACCACCTCCTCCAGTTCCTCTCCGGCCACCATAGTTCCTCCCTTCTACGGCCACCATTCGCACCGCCACCACCACCACCACTGCAAGCCCCTCCTTTTGCCGTCCCTTTTACGGCCCCCTCCCTCCCTCATTGTCTCCCTCTCTCTGTTGTCCCTCCCTCACCACAACCACCCTTTTACGGCCACTGCTCGCGGCTTCGCCGCCACCACTGTAAGACCAAGGTAAGCTCCCATCCCTCTCTCTCGATTCGTCTCTGTCTCCCTCTTTCACTTATATTTTTTTTTCTTCATTCCACATTCCAGGGTTGTTTGGTTACAGCTCCACCACCGAACCGCCGCCGCCGCCACCACCATCAGGGTACACCCTTTCTCCTTACTTGTCTGTTTAGTGCTTTCATCTTTCACTCTGTTTGTTTTATTAGGCACACTTTCAATTAGAAGAAATTACCAAACCTTACATAACATATAACTAGCAGTAGCAGGCCACTTGTTTCACTATTTAGGTACATATCTGTTATAGGGGACACTGCAATTGCATGTGCTTGGGGGGGGGGGGGTATTTAGATGGTTTAACAAGCTTCCAAGAGAAATTGATATAATGTAAGAAAGAATAGAGTCCAAAAGTCAAAGTCTTTCTGCTGCTAGTCAATAGGAGAAAATTAATTCTTTACATGGCTATCTACCTCATCTAACACCTCTATCTTCCATGAATTTCATTTCAACTAGTCTTCAATGTCATTTTCAAACTCAAATGGTTTATCAAGTAATTCAAGTTGGTGTTACATTATGAAGAAGGAGAAAGAACCAAATAAGATAAATTTGCTTTGGAGAATGAAATTGTTGTTTGGTTCCAATTGATTTTTCTCATAGTGAGGAATTAGGATGTCTCCACTTTATAAATATCACTTCCTTTCGGTTTCTCAACTTATGCAACTTCTATTTGTGGCTGGAGATGGGAAAGGGTATCAAGGAGAATGTCCACATTCATTTTATTGTGGATATCGTGGCAATATTAGCTTCCCTTTCACTAAAACAGGACACCAACATTGTGGCTTATTGACCATACAAAATTGTGATGATCATTTAGCCAAGCATAAAGAGATCCAACTAGAAAATATTGGGAAATGGTTTGAAGTCTCATAAGTTTCTCGGTTTCCACATGTTCCTATGTGTCCTTACTACCCGCGTTATAGTTTGTTGTGATTTATTTGCAGCTAGTTAAATGATTAGTGCTTTGAAAAATTAATCTTGTGCTTGCTTCTGGAATGTTGAACTGTTGGTGGGAAACAATTTTATTCAATATATATTTAACATAAACTTGTGAATTGAAATTAATCATATATTTTTGAACAGGCTGTTGAATTTAATCACTTGCAGCACTCCTTGATCTTTGTCACTATTTCCATTCTTTGTTGGGAGCTGAGGTAAGTTAACTACATCTTTATTATGCCTTGATTTGTATGGTATCTGTAATGTGTAATGTCAAGTTGTGTTGTCTGTTAGTTGAGAGCAGAGCTCGATAGGATTTGTGTGCTGATAATTTATCATTTATGCATGTGTTTGCCATTTTGTGTTGTTTGTTAGTGGAGAGCGGAGCTCAATAGGATGTGATCCTGTCCGAAAGGCAGGATGCTGGTTGTGTGCTGATAATTTAGAAGTTATGCATGTGTTTGGCAATTATGTGTTACTTGTAAGTGGAGAACGGAACTCAATAGGATGTTTGCTACAATATTTTATCTAAGTTTTTATTGCTTTGCCACTAAAACAATGCCCGGCTTAAACAAGCTATGGTACTGATATGTAATGAAAATGTTTTGTTTATACTTTCATGAGTGGCAAGTGTGCAAGTAGGTTAATGATTTCCAAGTTTATACTTTTATCACAAGAGCCTTTGATGATGTTATTATTTTTTCTTACAATTTTCTTTGTCGATTGACAACCGCTCTAGTCGTCACCCGCTCTAGTTGAGGTAGGTCAAATACTCTATCTTTTTCTTTGTTGCTAGTGGTTCTTGAAGACTTTGAATTGATTTGTTGATTGTCAGTGAAGAGCTGAGCTCAATAGGATTCTGGTTGTGTACTGGTAGATTAGAAATGATGCATGTGGTTGCAATTGAATATGTTGCTTGTTAGTGGAGAGCTGAGCTCAATAGGATGCTGGTTGTGTGCTGGTAGATTAAAATTGATGCATGTGGTTGTAAACTTTATATGTTGTTTGTTAGTGGAGAGCAGAACTCAATAGGTTGGATGTGTCAATTCTATGGCTAGATTGCCATTTTTATGTCCTTATTAACATTTTTGTCGCTAAAATTGTGCTATGTATATAGAGTTAAATTTGTATCCTCTGTTATGGTTAATGAGTTAGAATAGCCTTAGTGGAGAGCAGAGCTCAATAGGACGTGATCCTGTCAAAAAGGCGGGATGCTTGTTGTGTGTTGCTAATTTAGAAGTTATGCATGTGTTTGACAATTATGTGTTACTTGTTAGTGGAGAGCGGAGCTCAATAGGATGTTTGATACTATATTTTATCTAAGTTTGTATTGAAATATGCTTCAATATATATTTGTTGAAGTATGCTGCAATCCTTATAAGTCAATGGTTTTATTTTCCGCTAGAGTTAATTATTAAGTTACGAAAGCCTTAGTTTCCTATTTGAGATTCAATATTAATGAGCATGCATACCTTCTCAGGGCACGCATGCTCATTGTATTGAATCTTGAATTATCCAAGTGGGACAGTTTGGGAAAAAACCTTTTTCACACTCGTACAATAGTCATTTCAATGTTCAAATGCCTTATATACTTGTTGAAATCTCGGTCTGATGCATTTCCTTTTGTTCTCCTGGTGCATACTTGATCGCGGTGATTCTCACCGTGCTCGAGTCGTGTACTTGGAGACCGATGGGAAATGCTGCCAAAATTTTGTCAAGTATAAGGTATTTGAATATGGGTATAACTATTATTAGCCAAGTGTAGTAAAGGTTTCTTCTCGAATGGGATAGGTTCATACCTTGTCATAAGAACGAGATTGATGGAGTTATTGGAATGCACCGTAATATATTAGTGTTATTGTAGGATTGGTCAGGCTATTTAATTGCCAGCAATGGATATTCCGGAGAATCGAAAATGGATGTATCATAGGTTGGATCGGAATAAACGTCTTAGGGAAGAGTATAGAGTTGGAGTGGGTGAGTTTATAGAGTTTGTTGTTAGCCAGGAGAGATTTATACGGCTGGGCGGTGATCAATTGAGGTGTCCTTGCAAAAGATGCAAGTGTCAATCTTTCAAAAGCGTGGATGGAGTTGTAGCCGATCTTTATGAGAAGGGCTTCATGCCTGATTACTTTTGGTGGAGTAACCATGGCGACACGTTGCCTGATTTAAACCCGATTGTGTTTGAAGGTTCGTACTATGGAAGTGGTGATTGAAGGGAAGAATTGAATCCATACGAGCAGATGATAATGGATCATGCTGGACCATCAGTTGGTGTTGTACTAGAAGAAGATGGGGGAAAAAGATGGTGGAACGGGTTCCCAATACATAAAGGAGAATCCGAATCCCGAAGCTCAAAGATTCTATGATATGCTGAGTGTTGCACAATCTCCATTGTGGGAAGGATGTCGGGAGTACACGGAGTTGTCGATGTGCATGGAATGGTTGAGTATCAAATCTGACTACAATATGCAAGAAGGCTGTTTTAATCGCCTCACAAGGTCAGTGTCCAAGGAGTTGCCAGAAGACAATCGGATGCCTACTAGTTTTTATCATGCTAATAAGTCTGTGGAAAATTTGGGTCTGGGGTGTTTGAAAATTGATTGTTGCCCGAATGGATGTATGTTGTACTATAAGGATGATTCAGCAGAAAGCATAACATGTTGTCGATTTTGTGGTGCAGATCGATATAAGACAACCACTTGGATGGGCATTGAGAAGAAGAGGTCGCTAAAAAAGATGTGGTACTTTCCGCTCGTGCCAAGACTTACAAGATTGTACTCTTCGATGGCCATTGCAGCTCACATGAGGTGGCATAGTGAGCATAAGAGGGAGCAAGATGTCTTGTGTCATCCATCTGATGGAGAAGCTTGGAAGCATTTTGATAGGGTTCATATGGAATTTTCGCAGGACCCTCGGAATGTCCGATTGGGGTTATCTACTGATGGATTTAATCCTTTTGGACAATCTGGAAAATCATACTCTTGTTGACCGGTTATCCTGACTCCGTACAATCTTCCCCCGGGGATGTGCATGAAGCGGGAGTTTATGTTCCTAACAGTCATAATTTCGGGTCCGTCTAATCCAAAAGGTAAGTTTGATGTGTACTTGCAGTTGCTGATAGATGAGTTGACGATGTTGTGGAATGATGGTGTGTTGACATATGACGTATCTTTGAGGCAGAATTTCATCATGAAAGCAGCTTTGATGTGGACGATCAACGACTTTCCCGCCAATGGGATGATGTCGGGTTGGATGACCGCGGGGAAGCTTGGATGCCCAATATGTATGGAGCGATCGAAGGCATTCATGCTTAAAAACAGTCGAAAGATCTCATATTTTGATTTTCATCGTCAATTCCTTCCAGAAGATCATCCTTATAGGCGGAACAAGAATACATTCAAAAAGCGTTGTGCGGAGACAACACCGCCTCCACCACGTTTGACTGGCCCTAATGTATGGTGCAGAGTACAGTACTTACCGCTCGTCCATGAATCCCAAGGAGAACATATTCCTGATTATGGCATCAACCATAATTGGATAAAACAAAGTATATTTTGGAGGTTGCCGTATTGGAGGACGCAGCTACTCCGTCACAACATTGATGTCATGCATACTGAGAGGAATGTGTTTTTGAATGTGTTTGACACTGTGATGGACATCAAGGGGAGGACAAAGGATACAAATAAAGCCCGATTGGATCTGACTGAAATTTGTAATCGGAAGGAGCTTGAGTTGCAGGATGGTGGTCGTGGCAGACTTATCAAACCGAAGGCAAGTTATACATTAAGCAAAACACAAAGTGGCCGTCTGTAAGTGGGTTAAAGAACTAAAGTTACCAGATGGGTATGCTTCCAATTTGGGTAGATGTGTTGACATTAAGGAAGCAAAGTTACATGGAATGAAGAGTCATGATTGCCACGTATTCATGCAACGGTTGCTTCCAATTGCGTTCGACGCATTACCGGAGCAAATTTGGAACCTGCTTGTTGAGCTTAGCCACTTTTTCAGGGAGCTTACATCGACAACACTAAATGTGAATCAATTAAAGGATATGGAAGTCAAGATACCCGTTTTGTTATGTAAGCTGGAGCAAATCTTCCCGCCGAGTTTTTTTGATTCCAAGGAACACCTACCAGTTCATCTACCTTACGAAGCAAGAGTTGGTGGCCCAGTCCAATACCGCTGGATGTATCCATTTGAGAGGTAAACAACATCAACTATTTTAATTAATACATATGAAATTCACGAAATCGTAGTTTAGCTTTCTCTAAAACTAGTAATTATTTGTATGTATCCCTCTTTAATAGGTTCCTGCACTCCCTTAAACACAAAGTCAAGAACAAGACACGAGTGGAAGGTTCCATTTGTGAAGCATACTTAGTAGAGGAGACTTCCACTTTTGCCTCTTATTACTATCCGGACGAATTTAACACGAGAAGGACAAGGATGCCTTGAAACGTTGATTCGGGCGAAGGAAGTTCAACTAGTCCTACTATATCAATATTCAACTATCCGGGCAGATTTAGTGGCAAATCAAAAGGATATTTCTTGGAGAAGCGTGACATTAATGCTGCTCATCTGTATATCCTTCAAAATTGTGAAGAGGTGGCGCCATATTTAGAGTAAGTTTCTACAATGTCTTTTATAAGTTCAATTGACATTTATGATTATTAATCGTCCTGCTGTTATTCTCCCATATGTAGGATGTACGACAATTTTCTAAGGGATCTCCAACCTGACATTTCAAACTATCGGGTTGATCGAGAAATTACTTCTCACTTTGCTACGTTGTTCAGTAAATATGTAGGTTAAGCATCTTCATTTGTTGCAATACATTTTATCTCCATAAATATATAGCATGTATAAGAATAATATAATATTTGATTTTTTAGGTACTAGATCCAGAAAACAATGTTCAAAATCCATTGTTGACAAATTTGGCATGGGGGCCTAACAGATGGGTTACATCATGGAATACTTACATTGTAAATGGATATAAATTTAACACAAAAACATGGAATGAAGGAATGCAGTCGTGTAACTATGGTGTTTGTGTGCGAGCCACTGATGGCAATGTAGAGGATGATTGCTATGGGGTTCTAACTGACATCCTTGAACTCGATTATACCGGTTTCCCCGTGATGAATTTAGTTATCTTCAAGTGTGATTGGTTTGATCCTACTCTTGACGTAGGGACAAAAATCGATAAAAAATATGGTATTGTTCAAGTTAGGATGTCTCGAAGGTATAATAAGGCGTACGACCCATTCATTTTTTCACTGCAGGCAGATTAGGTTTATTACTCGCCATATCTCGAAGGACATCAAGGCTGGTTGGGTATTATTAAGATAAAGGCTCGTAGTATAATTACTGATAATGTAATCAACCAGCCTGAAAAAGATGCTCCGTACCAAGATGATGAGTTTTCAAGACCCCACGTACTGTTGCAAATTACGCCGGACATTATTGTTAATTCTCTGGCGGACATTTCCGGAAATGGGGAAGAAGTTGAAAGAGAGTTAATGGATCAATCCGGGTTGGACGCATCTAGCGAAGGCACATTTCGATCAAGTGAGACTGATGAGAGTGAGGGTGAATTTAGTGACGGAGATTCTACTTAGGTAATTTATTTATGTCATAATTCATTGTGTAAATGTCATTCTACTTAGGTAATTCATTTTTGTATTATTTACACTGTTGTGTAATCATCTTTTCATTTTTTACACAGATGGCAGAATCCTCTAGAGGTAGGGGTCTTCGTGGAGGTCGTGCAGAGTCGTGCTGCGAGAGTCCCTTTGCCGGCCGACCCACAGCCTTCAGATCGAGACCACCCTACCAACACCTTGTGGACGGGACACCTCAGGGTGATGGAGTTGCACCCCCTACCCAGTCTCATGTGGTCGGGACACAGGCTGCACCCTTATCATCCACACCTATGACAAGACCATCATCATCATCGGGACAGGAGAGTCGTGGTCCATCCGACAGGAGGATTCTTCTTATCCCCAGGGGGGATAACGAGTAAGCTAATTTAATTTTTTAATATATATAAAGTATCGTTAATTTCTATTTACTTGTTTTTTTTTATTTATAACATTTATTAAAGCTCTAATTTTGCTGCAGCTTTCTGCCCGCGAAGGCCCCTTCTGATTCGATATCGAAGATCCTGCGACGCAAGTTTGATGGTCCATGGATTACATGGAAGGCCATCCCAGGGGGCCATAGGGATCGGTTGCTTCAAGAGTTTAAGGTAACAATTTATTAAGTTATTTAAATTAAATTTACATTATATATATATACACACACGAATTTTCTAACAACTGTAAGTTGCAAAAAGAGTATAGGTGGGACGTAGCTTTAGAGGGTCTAGTCAGGGACATATTTGAGCATAACGGCTCACTGGTCATGAAGAATCTGACGAACAAGTTGAGGAAGGGTAAGAATAAGGGGAAGTGGGTGGATCCTGAGATCAGGAGGCAGCTGGACCAGTACTGGGCTACTGAGAAGTTCCAGGAGATCCAGGCCACAGCTCGGCGTAATCGAGATTCTGATGGTGGCGCATGTGCTTGGACCGAGGGGTGTAAATCAGCCGCCGCCCACTACGATGAGCTGGTAATACATTAAACTTTTGACTTATTATACTATTTAATTAGTTTTCATTTTTAATTATTATGAATTTAAGATTATATTTTTCTGTGCAGAAAGCACAGAAATAGCAGGCCCCCACTGCTATGGAGTTGGTGGAGAGGACGAAGAAGTTGAAGTTGGGGACATTGGTCAACGACAAGGCCCGTAACTATGTTGTAAGCAAAAAAACAATTTAGTGTTTACTTGTAATTTATTATAAATGATTTGTTAATATTGATTATAATTTTAACTAAATCTCTTCAACTATACTTTGTAGGTGGGCTTCAACGAGAAGAAGGACGATGCCATATCACGTGCCTCAGAGTCACAAGATGAGGCCTTGACTGGTGATGGACCCAGCTCTCCTATCTCCGTCGACAATAATGCCATTTATTTGGAGGTCGTCGGGGGCAGGAACAAGAAGGGGCACGTGTATGGCCTCGGACACCTGGGAGGCGAGTTTATCGCTTTATCATCCGGCACGCCTGCTCCTTCCTACGCCGATACCGTCCCTCATGAGCAGTTCAACCAAATGCAGGACACCATCACGCAGCTGAACGCGAAGCTTCGAGAGAAGAGCTAGAGAGAGCAGCAGATGGCGAACCAGATTGCACAGTTGACTCAGGCACACTAGCAGCTGATGTAGTCGAGCATCGAGTAGGACCAGACACTGCGGCTGGTGTTGGAGCAGATGAGGATCCAGACTACAGTTGCTCAGGGTGATGCTCTGACGATTGTGCCGCCTGCTGTCGCTCCTCCAGTTATGCCGCCAGCTACTGATGCTGCTACTGCAGAGGACGATCAGATAGCAGACGTCAGTGGTACGAACGCTAAGGATGATTGGATTCCTCCACCTCCCCCTCATCATGACTGATTTTTTTTTCTTCATATTTTTGACTTTAAAACGATTCTTGTATGACACTTTGGATTATTTTTTTTTATATATATTCATTATTTCTTATGATTGTATATTTCATTATTAATTTGATGTGTTTTATTAGTATTTTTTCTAAACTTTAAAGAAAAAGCAGAAAAAATTTATTATTTTAAAATTTAAATTTAATTTTTTTTAACAAAAACCAGTTGAGCGACCGAATTAGAAACCAATAATTCGGTCGCTAAACTTTAGTTACCATTAACAGATTGTGGTCTAGCGACCGAAAATCTGTCGCTAATATAGGTTAACAATAACCAACATTGGCGACCGAACTAGCGGCCGATAATCGGTCGCTAAAAATGGTTACCCAAACAATGCGACCAACCGTGTAACGACCATTTTTTATTATTTAGCGACCGCAATTACGGTCGTCGTTTAGCGACCGAATTATTATTTCGGTCTCTAAAAGCTTAGCGACCATATTATCAGTCACCACCATGAATCGGTCGATAATTCGGTCGCTAACTTAAATAGCGACCGAATTAGAAAGTTTAGCGATCGAATATGCCGGTCGCTAAACAGTTTTTTTTGTAGTGATATATATATATATATATATATATATATATATATATCTTATTATATTTTCATCCGAGAACTAGAAAATGATTTTGAATAAAACAAAGTCATATATAGACTCTACTTGATAGTAGGAGGTTACGGTTAAATTTTGGGTTGAAAATTCAAACGAAACCCAGTCTGCGTTTTCACTGACAGTAAGGTTTTACTGATCATAAAACCTAATTTTGACCCAAAAACGAAATGTTTTAGATTTTTATCACATTTTGAGTGATATGAATCTATTTCAAAACTTTTGCTCAAAAATAAAATATCATATTTTATTCGGGCAAAGTTTCGAAGAAAATTGCGCAAGAAAAACCCTAATTTTCGGCCCGAAAAAGAAAATTTTCAAAATGTTGCCATTTGTTGGCGACAAAATATGTTTTAAGAATTTCTACCAAAAAATAAAATATTTTATTCTATCGGGTGAAATTTTAGCGAAAAACGGACGGAAAACCTAATCGGGTAAAGCGTCGGAGCCGAAAATGGATTCACAGATATATGCAGAGGGTCTGGGAGGTTAATATCACATGTGGGGACCACCCATGTAAGGAGAAAGGTGACTTACCTTCACCATAAATGCTCATAAATGCTAGAACAAAATATCTAGATATTTATGTATTAACCTAACCTATCTTAATTAAAATCCAACAATGGTCAAGACCAAGACATCATCAAATTTTCTTGTCTTCCTCATTGTGGTTCACAACACAGTCGCACCCTTCAACACCCATTCACCACACAATTTTCCTAGCCATGATGATTACTAAGACTAGCTAGCTTGTACTATTATATTTCTAACTTAACCAAGCTTTGGTTATCTTCAACCATAGTTCACAAGGCAACTTCAAAATGATTTCCCTTCCTCCTTGAGTGAATTTACACAGCCAAACACCCCCACACTTATCCAATTTGGTTCGGCCCATACCCCTTCAGCAAACACTTAGCCATTTCATTTTGTGTTAACATTCTAAGTTCATTTCCTCACCAAAAAAAAACCCATAAGACTCCATACTTGAAAACTTACTATTTTGATCATCTCTGTTCAATTCCTTCATCATCTAAGAGGTAAAACGTCATCTCTTATGATCATTATTGCTTTCGTCTTCATTCATTTCATTTGATTTTTCCAAGAACATCATGTTGCCATTTCTAGGGTTTTTCTTCAAATAATTCTAGAAAATCATAAAAAAATCATTTTGATGTGATACCAATTTCTATGAACTCTCCATGACTTCTAGATTGATTATCTAAAAGCATGAGGACAAAGAAAATTTCCTCCTATTTCTTCTACTCATGACCGAAACCCTAGTCTTGTGGGGTAAATGAGTTTTGTTTCAATTTTTGAAAATATGACACTTGATTTAATCTCTCTAATACTTATAGTTGCTAGATCTAGAAGCTTGAGAATTTTAAAAATCCCTAGCCAATTTTGTTTATCAAGGCCGAAACCCTCACCCTAGAGGTTAGATGGGTTTTTGTTTCAATTTTTGTCATGTGGAGCTTGATCTTGTCTTTCAAATGCCTTAGGATTATAAATCCAAAAGCTTGAAAAATTTAGAAATCTCTAACCTATTTTCTTAGTTATGTCCGAAACCTAGATCATGTGAGTTAGATGGTTTTTTGTTTCATTTTGTAACTTGTGTTGTGATTTTTTTATGAAGGATAAGTTGTTTGTTGTCGTATTGAGTTGCGAAGAGAAACCGAGAATCAAAGCGACACTTCAAGGAGGAAACTGAAACTTCAAGAGGTGAGGGGAGTTTATCTGAGAGGTTTTTGATAATTACATGTTATCTGTGGGTTGTCTATGTAATTGTTCGTAGTGATTCTGTGGTAGTTGATTTAATTATTACTTGTTTGTTTATGTGGTTTATGCGATTTATGATATTATATGTGAAAGCATGTTATGATTGTGATGTATGTTATAACTGTGATATATGGATTGACTGTTGATTGATGGATTGATTGAAAGCCTGACAGTTGTTAGTGCTCAATGATAATTAAGGATAAAGCTTTAAAATCTTGAAGAAGAATTTAATTGATAATTGAGGATAAAACTTTAAAAAGTTTTGAGGAGAAACTTGAGGGTTTTGAAATATGGAAGTGGAAGAAAATATGGAAAATAATAATATTTAATGAGTTTTTGGTGAAAGAGTAAGTCAATGAGTGACAATGAGGACGAAAACGTGACAAAAATTTCACTTACGTTAATTTTTCTGAATTAAATTCAAAAAGAAAATAAAATGTAATTACAATAAGTTAAGTTTCAAAAATAATTTTAATGTGGGGGAGAAAAACTTTTGTTAAGGAAAAAGTCATTTTGATTTACAAAAGAATGTGTTCCAAAACGAAACATGATTCAGAAAAGTGATTTACGATGAGAATATGAGGAATAGTTTTATTACTTTGGTTAGAAATGATTTTTCAAAGATTTGATGTGTTGTTGGAAAATAGATTTCAAAAGAAAAGGAATTTGAGAAACAAAATTGTATTTAGGGGTGATTTAACGTTTTATAAATGAATTTCGGCAGAAAAGATTTTTGTAAAAGAGTTTTAAGGTAGCAAAAACATTTCCGATAAACTTGGATAAGTTTTTCGGAGTTTTGTTTTGGTGTTTGTGTTTCAAAGAACAAAAATTTGTTGAAAATAAATTGAGGAAAGAAGTAAGGACATAGATTACCGAGACGTCAGACTAGTGTTCCTATGAGTAAGTACGTGGACCATGTGTCCTGCGTGTGTCATGGGTTAGAGTTCCAGTTAGCACATTTGTTTTCGTGTCCTGTGTGTCGCGGGTTAGAGTCCCAGTTGGCACATTTGACCGCGTGTTTTGTAATAAGAAGATTTCGCTTTATGCCTTTAAGTCGTGTGCTTTGAGCCTCGACAAAGAAAGAATGAACGACAAAGAAAAGTGACGAGAATAAATGTTTTACATGTATTGTGGGCAGACGTGCCTTGTTGGCCAAATGTGCCATCGAGCTACAATCCACAAAGGGTGGATTGACAAAATGAGGAAGTCAAGATTAAAGTTCTATTAGGGACATCTGGGTTCGTGAGCCACAAAGGTTGAGGCCTCGCGATCTCGAGCCGTGGACGTAACGATGCAAAACATGGATGTACTCAATCAAGGACTACTCACTATTATTTTAGGTGCTTGAGTGTGATACCCTTGAACAATTGGAGTCGGACCTAAATTAAGAGGCCGACCTCATGAGACAATTGTGCTAAGAGGTATTGCAGCCTAATCATGCTCAACGAAGGGAAGTTAGGATTTCCGGAGAATAAATGTCAAAGTTAGATGATGGATGTTGAAGTGTCATGTATTTTTATAAATTGCGATGATTGTCATGTATGAATCCCATTGTTTAAAGCATTATGATTATTTACGAGGATTTATGTGTTGTATATATATATGTGTATGTGTTGTTATTTGTGTGTCGCGCATGTGATTATCATGATAAAACTCATATGTCGGTTTCTCACCCTTGCGTTATTCCTGTTGGGTTTCTACTGTGGTATTTTTATATTTGAGTACAGATGAACCAGACGGGGGATCTATCCCATTCTGGTTTTCAGTTCCTGAGATTTGACCATGCTGATGACGGTGGTACTTGGGTGATCAATCCGGGAGCTCGGAGTGCCACTTACACCGGACCAGTTTGTACCACTGGGGGTACTGACTCAGGACCTATGTCACTTATGTATCAGATTTTGACTGTTGAGATCCCTTTACCACCTCCCGGGTTACTTCTCAGTTCTTTTGTAGGTCAGGGACTTATATATCCTAATACTTCCACAGTTCCAAGAGTAGAGGTATCCTCACCCGATACCCCGGCAGGTAGGGAGGACCATGGTGGTCTTCCCAACGGTGATTATTAGTATTGACCAGCTGTAGAATTTTTGGTATCTTTTTTTGAGGTAGTGGTATTTCATTAGTCTGTATGTTTGGCTACTGAGAGCCATTCTTTTTGAGTTGTGATTCAAGACTACCGCTATGTTATAGTTATGTCTTTATTTTCTTATGTTATGACTTTGGGACATGACCTATTATTATAAAGGTTCTGATGTAAATGTTGATGATGCATATACATATATATGACGTTTGTTTGTATGGAGAAAGAAAGAAAGAAAAAGAAAAAAAAATCCTAAACATTTTCCAGTAAGGTTAAGTAAACTAGAAAAATTTATTTTCTGAAAGCAACCAGCGGACAAGGAGACACGGACAAGAAGACACGAATAAGAAGCGGCTCCAAGCATGCTTCTAGGCGGAGGTACACATGAATGAACCGATTATATACCGGAATGAGAGGGATCCTGAGACTGTGTAGGTATGGGACTATACAGTTGAGGATGTCTTATATGAATTGATTGGTACTACCTATACTAACAAGATGCATCTTCTTTTCGGGGGACCCATCACTTAAGAACTCCACAGTTAAGCGTGCTTGACTTGGAGCAATTATGGGATGGGTGACCTATTGGGAAGTTTTCCCAGGAAGAGTGTGAGTGAGGACAAAGCACACTGAAAAGACTCGTGTTGGTTTGTGGGGACAGTCGTCAATCCATAAAGCAGCCAAGGAATGAGAGGGATCCTGAGACTGTGTAGGTATGAGACTATAGAGTTGATGATGGCTTATATTAATTGATTGGTACTACCTATACTAACAAGATGCATCTTCTTTTCGGGAGCCCATCACTTAAGAACTTCACAATTAAGTGTGCTTGACTTGGAGCAACTCTAGGATGGGTGACCTCTTGAGAAGTTTTCCCAGGAAGCGTGTGAGTGGGGAAAAAGCACGCTGAAAAGACCCATGTTGGTTTGTGGGGACAGTCGTCAATCCATAAAGCAGCCAGGGATGTTACAATCACCAAGACACTTGTTTATACTAGTAATGGTGCAACCCTCTTTCCTATGCATTTATCATTTTCTCTTTTTTTTTGGGTACAATTCTATATTACTTACACAAATTATTTTCCAAAAGACACTAAAACATACATGAAATCAAAGGCTAGTCAAAAGAGCACATGTACTCTAGAACTCTCCTTCCAATAATTCTCCAGCACATAATCCATGTGCACCCTATTGTATAGCACATTATGTGAATTACGATGAATTTCTTTGCGAAATAAGCTTTGGATATTATATCTGAAGCTAGGCTACTAGGGGCTAAACCTATGAGCATTTCTTTGAAGCAGAACCACTAACTAGCATTAGTAGATGGTCCTCTTCTTGATGATAAAAAAAATAAAATAAAAGAACTTGTGTAACACCCCGATTTTCGCTGTTTCGTAATATCGGTAATAAATATATAAACATATATTTTTATCCGAGATTTAGAAAATGATTTTGGATAAACCAAGGTCCTTTCTTATTATACTTATTTTTATAAGGCTACGGGGAAGTTTTTGGTTGAAAACTCAGACGGAAGCCGGTCTGCTGTTTTCTGCGTCTTCACTGACAGTAAAAGTTTACTGCTCATAAGACCTAATTTTGAGTCATGAACGAGATGAAAAATGTTTTTATCGTATTTACTACGATATTGGAGATTTTGGTAAAAAAAAATTAAAAGATTATATTTGTGGCGGGCGTATAAGTCGAGATGTCTCTAGGAAAAGCTTGCGCCAGATGAATCGAGGAGTCGGCAACGTAGCAGAGATATTGGATTGACCGACTTGACGAGTATTTATGACGAGCTTATCTGAGTCATAATGGCCATAATGACACATTTATGACAAAGTGAAATTTTCCTATGAAATGACCATTTTGCCCTTGTCTTTATATGACAATTGCAAGCAAATGTCATTGGAAAAGTTGACTAAAACTTACCCAAAACCCACGGCTCCCAATTCTTCTTCACCAAGTATTGAATTCTTCTTCACCAAGCATTGATTTCTTCTTCACCAAGCATTGATTTCTTCTTCCTCAAGTATTGATTTCTTCTTCATTAAGTATTGGTTTCTTCTTCATTAAGTTAGTTTCTTCTTCATTTAAATAGGATGTCTTCTTCCTTAAGCCATTTTTCCATTTTCATGTTCTTTGCTCCAAAGAGTTCATAACTCGTCCGATTTTGCATAGCAATTCTGATCAGTTTCTATTTTGAATCTCGAAAAACTTTCAACATTAAAGTTGTTCATATTTCTCTCTTCTTTCCAACGACATAAAGATCATCCAAAACGGACAAGTATGTTGAGAGATCCGCCCAAAATACTAAAACTGTTCTAAAACTCTAACTATGTTCATCTTCTCCCTTAAGTTTCTCAAGAACACCATGAGAAATTTGTGAAGAACATCATCCAAATCTTGCTTTCCTTGAATCATCAAGAGGTAGCAACTTATTTTCTTGTCATTTGAATCATTTCTCTTCATAACTTTTGTAGATTCATGACTAAGATTCATATGTTCTTCATTTGTTCAAAATTCATGGAACTAGATTCAAAAATTCATAACTAATTCTAGAAAAATCCTTTTGACATGAAACCAATTGCTATGATCTTATAATCATCTCTATTTTCATCATCTAGAAGCATAAGATCATGAGAAATTTCTTTCCCTAATTTCTGGACTAGGCCGAATCTAGGTCAATATGGTGTTCATAGGTTTTGTTTCAATTTCATGTCTTGATTCATGATTTGATCTTGATAGTTCTTGTATTCAAGTATATAGAAGATCAAAAATCAAACTTGAGCCTATTTGTTTCTTCAAAAACCGAAACCCTAGGTATGATCACTTAATGATTTTGTGATTCAAAAGTTGTTGTAATCTTTGAATCCAACTCTAAGCTTTGTATGTTGATTAAATCCAAGAGTTGATGAAATTTTAAAACTTCTAGCCTATTGATCTTGAGAAAACCGAATCCTAGTTCTTATAACTAGATGAGTTTTGTTCATGATTCTTAGTTCATAATCATGGTTAAAGTGATTAATCATGCTTAAGTAACTTATGGATCATTAATCCCTAAGTTAATCAAATTTTAAGTTTCCTAACCTAGAAAATTGGTTGAATCCGAACCCTAACCTTCATAATCCAAGTGTATTGTTGTTTGATTGGATTTATTTTGGTTGCAATTCGTTTGAAGGAAACAACTGAGTTAGCTGATTTACACTGACGAAGAGGAATCGGATCGAGTTCGGGAGATTAACAGAAATTATAGTGTAGTCTTCAATAGGTAAGGGGAGCTTACCTGAGGGATTTTTATCTATAACTATTTGTGTGTAGTGTGATTTATATGATTTATATGTGGTTGTGGTTATTTTTTTCGTTGTTTACGTTGTGTTATTTATCTGTGTATTGGTGTTTAATATGCTTTTAATTTATTTAATTATCTGCAGTTATATGGTATATTGCTATGATGCATGATCTGCCTGGGGATATAATCTTGATAATTGTTGTTGAATGTTATTTGTGAGTGTTGTTTGAGAAGCCTGACTGTGGTCAGTGCACAACCGATTAATCAGATAAAAGCTTTAATAAGCTGTGTAAATTATATTCCAGGTTTTATGGGAAACGTTGGAATATAATAGTGGTGGAAAATATTATTTTGGAAAAATAATGAGTTTTGATAAATATTATTATTTTTGATGATTTATTAGTGTAAAAGTAACTTGAGTCACAATGAGAGTAAAATTGTGAAAATGTTTAAGTACTACTAATTTTTTTGTAAGAAAGTTTGCAATATTATACAAAGTAATTTTATAAAATTAATTGTTGAAAAGAAGTTAATGATGATTTTAGAAAGTTGTTTCAGTGGAAAAAGTTAAGTTTTGGTTTGAGAAGCTTTAAAGTGATAATTGATGAATGATTTGGAAAAACGTAGAAGGCAAGTATTTTGAAACAGTAGTACATATTTTAAGGAAGTTAAAACCTCAAGTGACTCACCTTTGTGAAAGTTTAATTATTTAAAGATTTTATTAATGAATTTCCAATTTTGAAAAAAAAAAGAATTTATGAAAGCAAAACTGATTTAGTGTTAAAAGTGATATGGAACTTAATAACCGAGACGTCGGGTATTAAGGTTCGTTGTGTTGTAGACTGGTTATCTACGTAAAGAAGTTAAAACGTTTTAAGATGTTTTCTATTACCACGAACCTAAGACTGATTGCAACGGTCTAAGGGCTTCGTGATTGAGCACTCGGACTTTGAGGTCCTGTGTTGTTAATAAAAGTTGTAAAGATGTTGAAAACGATGATGCTTTTGAGAGCATTCGATGTTGAAAACGATGATGCTTTTGAGAGCATTCGATGTGGAAAACGATGATAAGTTGAAAGCTTTTGAGATCTTTGATGTTTAAAAATGATGATAAGTTGAAAGCTTTTGAGAGCTTTGATGTTAAAAACGATGATGGGTCGAAAGCTTTTGAGAGCTTTGACAAATAAAGATATAGCACAAAGAAAAGTGTTGAGAACAAAAGGTTTTTATAGCATGCATTTGGCAGACGTGCCATGATCAAACGAGTGATTACCATGCGGCGTCATGGTAGATCATAACGATGTTCTTATTGTGCCTAGTGGACAATGAGGCCCCATCTACGTTGTGACACCTGTGCCACGATGTTGGACAGTGTGTGATGGGTTTTTGACTGCGTGTCTGTGACTGCGTGTCTGTGGCTGCGTGCCTGTAACTATCGAGTCTGATCAACTCATTACGATGTTGGAGATATCTCATGAGATTAGGTATGAATGTTAGATGATGTTTTGAAGTGTTCATGCATAGTTTTTCAACGTTGATGTTTGGGGTGTGAAACCCATTGATAAACGATGTGATATAATATGAATGGGTAGGTTGTTATATATATGTATATGTGTATATGCCTTCTTTTGTGTTGCGCATTTAGTTATGGTGATAAATCCGTATATTGGTGTCTCACCCTTACAACACATCTCAGAGACGTACCAGGGGTATGATCCCTACACGAAGAAGAAGACTGTCTAGTTGGAAGCGTGCTGTGCTGCTTCAGTTGGCGGTAGTGTCTATTAGTTACGACCAGCTTAGGTCCTATTATGTTTTAAAGATAAAACTGATGTTGATTTAGGTATGAAAAATACATGAGGCAGGATAGTTGTAAGATTTATATACTTTGTGTATCTAAATGTAATTTGATTATGTTGTTGTTGTTGTGGTTGTGAAGATTAAAAGAAAAAAAAAATTATCACCATATTTTGAAAATATGAACGTTGAGAAAACATTATTTTCCGAAAGTAACCAGCAAATAAAGTTTTATTTCCGCAAACGGGTAACCATGTGATGACCCGAGTTAAGGGTTTCACAACTTGGTAGGCCATTTGATATATCATTGCTTCACTTGGCCAAAACAATCTTAATGTGCTCAAACTCTTTCACAATTTATGCAACAACCAAAGGAAGAACATAGGAAGCTGCACTACAGATGGTCCGTTATTTGAAAGACAATCCAGGACGAGGCATTCTGCTGCGTCATGAGTGTGATTCGCAATTGTAGTGATGGTGTGATTCGGGTTGGGCAAGTTGTCCTTTGACTAGGATCTTTCATTAGGTGGTTTTGTTTTCTTAGTCAATCCTCCAACCTCTTGGAAGACAAAGAAGCAACATATGGTGTCCTAATCCTCAGCAGAAGCAGAATATAGGTCCATGTAAACAACATTTTAATTAAAGTGGTTAAAAGGAATTTTGTCCAACCTTGATGTGACATACTCTGAACCAATGCGTCTTTATTGTGATAGTCAGACAACATTGCATATAGCCAAGAATCCTATTTGTCATGAACTAACCAAACACTTTTAAATGGACTATCATTTTGTCAGAGAAGAGATATTGAAAGGCAACATTCGATCATACTATGTTCCCACTCATACACAACTAGATGATATATTCACAGAAGGCGTTGGACAGATCATAGTTCGACTATTTACTCGGCAAGTTGGATATTCAAAATCTTCATGAATCAACTTGAGAGAGGTATTAAGCATGGACAATGCGTTCGATGTGGACGTGAATGGTGGTGTTTTTTATGTATTCATTATATTTTCACTTCTTAGAATTCAACATAGATAATTAATATTTAGGAATCATGTTCCACTATCTTGGTTAAGTGTATATATATTTTGTACTATTACAAAGGCAAAAAAGAGACATATTCAACTCGTGTACCATTTTTTATATAACGAAAATGTTATTTTGACAACTAATTTAGACACTGAATTAATGACACCATAAGTAAAGGTGTTCACAACTAAACCAATAAAAAAAATCCGAAAACCGAACAAAATCGATGTCTATTGGATTTTTTGAACCTTTCTATGTGAAAATTGATCGGTTCGGTTTAGATTTCATTTTTTTAAATCGAAAACAAACTTTAATATATATATATATATATATTAAACTTTTTACATTATTGCTTTTTTATTTGTTGGTTTTTTCAGAATAATACTTATTAATTTGATGATGTAATTTCCTACAATTTAATATTCCAAACATGAAATCGATACTTGTTAGTTCATAATGTTTTAAATTTTAGCATGTTATATGTTGTATCTGTTAATGTTATTTAGACTTAGTTTTTAGTTATTATGTTGGTAAAAATCGAATCATCTAATCTAATACGAACGACTTTTAATCGAATTAGATTGATTCATATTTGATATAAGAATTAATTTATGTTAGGACCAAACTTAGGCGTCCCTTATTGCATATCATAAGTATTTATCATAGGAAAAGTAAGCCAACGGTGGCCCTGATTCGACATCAAGAGTTTTAAAACAAAGCCCAAACATGTTTACAACTAGAATGAAGTTCAAAACTCCAAAGAACAGAGAAATCTCATATGTCAATAAACCAAACTAAAATGAAAATGAAACAGAAGCAACTGCCCGCACAACACAAGTGCATGGGCTCCCTGAGATGGCTCTATTCACGGTGAAAAGGGAAGGGGGGGGGGGGGGGGTCAGTGAGGGATAAACAAAACATAATAGTAAAATAATGCAATATATAAGCTTCTCAAATCACAAATACATGTGGACAACATTATAGCCGTTCCATTCACATTTAGTATCACCTTACCAATCCATTATACCACTTACTTTATATGCAATTACATAGAGTAGCCAACAAACTTTACCTCGGGTATTTCAATATTCTCATAGCAAAGACCATTCATCACAATAAGCATTTGTATCACCTTCAAGTCTCAACTCACTCAAGATACAAGCATGCAACAAACTCATAATTCGATAAACACTTGAATAAAAATAATTGCCCATATACCTCATAAATATAGAAGAGGACAATAACCCATGTATTTGATGGGCTCCAGCAAGCGAACCGGATCGAAGAAAGTAATAATAAAATGGTGAGAAACCGAGTATCGAACTCAGGGATTGGGAAACCAAGTGTCACTTAACAAGTTAAACAACTATTTAGACTGAGAAATAGATGTGGAAAGATTTCAAAGAAAATAAAAGAAACAATAAA
The DNA here is from genome assembly GCA_030762895.1 of Sophora flavescens. Classification (NCBI taxonomy): domain Eukaryota; kingdom Viridiplantae; phylum Streptophyta; class Magnoliopsida; order Fabales; family Fabaceae; genus Sophora; species Sophora flavescens. The sequence continues at coordinate 228,600,118 of CM061063.1, read as the reverse complement.
AAATATTTTTTGGAATTTTCAAATTAAAAAGAGATTCCTAGGAATTTGGGTTACCAACAAGATTGTTCATGTTACCAAATTGACTACCCCTTGTTAATTACCAAAATTGCTTTGAAGGCGAATTTATCCTTAATAAGTAAATGCTCCCTCTCGGGTTACAAAAACCGTGCCCAATTAAACCAACCCCTACTCTCGTGGTAATTGAATTTAGATTGAACCCTTTAAGCTTTGTGACAATTCGTCAATCCTCGAAGGACCTCTACTAACTCTCGTGATTAATTCCTAAGTCTGATTCTATAGATCCGATACCTAAGTTCACCGCTATCTATGACATGCAAATAAGTGCGTACCAGATTTACAAGTAATTAAAACAATAGAAATCAGATCTAAAGCAAAATCGAAATTAACAAAGGTAAAACATCAATTCACAACATAAATCAGATCTTGGGCATAGCCCCAATCCCTAGAAATAAAGCTACTACTCAAGCATTGCCATGATGATGACAAATTCAGATGAAATCAGTTTGTTCAGATCCAAATATTGCGCGTCACGGCCGTGATGCCTGTCACGGCTAGGCCGTGATGGATTCTGCCTTGGATGTTGCTCTGCTGGTTGGTCTGTCACGACCGTGATGCTCATCACAGCTAGGCCGTGATCGGTTCTGCCTGTGAGGGTCTGGTTCAGTTGGCACGTCACGGCCGTGATGTTATGACTTTTCCATTTTTTTTCTTTTAAGCTCTACTCGATCACGGTCGTGATGGTCATCACGGCTAGGCCTTGATGGGTTCTGTTTGGCTCAGTTTCCTTACTTTTTCAAAATCCATCTCCATGCAAGCTCCATCATAATTGGTCATGAGCATTTTAAATCTTCATATCCAAATCAATATCTCCAAATTAATTTCCAAATTTTATCTTATCCTTATTGTTGTGATAGGCAATTATTATCCAAATCCAAATTGATTAATTTGGATCCAATCTTTTATCTCAATGCCAATTGAATTATCTTTTAATCATAGTAATCCAAATCCAAATTGATTTGGATTCAAATCTGTCATGTGGGCCCTTGCAATTTACTTTGCAGTCTTCAATCTAATTTCAATCATTCTTCTTTGTCCTCTCCTAAAAATAAGAATAAGAAAATATCAGAAAATTATTAAAAATCTGATAAAAAATTTGGGCTAAATCAAGCATTTAACAAAATTTAATTGATGAAATCCGCTAAAAAATATTAGATAAAATATCATAAGCCAGCGGATTATCAAACACCCCAAACTCAAACTTTGCTTGTCCTCAAGCAAACTAAAGCTCAAAAAGACTCGAAACTTAGCAAGCTCAATGGATGACACGCTGTCGCGCACACGTCAAAAAGCGAGCGGTTTGTAAAAATATGTAGATAGGGAGCGACAACTCGAGTATCGTCTCACAAGGACTCTTGGATTGTTGTTAACAGAAAAGTCCATTTTGGGGGGTTTTGGATTGGAAATTAAATTAATAAAACAGTTAAGAAAATAATGCAATTAGGTGATTGTCAATAATTGAAACGACTAATCTACTGCTCTCGGTTTCCCACTATCATTGATTCATATAATTCCAAGCCCTAAGCGGATTCTAATCTCTTTCCGATTGTTGCGACAATTAACAAGCAAAACCGGCACTACGAGACGTATGTTCCTAATTCCCGAATTAAGCAAACGGGGTGAAGCTCTCGTGAATTAAGCAAACACGAATGAACACACGCGAATTAAGAAAACGCGATTAAGTATAGGAACACACAATCATAAAAATAAATCAAGACTCATCCTATACAATCCTGAATTAAGCAAACAAGACGTATAGGAAAAATATTGAAAGGGAAAAGCAATTAAATTGGGAATTGATAGAACCTCAAATGGCAATGCAAACCGATTACAGCAGATCAGCCCAAGGGAGTTAGTTCTCCATTACAACTATAACAAAAACCTGATTCGCATCCATCTAATCTTAAAGGAAAAGAAGAGCATAAAAGATGATGTTTTCTGCCCTAAAACAGCAATTTATAAGCCCAGGATCTGCGCGCGCTCGCGAGGCGAGCATACTCTCGCGACGCGAATATTAATTGTGGCGTGAGTTCAAATTGGGTTCTCACGAGGCGAGAGAGCAGTTCGCGAGGCGAGACTTCAAATTCCAGTCTGTCACGGTCGTGACCTTCATCACGGCTAAGCCGTGATGGTCTCTGTCCTTCAGGGTCTTCTCATCATGCCCGTGATGGGCATCACGGGCTGATCGTGATGCTTTCTAACTTCCAGGATCGCGAGGCGAGACATGGTTCACGTGGCGAGACAGAGAGGATGGCATTTCTGGCACAACAAGGCTTCAGGCTCGCGAGGCGAGTAGCCTCTCGCGAGGCGAACAATTCCAGAATTGCTTCTCTTTATTAACCTGAAAAAAAGAAATAGCAGTAAGTGCTTTATTTGACTCTAAATCAGCTAAATTACCCTAAAACTACTTTAGAGACTCAAAATGTTGCTTGAAGACAATCAAGTCTAATTTGGGCGAAAACGAGATTAAACTCGAATAAAACAATTACTAGTCAAAAACTAGTCGAGCCAGAGGCTGATCAAAATACCCCAAACTTAAACTTTGCTTGTCCCCAAGCAAACTAAAACTCAAAAAGGACTCAAACTTGGCAAGATCACAGGTTCAATCAAATTCGCACAAATTTCATGCAATTTCAACAAAACAATTTCTCTTCAATGTTTCCCCCCTTTTCAACAATATAATCCCCAAATTCATTTACTTTGAACAATCTAGAATCCCATCATTCATGCAATCAGTAATCTAAGTTGAGGATCCTAGCTACACACAAAAGGGAGATCACCAAATTCAAACAATTGCCTTCCTCACAAGGGCATTTAGCATTTCACTCATTCACTCAATTTGTCTAGGCTATCAACATTTCACTCAATTTCACTTTTAAGAGCACTCCCCGTGAATTTGATTTTCATCTCAAACAAGGTTCCCACGGAAACATGCATGCAACATTAGAAGGTCTTTTAAAGGTTGTAATGGGGCCTGACTAAGGGTAGGATATTCAAAAGTACTTGGCTTAAGTCCCTAGGAACTAAGAGAGCATGAGCATTTTGATACATTGAATTTCCACTCAAGTTCCTTTTTCCATTTTTTTTTTCTTTTTGCTTTTAGGTGACCACAGCCCTTTTTCTTTCAATACCCTTTTTTGACATTTTTGCACTTTTCTCTTTTCTTTCTTTTTTTCTTTCTGCCTTTGGCTCCAACTTTTATTTTTTTTTCTTTTTCTCAATCCCAAACAACACATCATATCCTTGCAGCCACACCAAACTTAGTTTCTTGCAAACCTTGTCTTGCTAAGGATCCATGCTCTCCTAATCCTAAGATTGGGTTAACATGGTTTTTCAGATTTTAGGCTCATAACATGAGGTCATCAAGAAGCAATAGGCTAATTAGGCTCAAAGGGTCTAACTAGGGAACATGCATTAGGGACTGGTTCACTTTAGGCCAGGTAGCTAATTCAAAGAAAATTTCCTAAATCATCTGATGCAAACACATAGACATGCAAACCATGAATATATTAAAGCAAATTCGGGAAAGTGCAACTCAAAAGTGATTCACACAATTAAAAACATGTTGGAGGCTCAAATCCTCACCTGGACATTTTTGCAAATTGTTTGACCGAGATTCAATCCCTAGTGTGTGCACCCCTTCACCCCAAACTTATCATAAATCATGCAATTACAACAGAATATCTCAAAGTTCAATTTTCAATTTTTCAAATGGGGATCAAATTTTCAATTTCAAAACCTAGGGGGAAAATTATCAACAGTCAACACATGTCATGCAATCAATCTATGCAAAATTCAATCAAAATCCAATCAAGCTTGCCGACACAAGACTCAACACACAAACTTTTGATCTTCTCAAATTATTCAAGAGCTAAAAGAAAACAAAACAAAAACAAAGCAAGGAAAAGACAATTAAAAAGAAGAGGGTTTAGAGAAACTCATGGAGGCGGTTCCACCGGGATCCCACAGTCTGTGATACATCAGCCACGGAATGCCCAAAGTGTGACATGATCCTCCCGGATCCCATGGCATGAAGCATAAGCATGAGAGCGAGCGCTTGACAATTATGGTGACCTCGCCAAGTGCGGCGGACTTCTCACTCCCTCTCGGGTCGAAGTTGACCTCCTGGTCAACAAAGTCAACAAAATCCTCCCAATAAAAATGGGGTTCAACCTCTTGGACTGGCCATAGTGCCTTCATATCCAAGGGCGCAAAATCCAGTCTCTCAGGCGGAGGCTTGAACTCCATTGTCGGTTGTTCCACAGTGGGAGGTGATGAACAAGTGGGGGGGGGGTTCTCTGGTGCTACTTCATCTTCTCCACAGTTTTCATCCACTGCATTACCAATTCCATCACCTGCTATACATGCAGAAATCTCAGCACACACCACACAAGGGTTAGTGTTAGTACAGTCAGTACATATAGTACAACAAACTGAATCAGAAAAGGCTTGAATGTCTGGAAATTCAACACTCAGTTCATCCATCCCTTCACTTTCAACACATGCATATGAATTAATAGAACTATCTAATTCCAAAGGTTCTTCATCATCCCCAAGCATGGTGAAGCAGATGTCCTCCTGATACTCATTTTCTATGTTTCTTGGCCGAACAGGGCCCTCAACCTCATATGTCTCATGTTCCATATGGACGTTTTGCTCCTCACAACCTAAAAAGGATGAGCTTTGAACACACGCTACACACGAAGCAAATTCATTACAATCAGCACATGAAGTATAATAGATAGAATCAGGAAAGGTATGAATATCTGGAGATTCAACACACAGTTCATCAATAGAAGTATTCTTGACATCATTATCAAAATTATCCTCAGAGGAAGTATTGTCAGGAACAACTATTTGTGAATCTGTATCTTTTTCAAGGGGACGTTGAGTTTGCAGTGTAGCCAAGGCGGAGGTGATGTGAAGATTTTGAGTGGCAAAATCCTGAAAACTTGCTTCCATCCTCTGTTGGGATTCAAGATTTTGTTCTGCCATCCGTTGACTGTTCTCTGCCATCCGTTGCACCAATTCTTCCAGACTGAGTTGGTGTAGTGTGGGGTCAGACTGATATTGTAGCTCGCGTGTCGTTTGATGCACCAAAGATGCTATCTCATCCAAGATGCCCTGTCCTCCACTATGTTGGCTAGAATAATCATTCATTCCAAACACGCCAAAATCACTACTAAACTCATAACCTCTAGCAAAGTTAGGATAATATATGCATGGCTCATAATCAACATAAGGTACATAATCTTGCATATAGTTATCCATGGGAAGTACTACGATTCATAACCAGACAAAGCAGCCATAACTAATTCAGCAATGCAATTTTTTATTTTATTTTATTTTCTGTTAATAACAACAAGAGTCCCCGGCAACGGCGCCAATTTTGACACGCTGTCGAACACGCGTAAAAAATTGAGCGGTTTGTAAAAATATGTAGATAGGGAGCGACAAATCGAGTATCGTCTCACAAGGACTCTTGGATTGTTGTTAACAGAAAAGTCAATTTTGGGGGGTTTTGGATTGGAAATTAAATTAAAAAACAATTAAGAAAATAATGCAATTAGGTGATTGTCAATAATTGAAACGACTAATCTACTGCTCTCGGTTTCCCACTATCATTGATTCATATAATTCCAAGCCCTAAGCGGATTCTAATCTCTTTCCGATTGTAGCGACAATTAACAAGTGAAACCGACACTACAAGACGTATGTTCCTAATTCCCGAATTAAGCAAACGGGGTGAAGCTCTCGTGAATTAAGAAAACACGAATGAACACACGCGAATTAAGCAAACGCTATTAAGTATAGGAACACACAATCATCGAAATAAATCAAGACTCATCCTATACAATCCTGATTAAGCAAACAAGACATATAGGAAAAATATTGAAAGGGAAAAGCAATTAAATTGGGAATTGATAGAACCTCAAATGGCAATGCAAACCGATTACAGCAGATCAGCCCAAGGGAGTTAGTTCTCCATTACAACTATAACAAAAACCTGATTCGCATCCATCTAATCTAAAAGGAAAAGAAGAGCATAAAAGATGATGTTTTCTGCCCTAAAACAGCAATTTATAAGCCCAGGATCTGCGCGCGCTCGCGAGGCGAGCATACTCTCGCGACGCGAATATTAATTGTGGCGTGAGTTCAAATTGGGTTCTCGCGAGGCGAGAGAGCAGTTCGCGAGGCGAGACTTCAAATTCCAGTCTGTCACGGTCGTGACCTTCATCACGGCTAAGCCGTGATGGTCTCTGTCCTTCAGGGTCTTCTCATCATGCCCATGATGGGCATCGCGGGCTGATCGTGATGCTTTCTGACTTCCAGGCTCGCGAGGCGAGACATGGTTCGCGTGGCGAGACAGAGAGGATGGCATTTCTGGCATAGCAAGGCTTCAGGCTCGCGAGGCGAACAATTCCAGAATTGCTTCTCTTTATTAACCTGAAAACAAGAAATAGCAGTAAGTGCTTTATTTGACTCTAAATCAGCTAAATTACCCTAAAACTACTTTAGAGACTCAAAATGTTGCTTGAAGACAATCAAGTCTAATTTGGGCGAAAACGAGATTAAACTCGAATAAAACAATGGTCTTTACTAGTAAAAAACTAGTCGAGCCAGAGGCTGATCAATGGACTCAATCAAACTTCACATAATCTTCATGCAATTTTATTAGAACAATTCCAATCAATGTTTCCCCCTATTTCATTATAGTAATCCCCACATTTATTTACTTCAAACAAAGAGAATTCCATCATTCGTGAAATTATTAATCTAAGCAAAGGGTTCGAGTTACACACAAAGGGAGATCACCAATTTCAAATATTTGCCTTCCTCACAAGGGCATTTAATAATTCACTCATTCGCTCAATTTGTCTAGGATATCAACTTTCACTCAATTTCACATTTGAAGAGCACTTTCCATGAATTTGATTTTTATCTCAAACAAAGTTCCCACAAAAACATGCATGCATCATCAAAAGGTCTTTCATAGGTTATAATGGGGTCTGGCTAAAGGTAGGATATTCAAAGGTACTAGGCTTAAGTCCTTAGGAACTAAGAGAGCATGAAACTTTTTACACTTTTATTTTCACTCTCCTTTTTCAATCTTTTTTTTTTGGTGGCTACAACCTATTTCCTTTGACACCCTTTTATTTTGCCCTTTTTTGGTAATTTTTTTTATATTTTTCTTCTTTTTCTTTTTCCCTTTGCCTTTGGCTTCAACCTATATTTTTTTTTCTTTTTCTCAATCCAAAACAACATATCATATCCTTGTAGCCACCCCAAACTTAGTTTCCTTCAACCCTTGTCTTTCTAAGCATCCATGCTCTCCTAAATCCTAAGATTGGGTTAACATGGTTTTTCCGGATTTTTAGCTCATAGCATAAGGTCATCAAGAAACAATAGGCTATTAGGCTCAATGTGGTTAACTAGGGAACATGCATTAGGGATGCTTCTTTTTATGCCAAGTAGCTATTTCAAAGAAAATTGCCTAAATCATTTGATGCAAACATATAAACATGCAAACCATGAAGAGATTCAAGCAAATCCAGGAAAGTGCAACTTAAAAGTGATTCACACAATTTAAAAACATTGTTGGAGGCTCAAATTCCTCACCTGGACATTTTTTGCAAATTGTTTGACCGAGATACAATCCCTAGTGTATGCACCCCTTCACCCCAAACTTGTCATAAATCATGCATTCCAAACAAAAATTCTCAAAGTTAAATTTTCAATTTTTCACATGGGGATCAATTTTCAATTTTCAAATCATTAGAGGAAATCATCAAAAATCAACATATTTCATGCAATCCATTTATGCTAAATTTAATAAAATCCATTCAAGCTTACCAACACAAGACTCACACACATATGACTCAAGTAAAGAAAAGCAAAATAATTAAAAAGAGAAGGTTTAGAAAAACTCATTGAAGATGCTTCCACCCGGATCCCATAGCCTATGGTAAAAAGGCCAAGAGATGCCCAAGATGTAAGACCTTCCTCCCGGATCCCATGGCTTGTGGAGTGGAGATGGAAGAAACAAGTGTGATGAGATTTCATTGACTTTTTTAAGTGATATGCTGAGATCACTTCCTCCTGGGTCAAATGGTGAGTCACCTACTCCAAGAATGGCCTTTATGTAATTAGTTTCTCCATGAAGCACTAGAACCATAACTTTTTGAGGCGATCTTATAGCCTTTGCCGCCATTGATGAAAACTCCCAATTCTCAGGCAATGACTTGAACTCCAAAGTTGGTATTTTTACTAAGTAATGTGATAGAAAAATTGTAGGAACCAACTTTGTAACATCCACACATGCATGCAAACCAACATACTTATCCAGCTCAGAATTTTTAGGCTCCTCAATAGGAATGGTGAGAGAAGTATTTTCTACATGATTGATTTCTTTTGTCCGTTGCAAAGGAACAACAGGAGATATTTCCTCCTTGCACTCCTCTTCATGATCCTCTCCTCTTGAATCATCTTCCACCACCACTTCATCTTCATTCATGTCCATGCTAGCAAATAGATTCTCTTCAATTTGAATTCCATGTTGCTTTTCTGCTAGAAATTTAGAAAATTCACTAGCTTGTTCTTCTAACTTTTGAAAGTTGTTACTTAGCATCTCTGTTACCAGTTGAGAACGTTTCTTACGCATTTTATGCCTTTGAATCATGCCACTAAATTCCTCCTTGCAACGCTCTATGGTCTGGATCAAATGTTGAACATCTATATCCCAAAGTGATTCCAACACATCGGGATCCAGCTTAATGTCTGGTGGTGGTTGTAAGGATGACAAATAGGATCTCCATTCCTCTTTGGAGTATATCTTCACATGCTTATCAGTGATACCATCAAACACGATCCAATCAAGTTGATATTCCCGAGTTGGATAGTAACGATAGTCCATGTGTTTCATCAACCTTGCACAAACAAAACTCAACACAAAAGGTCAAATATATACAATTAAAAATTAAAAAGACTAAAGTAGTTGCCTCATTTGTTACTAATGATATTGGTATTGCCAACCCCTGGCAACGGCGCCAAAAACTTGATGGGCTCCGACAAGCGAACCGGATCGAAGCAAGTAATAATAAAACGGTGAGAAACCGAGTATCGAACTCAGGGATTGGGAAACCAAGTGTCACTTAACAAGTTAAACAACTATTTAGACTGAGAAATAGATGTGGAAATATTTCAAAGAAAATAAAAGAAACAATAAAAAATATTTTTTGGGATTTTCAAATTAAAAAGAGATTCCTAGGAATTTGGGTTACCAACAAGATTGTTCATGTTACCAAATTGACTACCCCTTGTTAATTACCAAAATTGCTTTGAAGGCGAATTTATCCTTAATAAGTTAATGCTCCCTCTCGGGTTACAAAAACCGTACCCAATTAAACCAACCCCTACTCTCGTGGTAATTGAATTTAGATTGAACCCTTTAAGCTTTGTGACAATTCGTTAATCCTCGAAGGACCGCTTCTAACTCTCGTGATTTAAGTCCTAAGTCTTATTCTACAGATCCGATACATAAGTTCACCGCTAGGTTCCTCCTTAGAGTATCTATGACATGCAACTAAGTGCGCACCAAATTTACAAGTAATTAAAACAATAGAAATCATATCTAAAGCAAAATCGAAATTAATGAAGGTAAAACATCAATTCACAACATAAATCAGATCTTGGGCATAGCCCCAATCCCTAGAAATAAAGCTACTACTCAAGCATTGCCATGGTTATGACAAGCTTGATTAACAACATCATGAAATAAAACCTAAAAGAGGAGAAGAAGAATAAGAAGAAGATCCTAAAAATTTGCCTAAGTGTAGCAGCCAAAAGTCTCCTTTAGTCTCTGCCTAATTGCCCTATTTATAGATTAGGGTAATTTGAATCCCAATCAAATACAAATTCAGATGAAATCAGTTTGTTCAGATCCAAATATTGCGCGTCACGGCCGTGATACCTGTCATGGCTAGGCCGTGGCGGATTCTGCCTTGGATGTTGCTCTGCTGGTTGGTCTGTCACGGCCGTGATGCTCATCACGGTTAGGCCGTGATCAGTTCTGCCTGTGAGGGTCTGGTTCAGTTGGCACGTCACGACCGTGATGGACATCACGGCCAAGCCGTGACCAGTTCTAACTTTTCCATTTTTTTTCTTTTAAGCTCTACTCGATCATGGCCGTGATGGTCATCACGGCTAGGCCATGATGGGCTCTGTTTGGCTCAGTTTCCTTACTTTTTCAAACTCCATCTTCATGCAAGCTCCATCATAATTGGTCATGAGCATTTTAAATCTTCATATCCAAATCAATATCTCCAAATTAATTGCCAAATCTTATCATATCCTTATTGTTGTGATAGGCAATTATTATCCAAATCCAAATTGATTAATTTGGATCCAATCTTTTATCTCAATGCCAATTGAATTATCTTTTAATCATAATAATCCAAATCCAAATTGATTTGGATTCAAATCTGTCATGTGGGCCCTTGCAATTTACTTGACAATCTTCAATCTAATTTCAATCCTTCTTCTTTGTCCTCTCCTAAAAATAAGAATAAGAAAATATCAGAAAATTAATAAAAATCTGATCAAATGCACACATTGACTCTAAAATAACCAAAATAGGAAAACAAAGTCTAATTTGGGCTAAATCAAGCATTTAACAAAATTTAATTGATGAAATCCGCTCAAAAATAATAGATAAAATATCATAAGCCAGCGGCTTATCAGTATTCTTTATGTCATTCTCACTTAATTGTTGGTAGTGGCTATGGTCTCAAGAGGGGGAGGGGTGAATTGAGATATTGAAAACTTTTTCAACAATTTAAAGCAAAACAATGTTTCTTTAAATAAAATTGGTTTTTAATCAATTTTAATTCCCAAGAATCAGGTTATGGAACAAGTAATGATGACATGAAGAATTATAAGTAGTAACAACAGATTTTAACACGGATTGCAGATTAAAGATTCAAGTTAACAAGTATATGGAGTTTAGGGATGAGAAGAACACGCAAACCGATTTATCCTGGTTCAGCTACCTCCTTTGGTAAGCCTACATCCAGTCCCACACCTCTGTGGTTTTCTTCACTATAATCAGCAATTACACAATTCTAATTACAGCAACACAAGGATAACCTCCTTGCTTGAAAAATCTCCATAAAGAACACTAGCTTTTCTATACCCAATGATCCCTTCTTTCCTTGTTCAAGCCTAAGAGATACCCTTTCTTAGTTACACTAATTCACGAAAAGAATTGAGTAGAAATAAGACTCTAAAAGTCTGATTATACAAATTGAAGTTCTAACTACTATCACACTTTTCTCAGAGATGAAGCACTTTGGATCAGAATGAGTTGTGTTGTTGTTATTGTACGAGTTATGTTGAAAAGTGTTCCTTTGATCCCTCTTTTTATAGAAGACAAATTATAGCCGTTGGGATCATTTAAAACAGATTTGGATCTGATTTAACAAAATCTGCTTTCTTGATTCTTGTTCTTGAAATGAGATTCTGTTGATCTTTGTAGAGTTTGCGTCCTTTTTGAAAAATAACCGTTTCCATCTGAAAGGATAGCGAAGTCCTTTTGAAGAGTAATATATATGTGTTTAATTGAAGAGAAAAAATAGCCTCGTCCATTTGCCATGTCAGCAGACGAGAGTACTAGCTCAAGGTTATTGGACGGGATCCAATTGATAGACGAGAGTGCTAACACAAGGCAATTGGACGGGATCCAATTGGTAGACGAGCTTTATATGCCATGTTAGTGGACGGAGCTTCTCATTAAGATCTTAGCAAGTCCAAAGCGTGTATCATTTAGCAGACGATCTCCAAGTGCCACTATTAGTAGACGAGCTCTCCTTTTTACATCAGTAGATGAGCTCCCATTTTACATCAGTAGATGCACGCTTCTGTTACTTTCAGTAGACGAGTTCCAAGTGCCACGTCAGCAGACAAGCTCTCCTTCTTTAGTGGACGCGCATCATGTGCCACGTCAGCAAACGAGCTCTTCTGTTTCTTCTGTGGACGCGCTTCATGTGCCACGTCAGCAGACGAGCTCTTCTGTTTCTTCGATGGACGCGCATCATGTGTCACATCAGTAGACGAGCTCTTCTGTTTCTTTCAGTGGACGCGCTTCCTTTGTTTTTTCAGTGGACGTCAGCTTTTTACTTTGTTGTTTCTTTAGTGGACGCGCTTTCTTTGTTCTTTCAGTGGACGTCAGCTTTTGTTGGACTTTAGTGGACGAGCTCTTTAGTTGTTCATTGGACGTCAGCTCTTTACTTTGTTGGACATCATTCTTGGTTCACTTCATTGGACGAGCGCTTATATTTTCCCTGTGTTGGACGAGCGCTAGTTTTGCTTTGTTGGACGAGTGATCTTGCATGCAACTTAACACGAAATGAGTACGTAGTCAAAATTAAAAATCTTATGCAAAATACACTTTGTTTGTCATACATCAAAACATGAATGAGGGCTTAGTCTTACAAACTCCCCCTTTTCAATTATGACAAACCTTACCATACTTAACCTTTGTTATTAAGAAATCAGAGTGCAGCTATTCAGTAAGCATATTTCTTAAGTTATTTTCGTCCTCCCCCTGTGTCATTGGTATCTTTCAAAAGATCAAGTGTTATCATATCATTATCATGAAAAAAAGATTATCTTGCATTTATTATAAGTTCTAGTATGTCTTTTAAAAACAGTTCATACTTGTGTATTAGAGAAAAAAAAATTGCATATCAGAGAACTTTTTTTTACAGCAAATGCATGGTTCATCTTTATGGTTCATCTAAAATGTATGGTTCATCTTTATGGTTTATCTAAAATGTATGGTTTATCTAAAATGTATGGTTCATCTTTTTCCCCTTTGTCATTATCAAAAAGAAACTATGGAGAATATTGAAATCAATCTTAAAAACAGTCTTGCATTCATTGATAATAAAGCATTTCAGAACTTATGCAATACATCAAAACATCCAAAATACCAAAAAAAAAAATTTCAGACACCTAAGGACGCTTAGCATCTTGCCCATGTCCTTCATAATTTTCAGCAACTTGTGCTGCCTTGCATGCCATATTGATTATATTATCAAAAATAACATCTAACATCAATTATTTAATTTTGAGGATCAATTATGCCAAGTTCCCTTCTTATAAAGAAGAAACTCTCCTTATTTAGTGGTTTGGTGAATATATCAGCTAATTGCTTGGTTGTATCTATATGTTCAATCACAACATCACTACTTTGAATATGATCCCTGATAAAATGATGCCTAATTTCAATATGCTTGATTCTTGAGTGCATAATTGGGTTCTTTGTTAGATTTATTGCTCTAGTGTTATCACATTTTATTGGTACATGATCTAGATAAACACCATAGTCAATTAATTGTTGTTTCATCCATAGGATTTGTGCACAACAACTTCCAGCTACAACATATTCTGCTTCAGCTATGGATAAGGCCACACTAGTTTGCTTTTTACTAAACCAGGACACTAGGGAATTTCCTAATAAATGGCATGTTCCACTTGTGCTCTTCCTATCTAACTTGCATCCAGCAAAGTCAGAGTCGGAATATCCTATTAATGTGCAAGTGGATCCCTTGGGATACCACAGCCCCATTTCTTTTTTTTCCTAAGAGGTACTTCATGATTCTTTTAACTGCAGTAAGATGTGATTCTTTAGGATTAGCTTGATACCTTGAACACATACACACACTAAACATTATATCTGGCCTACTTGCAGTGAGATAAAGTAAGGATCCTATAATACCTCTATACTTGGATACATCTATAGATTTACCATGTTCATCTTCCAAGTAGCAGTCTGGACTCATTGGTGTTGCCATTTCCTTTGCGCTTTCGATTCCAAACTTATTTAGTAGTTCCTTGCAATACTTTGTTTCGCTTATGAAGGTTCCATCTTGGCATTGTTTAATTTGAAGTCCAAGAAAGAAGGTAAGTTCTCCCATCATGGACATTTCAAATTCACTTTGCATTAGTTCACCAAATTCCTTGCATAAAGACTCATTAGTAGCACCAAAAATAATGTCATCGACATATATTTGAACAAGTAAGATATTGTGTGCTTTTGTTTTAGTAAATAGTGTTGTATCAACTTTTCCTCTTTTAAAGCCTTTCTCTAGGAGAGAATTCCTTAACCTCTCATACCAAGCTCTAGGAGCTTGCTTGAGTCCATAGAGGACTTTAGTCAGTTTATAGACATGATTTGGGAACTTACTATCAACAAAGCTAGGGGGTTGGCTTACATATACTTCCTCTTGTATTATTCCATTTAAAAAGGCACTTTTCACATCCATTTTGTACAGTTTAAAGTTCATTATACAAGCATAGGCTAGGAGCATTCTTATGGCTTCTAATCTAGCTACGGGAGCATATGTTTCATCATAATCAATTCCTTCTTCTTGATTATATCCCTTAGCTACTAGTCTAACCTTGTATCTTACTATTATTCCATTCTAATCCATTTTGTTTCTAAACACCCATTTAGTTCCGATTATTTGGTTACTTTTGGGTTTTGGGACTAAATCCCAAACTTTGTTCCTTTTAAATTGATTTAACTCCTCTTGCATTGCAATCATCCAATGTTCATCATTAATAGCATCATCAACACATTTTGGTTCTATTTGAGATACAAACGCCATAGGATTATTCCATGATTGATCAAATATCTTTAATACAACAATGTAGACATATTATACAATGATATATAAGTCAACACAAAGATTCACAATCATAATGATAATTAGAAAACATATTCAATCAATATTCTTTCTTTATTGTTACCCATTTTGTGTTTGGTGAAGGCTCTATGTCATGATTCCAATTTTTCCTCTTGACCTTCCACCACACCTACAAAACAGAATTTCATGTTTTTGCTATAGGTACCCAAATCTGTTTGGGTCCTTTTGAGTTAGTTGCAACAATAGTTCCTTTAGGAACCCATATATACTTAGATTTATTGCATGCTGATTTTTTGTATTGACATGTAGAAGCTGTGTGACCTTTTCTAACACAAAAATAGCATTTTACAAAAGGACTAGTTGAGGAAATAGGTGCAACAAAAAGCTTCTTAAAATATTTTTCATGTACCATTGGCTTATATCCAATTCCAGCTTTGTCATAAACACCCTTTTGCTGTCCTAATATGGCATTCAAGTTATCTCTACCCAAAGTAAACAAAATAGATTTGTATTCAGTTTTTCAACTTCCTTTTCTAGTGTAGTGCATTTGGTGCAAATTGAACTAGATGTAAGTAATTGTGAATTTTCGGTTTCTAGTTCTTTAACCTTTATTTGTAAAGATGCAGAGTCACTACATTGTTTTGCGATGATTTTTCTAGAAGATATAAGTTGTTTACCAATTTTAACATATTCTTCATGCAATTCATCAAAAGCATCTTGTAACTCATCATAGGTAGGAGAGGAATCATTTACCTCGGTTTCACTATCACTTTGATGATTTGCCATGAGACATAGGTTGGCTTCTTCATTTTCAGATTCACTACTAGTGGAATCCATATTATTTTCTTCCCAAACTATGTATGCTTTTCTAGGCTTTCTTCCTTTCTTTTCTTTGCTGTCATTCTTCTCATACTTTTCTTTCTTATGCAGCTTTGGACATTCATTTTTATAGTGTCCAAGCTTTCCACATTCAAAGCATTTGATTGTTGAGGAAGAGCTTTCACCTTTGTTCGTGTTCTTTTTGGTAGGAAAACTGAGTTGCTTCTTGTTTCTATTCTTCTTGATGAATCTTCTAAATTTCCTCACAAGCAATCACATGTCTTCTTCTTAGGATTCTTCACTTTCATCAAGGTGTTCATCTTCATCACTTTCTATTGATTCTTTGGAGATATAAGCCTTGAGTGAGAGTCCTTTCTTCTTTTTCTCCTTATCTTCATGAATTTTCAATCTATTGAGTTCCAATTCGTGTTCTTTCAACTTGCCAAATAGAGTAGCAATCTGCATGGTGTCAAGCTCTTTTGCTTCAGCAATTGCAGTATTTTTTGGCTGTCATTCACGACTCAAACATCTCATTATATTGTTAATCTTTTTCTCATATGTGATTGTATGTCCGAGTCCTTCTAGCTGGTTCACAATGTGTGTAAACCTCTTTTGCATTTCATCTATCTCCTCACCATTATTCATGTGAAAGAGTTCATATTCATGGACTAGTGCATTCATCCTTGCTCTTTTCACATCGTTGGTCCCTTCATGAGTGAGTTGAAGAGTATCCCACATTTGCTTTGCCGTTTTGCAATCGGAGACCCTGAAAAACTCATCATAATTCAAAGCAGCTGTTATAATATTTTTTGCCTTCGCATTATAACCAACTCTTCTTTTATCATCATCATTCCAGTCATCTTTTGGTTTAATTTGTTTATTTCCCTTAGCATCAAGAATAAATGGAACATAGGGACCATTTTCAACAGCATCTATTACATCTAAACCTGCAGCCTCAAGAAAGATAAGCATTCTTTCTTTCCAATACATGTATTGGGAGCCATTAAAGGCAGGGGGTCTAGTGAGTGAAGCCCCATCACCCAGGATATCATTTGTAGCCATCTCTTGAAGTTGTTAAGCTTTGTAACAAGAGTTTTAGCCCTGATGCCAATTGTTGGTAGTGGCTACAGTCTCAAGAGGGGGTGGGGGGGTGAATTGAGATATTGAAATTTTTTTCAACAATTTAAAGTAAAACAGTGTTTCTTTAAAGAAAATTGGTTTTCAATCAATTTTAATTCCCAAGAATCAGGTTATGGAACAAGTAATGATGACAAGAAGAATTATAAGTAGTAACAACAGATTTTAACACAGATTGCAGATTAAAGATTCAAGTTAACAAGTAAATGGAGTTTAGGGATGAGAAGAACACGCAAACCGATTTATCCTGGTTCGGCTACCTCCTCTAGTAAGCCTACATCCAGTCCCACACCTTTGTGGTTTTCTTCACTATAATCAGCAATTACACAATTCTAATTACAGCAACACAAGGATAACCTCCTTGCTTGAAAAATCTCCAGAAAGCACACTAGCTTTTCTATACCCAAGGATCCCTTCTATCCTTGTTCAAGCCTAAGAGATACCCTCTCTTAGTTACACTAATTCACGAAAAGAATTGAGTAGAAGTAAGACTCTAAAAGTCCGATTATACAAATGATGTTCTAACTACTATCAAACTTTTCTCAAAGATGAAGCACTTTGGATCAGAATGAGTTGTGTTGTTGTTATTGTACGAGTTATGTTGAAAAGTGTTCCTTTGATCCCTATTTATATAGAAGACAAATTATAGCCGTTGGGATCATTTAAAACAAATTTGGATCTGATTTAACAAAATATGCTTTCTTGATTCTTGTTCTTCAAATGAGATTCTATTGATCTTTGTAGAGTTTGTATCCTTTTTGAAAAATAACCGTTTCCATCTAAAAGGATAGCGAAGTATTTTTGAAGAGTAATATATCCGTGTTTAATTGAAGAGAAAAAATAGCCGCGTCCATTTGCCATGTCAGCATACGGGAGTACTAGCTCAAGGTTATTGGACGGGCTCCAATTGGTAGACGAGAGTGCTAACACAAGGCAATTGGACGGGCTCCAATTGGTAGACGACCTTTATATGCCATGTTAGTGGACAGAGCTTCTCATTAAGATCTTAGCAATTCCAAAGCGTGTATCATTTAGCAGACGAGCTCCAAGTGCCACTATTAGTAGACGAGCTCTCCTTTTTACATCAGTAGACGAGCTCTCCTTTTTACATCAGTAGATGAGCTCTCCTTTTTACATCAGCAGACGAGCTCCCCTTTTACATCAGTAAACGCGCGCTTCTGTTACTTTCAGTAGACGAGCTTCAAGTGCCACGTCAGCAGACGAGCTCTCCTTCTTTAGTGGACGCGCATCATGTGCCACGTCAGCAGACGAGCTCTTCTGTTTCTTCTGTGGACGCGCTTCATGTGCCACGTCAGCAGACGAGCTCTTCTGTTTCTTCGGTGGACGCGCATCATGTGCCACGTCAGCAGACGAACTCTTCTGTTTCTTTCAGTGGACGCGCTTCCTTTGTTCTTTCAGTGGACGTAAGCTTTTTACTTTGTTGTTTCTTTAGTGGACGCGCTTTCTTTGTTCTTTTAGTGGACGTCAGCTTTTGTTGGACTTTAGTGGACGAGCTCTTTAGTTGTTCATTGGACATCAGCTCTTTACTTTGTTGGACGTCATTCTTGGTTCACTTCATTGGACGAGCGCTTATATTTTCCCTGTGTTGGACGAGCGCTAGTTTTGCTTTGTTGGACGAGTGATCTTGCATGCAACTTAACACGAAATGAGTACGTAGTCAAAATTAAAAATCTTATGCAAAATACACTTTGTTTGTCATACATCAAAACATGAATGAGGGCTTAGTCTTACATTAATTACTTTCTCAATATTTCTTGAGTACATTAACCATCCTGACCAACGTTCCTTATCATATCTGGCACAATTACCAAGTAACACTTACAACGATACCCTCTTCTTTCCATAAAAATATGAAATAGACATATATAAACATGAGAATGGGGGTTGAATTGTGTTTATCATACTTTTAGAGAAGTTGAAAACTTTTTACAAGCAGAAGCACATAATAGACGAGTGAAAAACAAAGCAATCAAACAAGTGACTTGTCTGAAGGTTTTCAATAGAAAATACACAAGCAAGTGTGATAAAAACTTTGTTTGATATTCACAGTTTTAACCCCTTTAATTAGTCTAAAAGGTAAGATAAGCAAATAAAAAAAAGAGATAAAGTATAGAGATGGACATAACTATTTTATCCCGGTTCACCCCTTAAAAACTAGGGCTACATCCAGTCCTTGGCAGCACCAAGTTTTCTCCACTATAACAAACCAGGTTACAGGACAGACAAGTATTCTTTTCACACCTAGCCTCTTCAGGCTCACTCAGATTTTGTTTGAAAGAAAGTGTAATAAATACAACTTTGCAAGTCTTTCACTAACACTCATGAGAGTGAACTAAATGTAAAGATTGAAAGACTATATAATAACTACAAATTATTGAATAATAAAGAATGAAACAATGGAGATTTAAATGTGCAGAGTAATGACTCTCGAGTTAATGTTGTGTTATATCTCTATCTTCAATGTCTCCTCTATTTATAGCCTTCAATCAATTTGAATCTGTTAGAGACATTTCTTCAGAATTTTGGCTTTAAGCTGAGCTCCATTAAATGCAATAGAATCGTTCTAGGATGTCGTTAATGGTTAAGAACATTGCTTGTACTCTAACAAAGGGGTCCAATACTTTATGGTTTCTACAACATCCAAATCAGAGTTCTTCAGATTGGTTTTGTACTTTGCTGTGCATATTTCCCTTTTCGTGCAACTTCCAGATGTACTAGGGAATAAAGCATTTTGGTAGCACTCCTTTTCTTAGTTACAAGGTTGCTTTTGAATATTTAGTCTTCTGATTCCTTGATCCTTGTAAGAGAGATCTTCAGTATATTCTGACTTGCGTAGACGGCTCATGAAAGTCTTCATTCTTGAGTTGCTTCTTCACTGAGTGTCAGCAGACGAGTGAAGATACTTCATTAGACGAGTTGACTTTTCTTCAGAATGTCAACAACTCTAGTGAAGCTTCAGACATGTGAGACTTCTTCATCAAACGAGTCAGCTTTCTTCATAAAACGAGTAATCTCTATCTTTGACCAAGATTGACTCAAGGCAGATGAGTGATCACAAATACTTAAAATGTTAATCTGCACACTAAGTAGACTGGTCATCAACCAAGATATAGTTCAATTAAATCATTGAACAAATGTTTAGTTTTCATCAAAATTTAAGGCAAATGCACATCAAACATTTGAGAGACTCAACAGAATCAACTCAACCATAAGCTAGAGTCATTCTTAGCTCCAACAAGAACACAAGCATCTATATCACCATCATATAACTACACTCAAGGCTTCCTATATCTCTTCTTACCCTTTTACATTTCAAAATTTCGTAGCCTATAAACATGGTCCATAATCATGTTCCTCTCATTCCCTACCATTATTGTACACCAACTAAAAAAAGTGGCTTACGATACTAACACATTTTCAAACCCATTAGTCATACCTAAGATTGTATGACAACATCATCTAAATTCTCATAATTACAAATATCTTAAATCTATTTCTAAAAGCACCAACAAAGTGATGCCATTAATACAACTCATTTTTACCCCACATTATGCCACAAACATTTTAACATAGTTTATTACATTCTTACAATAATATCATCCCTCATCACACTTATATAATATACCAATTCGTGACAATTTCCTTTTCTTTTGCCAATGTCACCATAATCCCTTCTAATACGTTCTTAATAAACCTCTTATCATAGTACCTCATAACAAATTTACTTTGCTTACACTCATTCAAAGTACTTAGCTCCTTAGGAGTCAGTGTGAAAAAAATCTGAGATTAGAAAAATAAAGTTGTTGTAAGAGGTTAGCGCCTAGCGTCGGTGGCATTGAACGCAACGGATAATTTCCCAAGTCTGCTCTCGGGTATCGTGGTGCTCAACACTATGATGATTTCTTCGAAATCCCAGAAATGAATTCTGCATAGATTCTCCCATTTTAAGGTCCAAAACAGCCACAAGTACATGCCTGGACATGCACGAAACTCATTGTGTAATAACACACATGACAAATCATTCAAAATTACTCATACAACAATTAGCAACAATAACCAATCATTTTAACATAAAAAAATAATGTCAATTTCATGCCAAAAACACCCCAAATGCATGTTCCAAAACCTAGGGCAAAAATTCGTATGAATTTTTCCCAATTTAAATCAAACCTACAAACAATCTGAATCCATCACCTTGTTTGAAATTCATGAATATCTCATCTGCTAAGGTTGCTAATGGTTGCCAACTCTCCTTTCTCTATTATTTATGCCTCATCACTTTTACCAAAACACCCTTGATGTTAGATTGACTCATAACTTAACACTTGGGTGCAAACAAAATATGTCTCTAAGTTTATTATGATAACTCATTTATTTATAATATGCCAAACAAATTCCTTAATCCCCTATTTATTTATTTATTTATATAAAAATACCTTGTGCCATTTTTGGCGGGTATTACAATCTAATCCAAATCGAACAACAAATTTTTTTTGGACCGTATAACTTTTTTTGCTCAAAATCGATCCAAACTGATCCACAAACACCCCTAACCGTAAGTACTTTTTTTAAAAAAATTTCATTTTGCAGTTTCTAATTTTCCTCTTCCCACCTCTGATTCCCCCATCTTTCAAATGAAGCATTGGAGGTACACCTCACAACCTTGTCATCGCCGATGTTACTTGTGGCAGACGGTGACCGATGCGACGTCTGTTGAAACTCTCCCATGGACGACGAGTCCTTGTGGTGCCTTCTTTTGACGGGATCGTTGTCCACCTTCAACCACATTCAAAACGGGTTTCTCGAGCGAGACCTTGAGCTTTATGAAGACCTGTTAGTGGTTCACCGGTGATAGCGTCTCGTCACTAACATCATGTCGGAACTCTTCCATTTCCAAATCCATATCGAAAGATATCTTGCTAGAAGTTTTCCGCTTGTGCAGGAGTTTTCTGACTAGCTTGGATGGCGGGTCCTCCTCTTGCGATTGGCCCTTCTAACGAAAATCAAAGCTCTTCTTATTGACATTGTCTCGAGTGGAGGAGGTGGCATCATCATGCCGGCGAAGGAGGATGAGGGTAGTTGTTTTCTTGATCGAGAAGAAAGAGGTGCTTAGGGAAGAAACAAGATTTATTGTGAAGGAGAACCTCCTCAAATGTTTGATATAGGAACCATAGGAATAAGATAGAAACACAAAATGTGAAACATTTGTATAACACAACTCTTTATCAAATATTAGTCTCGCTATTTATACAACATAAGTGGAATAATTTTTGTACAGCACACTCACAGTTCAATACATATTTCTACTTCAAAACAATGATACTTCAATATTCTCCCACACTCATATGCATCTACGATTGTCCCGTAAGTTGTTCATAATTGTTGTCCAGAAACCGTTTTCCATATAATATATACCTTTTAAATATTTCCATGACCAATTCACAAGTTTTTACAAGTAATATACATTTTATCATAATTTTTACAAATAAAAAATATAAGGGGTGCTTGTACAGAGGAAGAGTTATTACTAGTGTTATTAAACCTGGACCAGTCGACCGGTTAGGTTGGAAACCGGACCCCTGGCCGGCCCGGTCAGTGTGTTGGACCGAATATGATGTTGAACCGCTGCTGACATCATCGACTCCTGATTGAACCGTGCGGTTTGAGGTTGAACCGGTCTAAGTCCCATGCGGTTCAGGCGCTCTAAGACGGTGACCATCTGGAATTTCAAAATTTGCAGCAAAAACCCACATCATAAGGAACGAACACACGACTTAATGGCTATAGAGGTGCATCATTGCCATTAAGCCACGCGGCTCGTTTGGTTTACCGTGGACAATTATGTTATATATAGATATATTAGTCATAAAATTAATAAAATTTATATACACCGGTTCATACGGTTCAACCAGTGACTCACTGGTTCGACCATTGACCGGTTCGAGTTTTATAACGCTGGTTATTACTAGTATATGGTAATAAAACAAACCAAACTACCAATAGTGTTGGTCGGGTGAAAGCAACTTGCCCCCATGAGGAAGTGAATATGGGAAAACCCGAATTTGAATCCTTGTGGAGTCACCCCCATTGCGAGGCTGAGAACCAAGGGGTAAAACTCTACTCAATCAGTCGAACCAGAGATTAGTCTCATTGAGAACCCGATGAGGATACTCTGGTGGACCCACTCAGCCCAAAGAACTAATTAGGGTGGGTTTTCTGGAAAAAAAAAAAACCAAACCAAACTTTTGAGAAGTGGTTTAAGTAAGAAGAAAGCTAGAGCTTAGAGGTTGAGTGGCTTACAAGGATTATTAACATACTTTACCTTACCACATCTATAAGGAGAAAATAGTGACATACTTCCAAACCTTGATATTGTTTATATAAAGGTAACTTTTCATGGAGGAACTGGCTTGTTATTTACATAAATGATATCCAGCTCCATGAGAATCAAGAGTGCATTCTTATGTTGAATTCACAACCTAAAGGGTTCCAAGGAAGAGTTCCCATCGAGACCCTTTGCATAATAATGAGCCAAGAAATCTTTTATTGTAGTGCCCATGTAGAGTGGTGGGTTTTCTTCAGAAAGTAGTTCCTTAATTGGACCATAAACCTTTGATGTACCTTCAGCTGGGTCATATGAATTTATAAAGAAGCTTGCTACCGAAATTCTTGGACCTATGTTCTTTGATAAGACTCGGTGATAAACACTGACAAACCTGTCGTTTGTGACAAGCTGCACCAATAAAAAAACTAATAAACATTATTGTTAAGCAGTTACTGATTTTATTTTTTCTGAATTCAGTTTAATTAGAGAAAGAGATTTGTCTATTATCAGGTTTAATCATATGCTTATTCTCAAAAAAAAAAAGGTTTAATCATATGCTCATAATAAATATTATCTCCTTGTCAAAAAAAATTATTACCAAATACCAAAGATGGAAGGATGAAATATCAATATTTCAAGAATAAAACCTGTTGTTGTTCATAAGTCATAAGTAGCAGTGGGAATAGGCTAGGTCGAGCTAGGTCCTGACAAGCCTGGGTCTGGCATGCATTCTAATCTTGAGGCCTGAACCTGGATTACTAGCCTGATATAGGCCAAATTTTAAGGTCTGGGCCTGGCCTACTTTAAGGCCTGGTCTAGCCTGAAAGTCTACTTAAAAGCCTACTTATTAACAAGACCTTTAAATATGTCTCCACCTATAATAGGTCATAGACATTCACTTGTAAATAGGGTCGTAGGCTTCAAATGATAAAGAAGTTGGTAGACCTATACTAATAAATAGGTCACTAGGCATTCACAAATAAATAGGCAAGTAAGTCACTACATAGCCAACAGACCTTTGCTTTCAAATATTATAAATAATATATATTATAGTATTATAATATATTATGTTATACATATATATTTATGTGTGTGTATGTGTTAACCTAATAGGCTTTTTTTAAAGCCTTAGGCATGACCTCTTTAGCATATAGGCTTTTTAAAAATCATTGACTTGAACTTTTTATTAAATAGGTTAGGCCGAGCTAGGCCTTAAATAAGTTAGGCCATATGCCCCCCGACAAGCGGCCTGACCTATTCCCACCCCTAGTTATAAGTCATAACGTAAGTCATGACATTTCTAGTTAGTGACTGTAGTTTACTATAATCACATATTAACAGTAATATAGTCGTATAGTATAATCACATATTTCCTTGCGACTCTTCTTGCAGACAACCTCCTAAAAACTAAAAAGCAAGGATGCCCTTGCAATTTGTTGTTATAATAAAAAGAACATACATGGGAATGACAGTTTTATAACTTCAGAGCATAATGGGACTATGAAGGAAAATGGGCTATCTAAAAGATTATGCATAATGGATATTAATACAACAAATGAACTTCAGAACATTAATAGGAAGAAAATCGGAACAACAAGAATGTATATGCTGGTACACACAAGTTATGGATGCAGATGGTGAAATAAAGCATAAACAATGACATATGGTTAATACGAGAAGCTTGTACTCAATTCCTTTAGGTCCTTTTAATAAAAATAGGTGACTTTTGCAGGTTTTGGATTGACAAACTAATTTTTTTTTCACATTTTTATAGTTTTGTAATTCCATTCTCAGTATGTTTGCATAACAAGAAACAATCATGACTAGAAAAATCAGAAAGAGTAAGGGGAGGTTGACATATTTGCATAATAGAAAGATTGTGTGGCTTTTATGTTCAATATTAAAACCAAATTATCAGTATATATCATTTAATTAAATATGTAATGACCAGAAGGAAAAAGTCCATGGAATTGATATGAACCTAAACACTTAAATAATGTGTAGACTGCAAAAGTAAAAAATGGTGGCTGATTGTGATTCTTTGAACCACTGAAAGTCAGGAAAATATAGTACATATGCATAGTGGCAAAGCATATGCCATAATTTACACGTTTGATAATTTTAGTCAACCTTCCCCTCAAGGATTTTCTTTCCAGGCCTCAGCATAATTTATATAACTAAGTGCTTAATCAAAATAATAAAATATTTTACTGAGATTCTTTTTTGCTTGTACCTCAATTCTTAATACAAGTTATATAAAATGCACCGGTACTTCTGAAAAATGATATAATAACTCGGAATATTTACCTGTAGAAGATCTCCTATGTTTACAACAAGAGCACCATGTACCGGAGGAACATTGACCCATTGATTCTCATGAAGAACTTGAAGACCACCAAGTTGGTCTTGTAGAAGTATAGTCATGAAGTTACTATCAGTGTGCTTGGTAGTGCCCATAGTTAATTCAGGTTCAGGACATGCAGGATAGTAGTGACCCAAAATAAAGAGTCCTTCCGCACAATTTAATTCTTTGAGGTAAGATGGAAAGGCCAAGTGCTTCTGACAATAACTCAAAGATTGTAAAGCCCAAATCCCTAATTTTCTTTGAATATTCAATTGCAATATTTCTGCAAGTACGTAATCAATTCATCAAGGATTGAAATAATTCAAATGGACAGGATTGGCATGTAATGTAACAAGTGAAACCTAGGAAACTTGCATAACTGCTAAATTACTAGGACAAATGTTTTGCTTGTAGTAACATATACAATAGCAAAACTGCAAGGTCAATCCTTTATTATTCTTATTTACTGCATAGATGATATATTATACATGTCATAAGTATTACCTTGACCAACCATGAAAGTGGATCATATAGCATAGGTGATATAAATAAGGGTCTTACTAGCACGGGTTAAAGAATCAATAAAAGAAAAATTAGTACTTAGAAGTTAAGTATAAGGCTTTTCTACATATTGAATAGTGAATACAACATTTTTTACATAAATTTTCATGTTTTAATTCCTTAACCAGGGTCCTTTAAGACTCTGGTTAGCGTTCTCCTGTGAATAAGTATCGACAACCATGAAAGTTGATCATGTGCAGTGTTAGAATCAAAATTAGTATTAGCATGTTACCTGCATACTGCTGGTATTTCTTCTGGTTTGGGTGGAACAGGAGCCCCAGCAAAACCAAATGTATCTCTCCAATTAGCAGCTTGGTCACTAAACAAGTTAAGGTTGGAATAATACAAAACTTTCTTCTTTAAATCCCGAGAATAAAACTCTTTTCTTACCTCAGTCTCTTGTTCATGAAATCCACGAATTCCATCAATCATCTCATCCAAGACACTAACTGGAATTCCATGATTAATTACCTGGAAAAATCCCCACCCATGGCATGCACTTTGAATTTTGCCAATAACTTCTGTATGCAGAACTTGATTGTTGTTGTGTATGCCTTTGAGGTCTATGATGGGGATACTCAACTTGGAGTCACTAACTGAGTTTTCAATTGTGTCAACCAGGGTTTTAAATTGCGGTTGCGGTCGCGATTGCGGTTGCGGTTGCGGCCACTGCGGTTGCGGTCATTGCGGCCGCTGCGATGCGTAATGCGGCCGCTGCGGCGTGAAATGATTTAAAAAATTCACAAAATGAAAAAAAATAATAATTTTTTTTATAATTCTTTATATATCTTTTACTAATGATGTTGTATAAATTTCTATTCATTTTTAAGACATTATATTATGTTTATGAATAATTTAAACTTAATTTAGTGAAAATAAATTATAAATAAAACTTTTAAGCACATATAAGTACAAAATTACAAAGAAGTAAGAAGGTCAGAAACTTAAAAGTGCATAAATATATATGAATTACAAATAAAAAGATATTAATGTCACATATAGGAATACATCCAGCTGCAATTGTGATTCTAAAATAACATCACATTGTCACCACTTAGAGATACGTCTTCACTACAAAAAAGAAGATAAAAGTAAACAAATTAATAAATTAAAAATAATAATTAATAATAATAATTAACAAATATATGAATCAAAGATAATAAAAATTGAACTTACATAATACTTGCTACCACATGGTTGAATGACGTGGTGGTTCATAACCTCTATTCTCACTTTGGCTATCATCTTGTGTAGCTCCTTGTCCAAAGACATAATCAAAAAATCCACCACTTGATTGTTGATGATAAGGATCTTGATAATTCATTGATGGTTGGTAGTATGAGGGAGCTTGATCACTTGCGTATGTGTTATATGTGTTGAAATAAGGATATTGATAATAAGGTGGATGAGATTGTTGACTACTCTGAGAAGAATCATCAATACCAAAGTCACTAAAACTTTGTGCAATACTAGAAGAGGAAGAATCTTCAAGTGGAACATTCTGTTTTCTTTTTCCTCTCCTAGAATATGACCCACCTCTGCTGCTCTCGGGTAATGAACTACCAGAAGGAGGCATATCAGTCAAGCTCCTATAACGCCTATTATATGGTGAATCTTGAGATGGATCATTTTGAAATTGCCCATCATCATCACCATCATCATTATCATCACCGCCACCTTCTTCAGCTTCTACATTACCACCCCCATCACCACTATTATTACTTGGTGGACTTAAACCACCACCATCTTCATTAGAATCATCATTATCATCAACAACTTCCACATCTTCATCATCTGTATCCACTAGAGGCAACCATTCTGCATTTTGTACTCCATCTAATAGTGGATCTTCTCTCTCTTCAATCCATGGAGATAATGCATCTTCTTGAAATATATAGTCAAGATTGATAGGATTAAAACTTGCTTCAATTTCATCTTGACTTTTTCTCATTTGATGCCTCATTTTCAATTTCATATTGTAGTGCGTGAAGACAAGCTTTTGCAGCTTTTTATACTTCAATCTATTCCTTGTCTTCGTGTGGATATAACTAAATGTGCTCCAATTTCTCTCACAATTTGTGGCTGAAGTTGTTTGGCTAAGAACCTTTATAGCCACATGTTGAAGCTCAGGAGCACATACACCAAAAAAGGACCACCATTCGGCTTTTTAAAGGAGCAACAAAAGGTAAACAAATTATTAGTTATTATATTAAAAAATAAGGTTAAAGTTCAATGATTTATAAAAAAATATTGTTTTACCTGGATTCATCTTAGACCAAGCAGCTTGAGCTTGAGGATTACCAAATGTTTCAACATTATCTCTAAAAAGTACTAACTGTGAAATATAACATAATATATTAATACGTAAATATCTTCATTTGATAAATAATGAATTATAAGTTTAAAAATATAAATATTCATTACTAACCTGGTTCGGAGCTTTAATCGATCATCGATGTTTCTTTCTATTCTCAAGATGACTCTATTTGTTCCTTCAAACGTTTCTTTATAGACATCATCCCCATGTTCAACTCCGTATTGAAATTGCGGATTAAGAAAATAACCTAAAAAAGGATAACATATTATTATGGATGAAAGTATAAATATAAAATTACATGATAAAAATAAATTTATAAATTATATCAACATACCGGCAGAATGAAGATCGAATGCATGTATCTCCATCGCTTGTCTATTAAATCATTATATCTGGAATGATAACGATAATTTTGTCTAATTGCTTGTTTAGCTCTATCAATGTCTTCATATATGAAACCCATGGTTGGTTTCTCATCACCATCAACAAGTCTCAAAACTTTTACTAAAGGCTCAAACACCTTCAATATGTCTTGGGACTTACTCCGTAATTCACCATCATTAACAATTGTTCTTGCTTCATATGATGGTCCATTTTTCGCTTTACCAAATTTAGATCGCCTAAACTCTTCGGAGTTGAACATGTTTCTCAGACCTTGCTTTTGCTGTACAATTGCTTGAAGTTGTAAGAACTGCGTTGCAAATCGGGTAACACCAGGACGGACAATTTCTCTACCTCCAAAGATATTTTTTCATGAGATCGATACCATATATGGTTATAGAGAAAATTTGTCACAGCCTTTGCATCAGTTAATAACTTCTGTACATTTTTCTTTTTTCCTATATCCTCCAAGCAAAGATCTAAACAATGAGCCGCACAAGCAGACCAATACAAATGAGGCCGCTTCTCCATCGGGTTTCGACCACCGCTTTCAGTCGCTTCATTATCTCGTAACCACTTGAACAACAAACTCTTCTCCCACTTCTTCAACAACTTTATCTAATAACTGAAAGTAGTAATCTGTGTTTCTACTAACAACATCGAAGCATCAATAGATTTCAAGAAAATTGTCCCCTTACTACTATGCACCAAAAATTCATAATATGAGTATGGTTGATACCGTCCATCCAACCATCACACATTATTGTCACCCCTTTTTCTTTCCATGTACCTCTCAATACGTTCAACCACTTCTTCATTTCCCTATATTCATTCTCTAAATATACATCTGAGATTTCATAAGGAGTCGGACATTTAACCCCTTTACCTACCTCAAGAAATTGTAATAATCAAATTATGCAACCAAGGATAGTTAGATAAATTCATAGGTAAGCGCTCATAAATAAAAAACTTGCTTACTGCCTCTCCTAGCTTCCTCCTCAATGTCTTCATGACACCCCTACCGATTTTTGGTTGCTTCATGCTTTTGCTCCTCATAAGATCAATATTTGTAGATCTCAACTCAAGAGTGATATCTTCAGGCCTTTCACCCCCACCAACACTCGCATAAGAGCTTCCACCTTGTTCATATGTATTTCCATGCCCTCCTGTATGTTGTCTAAATTGTTGCCTGTTTTCCCATTCACGTTGTGATCTAAGGCTTTCCTGTGTAGCAAACCTCATTCGCTCATCCATAAGGTGATCCACATCTTCATCTTCATCTTCTCCTCTCAAGCGTGCTTCAAATTCTTCTTTTCTTTTTTTGGAGTCATTTTTTTTTGCTTTTCCTTCAAGAAGAAGCTTCATCATACCTTCTCTAGCCAATTTGCTCACTCTAGCACAGCCGGACACTTGTCCTTTCATATGTGCTATATGTTGTTTCAATCTTGTAATGCCACCTCTTACTATTTTGTGACAAAGTTTGCATTCGATATTGTTCCGACTTCCGCTCATCGGGTTTCCAAAATGCCATCCAATATCGTCACTTGGAGCACCATCTAATCTTTGTGTAGGAAATTCTTCTCTTTGTGGCATTGTGTATAATTTAAACAACCTGTTCAATATTTATAAATAAACATCAATCAATAATTCAACCAAACTTACAATTTTAATATAAACTAGTAATCACTAATCGTGGCAAACACAAATAATTTAGTTACTAACAATTTAACATTTAATTTGAATAAATACTAACTAAACATATATTTGCGTAAAAAAAAAAACTAATCATATATCACTTACAATTTTAATATAAACTAGTAATCACTAATCGTGCAAACACAAATAATTTAGTTACTAACAATTTAACATTTAATTTGAATAAATACTAACTAAACATATATTTGCGTAAAAAAAAACTAATCATATATCACTTACAATTTTAATATAAACTAGTAATCACTAATCAGGCAAACACAAATAATTTAGTTACTAACAATTTAACATTTAATTTGAATAAATACTAACTAAACATATATTTGCGTAAAAAAAAAAAAACTAATCATATATCACTTACAATTTTAATATAAACTAGTAATCACTAATCGTGCAAACACAAATAATTTAGTTACCAACAATTTAACATTTAATTTGAATAAATACTAACTAAACCTATATTTGCGTAAAAAAAAAAACATATATCCCTAAAATTTTTGATTAAAAAAAATTCCCCTAAAAATTCCCCCAACCCACCCGGTCCTCCCACTCCCACCCCAACCCAACCCACACACACACACGGCACACACACAAGGGAAAAGGTAAGAGGTGGTTGAGTGGTTCACTTCACACTTCACAAGTTCACTCGACTTCCGAGTTTTGCCAGTTCCCGGCTTCCCAGTCTCCCACAGCTTCCCTCTTCCCGAAGTTCCCTCTCTCTCGTGGTCCTCACGTCCTCCTCGATCCTCACCATTTCTTCTCCACACTTCCATTCCAGTCTTCTTCCACTTCTTCGGTCTTCCGTCTTCCTCCCCTCTCTCGTCTCGTCCCTCACGGTCCACTCTCAACCTCAAGCGGTCAAGCTCAACTCTCGAGTCTCACGTCTCGGTCTCTCGACTCTCACTCCTCACGTCTCGCCTCTCACACTCTCACGGCCTCACCTCTTCGTGCTCTTCTTCAGTTCTTCCCCTCCTCTGCTTTTTTTTTTTCTTCTTTTCGCAACCCTAGTCCCTAGTTGCATGGATCTGCCGATCTCGAACCTGGATCTCGCAACCCGGATCGCGGCCACCCTCGGCCCCCCCCCCTCTCTCGGGCTCGGCCTCCTCTCTCTCTCGCGGCCTCAGCTCCGCCTCACGACCCACGGTTTCGGGCCTCCACCTCACGGCCCCCTCAGTCATGGTCTCAACTCTCAAGGATTCACCCACTGAACCCCACACCCGGAGGAGGAGGACGACGGCAGAGCAAAGGAGGAAATGAAGATCTTACCTGAGCAGATGAGCAGATGCAGATCCACTGGAGGAGTGTGAGACTGAGGAATGATGAAGAGGTTATACGAGTGAAGTGAGGCAGATGAAAGAATGCGACAGTCTGAGTGAAGTGAAGTGAACCAGAAGGCAGAAGCATAAAGCAAAAGGAGATAAAGGCAAAAGCATCTGATCTGAAAAGAAGCAGGTTAGGAGAATATAATCTGTACAAATATATTTTGAA
Organism: Sophora flavescens; assembly: GCA_030762895.1. Lineage (NCBI taxonomy): Eukaryota > Viridiplantae > Streptophyta > Magnoliopsida > Fabales > Fabaceae > Sophora > Sophora flavescens. The sequence goes on along the minus strand of CM061063.1, from coordinate 228,568,226 downwards.
TTGATTTTGTCGGATTGTGATTCTGACAATTTGGTTCCATTGAACGAACTGTTTGGCCTTTTTCGTTTTGACTCTGTTTGCTTTTGGTTTGGCTCTGTTTTTCCTTTTGGCTCTGCTCTGTTTGCTTTTGGCTATGTTTTTCTTTTGGCTCTGTTTGCTATTGCTCTGTTTGGAACCCGTTGGCCGATGCGGCCGCTATGCGGCCGTTACGGCGTTATGTTGCGGCTGATGCGGCCGTTGCGGCCGTTACGTTGCGGCCGTAACGGGTGATTTGGATTCCCACCGCAATTGCGGCTTGATGCCGTTGCGGTGCGGTCCGCAACCGCAATATTGCGGCCGCATTAGCGGTTGCGGACCGCATTTTGAAACCCTGGTGTCAACCAACTTGCCAGAATGGAACATGTGTGGGATTTTTGGCACACCAGAATCTACAAGACCTTTAACACCAGCTTTTGAATCATCAAATGCTTTCACTTCAGCTTTTCTGTCATAAGTGGAATCACTGTCACTGCCTGCAGCCTCTAACTGGTTTGTGTTTGTGTTTGTGTTTTTAACCTCCATACTGAGAAGGAACTAGCAGAATAACAATATTAGTGTATGCTTCTAACACAAAATGTAGAATCAATGCAGAGAGTATATAATTGGAAAAGGAAGAATTCAAAGTTGGATGAGAAGAGAATACCAACCTAAATGGTGGTCAATGAGGGCAATAAATAATATGTCTATGACAGTTTTTTTGTTACACACGCAAGCAAACAGGGATAATATATAGTAGGATAATATATAGTAGGATAAATGCCCATTTTGGTCCCGACAAAAAATGCGGAGGCCATTTTAATCTCTGACAAAAAAAAACTATTCTGTTAGTCCGTGACAATTACTAACGTGGGACACGTTAGTCCCAGTGTTGACTTCCGTTAGCCAGCGTCCGTTAGTTGGATGACATACCCGTTAAATCGTCCTAGCTGACCCCGTTATCTCTACCCAGATTGATTTTAAATTATATTTCAATTTTTTAATCTTTCAAATGCCCATAAAGGCATCGTTTTGGCCCAATTTTTGTCAGGGACTAAGGTATTGTCTTCCTCTTTAGTCATCTCATCTGAATAAACTAGAAAGAGACACAAGTTGCGGAAAGTGAAGCAAAACAAGAAGGAAGAAGAAGGCTTTGAAAATGGGAAGTACAAACCCATTCAAAGATCAATCCTTCTCCTGAAGAGCTGGTACTATCGTTCCGAAAAATATCCTTGGAATACAACTGAACAAAACTAACTAACAAAGAAAGGCCCTAACTATGAGTGGTGGCTCCTCAGAGTCACTCCTCTCCGGGCTGCTCGTCATCCTCTGCAAGATGCCAATCAGGCCAAACAAACAAACAAACAACGGAGAGTAAGAATCATGTAAACATATACGGCATGGAGATAGGAAGCAAGGAAAAACATACATCATAGCATCATAATAACATACATATACATATATATATATATATATACATATATATATATATATATACATATATATATATATATATATATATATATATCAACATCCAATCGACATCATATCAACCAAGTATGCTGTGCAGTGCAATGCAACACTGCAACACTGCTCCAACATGCATGTGGATCCAAACTAACTCGGGATGAACGACTTCGGAATTAAATATCCACATTGAGAATCGACTCAACGCCGGAGAATATACTCCTCGGATAGCCAACGCTTCAAACCAACGGATGCCTCATCACGGGGGCACACGGAGAATCTACTCCTACCGTGGTTGGCCAGATCACCGTACTCTCGTACGACCTCCCCTATGTCGAACATCCCCCAACAACAACAACTCCAATGCTCTATGCATATGGCACAATAACAAACAATGGCAACCGCCACCACCTTAGCTCCAACAGAATCAACCCAAGATAACAGCGGAATCTACCACAGGGGTATCTACCGCAAAACCTTTAACCAGCGGAATCGACCGCAGTGGAATCTACTGCAATACCTTAAACCCAACCGGGTCAAGGCCCCCTTGGAGCAAACTCTCGGCTGCCAAGATACACCATCAACAAAAATTATTCATTGTTTATGATGATAGGTATTTTATACCAATAACATGGTAACCAAAAAATAAATATGATCTTAATTAATTTATAGAGGAGCGCATATGTAAATCCAAGCACTAGTTCTTAAAAATAAGCCACTACACTTTTTTTTATTTACTTTAATTTTAATTTTGGAAAATCGGGAACAAATTTAAAAAATCATAAAAATAAGACAAAAGGTTTTAGTTGATTTTTTAGTTTTAGGAATAATATATTAATATATTAATTTTGTTAATAAAAATTAGGTTTAAATAAGTTTTTGGTCCTTGCAAAGTTTACCAATTTTGGTTTTAGTCCCTGTAAAAAAGATTCTAAGGATTTCGTCCTTGTAGTATAATTTTTTTTTGTAAATAATCCCTACCGTCATCTTTTTCCGTTATCTAGTACTTCGGGGTACCGAAGTAACTTCATTTTACCGTCCGACTTGCCATGAAATTTGACAAGAAAATAGAAACAAAATCATACATTGAGGACCACATGGTTAAAATTGTTAAATTCCTTCGTTTTGTATGATATCTAGTACTAAGAGATACCGATGTAATTTCTTGTCCATGTCCGACTAGCTCCAAAATTTGAATAGAAAATATAAAAAAAAAAAGGCATATATCAGGGTGACATGGTTAAAATTGACAATTTTTTTTCATCTGTTTCTAGTATTTGGTGGTAATGACAGGGACTATTTACAAGTTTTTTGAAATTACAGAGACGAAATCCTAAGAATTTTTTTTATAAGGACTAAAACCAAAATTGATGAACTTTGCAGGGACTAAAAACTTATTTAAATCTAAAGTTATTATTTTTTAGATTCTTATTTTTTAGACTCCGACTTCGGAATAAATTACGTTCGGATTTAGCATTTTTATTCAATTTGATCCGATGAGTCAAAGCAAACCTGCTTGGATCGGTTTGGATCCATTGAATTCACAACTCTGAACGAATCCGCTTACACCCCATGGGCCGTGAAATTCTTGAACTTTCCCAAGAGGTCTATGTAAATTGGTATCGTATGAGTTGTGAAGACAAGAAAAGACATACAAGGATTTTCTTTCATCTTCTTGTTCGTAAATTTGTGGGAAATATATATTACCCTTAATAATTTCCTCAAACTACTAGCTAATTTTATAGAAAATTAAAATTATTCCTCTTGTAACAAAAAAAGTTAAATTTGGATTTGTCATATGACCTAAATGTTGACATACATATTATATTAATTTTAAAGTTACTGTCCTTGCCCCTTCGTGTATAAAGGTAAAATATCAACTAATACAAATAAGAGATTCTTATATGCTCTCAGTTGTGTTAACTATTAGTACTGTCTTCCATTCAAATTCAAACTATATTTATAGTTGAGTTGGTGGTAAACGTCCAAAGCATTTTCTACTACTACAAGAGTACACTTCTCTGCAAATAATTTATCTTGTTCTATGTTCAGAACTTTTTTTTTTAATATAAAAGTTGAGTATTTAACTATGTTTTAACTTTTTTTAAAAATATATAATATGGAAATTAAGTACTCTTGTCAAAGAAAATGAGCACCTACCCAAGAGCGCTTGGATGAAATGGCACGGATCTCTTCCAACCTAACTAGAGGTTTTAAGTTCGAATCATGCCCCTGGGAATGCAGCAGCATTAAAACTCTTGAAGGAGAGCTTTGCCGCCCTTGTGATCCTACCCAGCTTGAGGGATTAACTTGTGCAGTTGCACGCGGAGGATACCTTGAGAAACCAAAAAAGAAAATGAGCACCTAACATGAGATCAAATGTGTCACATAACTCACGTTTGAGTCATGGTCAGTGAGTCAGTGATGATACAATTACAATCTGGAGCAAGATAGGGAGGTCCTTGGAGAGCACGCAGCAACCGTCGAGTGAGGAGTGGAATGGGTGTGGGACCAGCTGCTGAGTAAGATGGATGTGGACCCAGTGATATGGGTGCAAATTTGTCAAAACTATGGGGTCAATTTTTTTTTTTTATATAAGTTAGTTATAATAGTATTTTTTTTAAATTGAGAGGGTGCATGTGCACACCCTTACCTCCATGTGGATCCGCCGCTGGGCAATGATATAAATCCGTTTTTGTCAAAAAAAAAAGTTATGATACTAACAATGAATAACTCAGGTCGTAAAAACAAAAAAAGTGTTTCTCACAATTATGTTTGTCGAAATACTCGATTAAAGACAAAAAAATTCAGTCACAATTCATAAACTAGTTTTAAAAATATTATTTATGGGCGATTTGGCAATATCAAATATATTTTCATGTAGTAGAGTTTGAAAACAATTGAAATTGGAAATGATTTGATCTAATATGATTTGAACTTTTTATTTGATTCAAAAATCAAATTTTATGTATGAAACTTATGATTAAAAAATTGGGATTTAAATTGATTTAGAAATCAATTTTTATGTTTGTATGTTAGTGTTGATGCTATGGGGTATAGTTCCCCGAGCCGTGCTATTTGAACACGGTTTTCGCGACATTGTATCGACACTTCTACAGTGGCGTACATCTTGCGAGCCGTTGAATTTATAAATTATGTTGATCTATTCATGAATTTAATTTATTAATTATGATTTTTATTAAATCTATTCTTCTATCATATTCTTTACAATCGCAATATTCACAGTGATATTCCATGTGTTTATTACATGTATCAGTGACTTCATCTTTTAATTCTTGTATTAGTCTTTTTAGTGTATCTTGATTTGTCAAATCAAGCATACTTAATTTGTGAACAAATTGTATGCAAGTATTTCCATTTGTTTAATAATTGTATGCAAGTATTTCCATTTGTTTCTGATATGTCTATGGGGGTTTCATTAATGATCTTTCCATAGTATATTATATTCTCTTTCTGGTTAAATCGTTTCATTATTCCTCCTAATTTCTTCATGTTTGCTTCTTTAGCCAAGTTTAAGTCTTATTTTTGTATTTTTTGAAATAGTTTTGGATCTATTAAAACACTTCCTTCATAATTTCCGTCTTCTTCAGTAATTTGTATATGTTCTACATCAGTATTATCAATCTTTTCTCTTTCTATTTCAGACATGATTAATTTCTAGTAAGAACTGAATGGAATAGGTGTTGAGTCATACCTGATTTGGTATTATCTGAATTATATTTGGGCTCTTTGGTCCACCGCTGCTTCCGTTTAAGTCAAGACGAAATTCGATCTCAACAAGTAGTTGAAAGAAATGAAGTTAGTGAAAGGTAATGAAGTAGAGAGATATCTGAAAGTAGTATTTATTTATGATCAGTAGTGAAGTACATAGAACTTGTTTGAATCCACTCTCAAGGATTTGATTAGCATAAAGCTAACACAGATCTTCTCAAAGATGAGAGAAGGTTGAGAAATGAAACTTTGAAGTTACAAGTTCTGATTTACCTCAGTATAAGAGGGCTTATTTATACACTAGAGAGGGATAGGTAATTTACAAGAAAGTCCCTACATTATTACAATCTATCAGACTCTTAATAATTCATATTGACGTCAGCGCTTACGTCATTCTTCAATAATTGCTTCATCCGAGTCTTTATCTTCTTGCTGACAGTCCTTTTTCTCCATGCATCTTTCGCACACGTGATTCTCGTTTTCTTTAATCCTTGAGCACAGCAGGTTGAGGACAGCTGGCTGATAATTCATTGACAATCCTTGGAGTGTGTAGAAAGGTAGTTCAAAGTTCGTCAGTAGTGCCAAGTCCCTTTCTCTAATCAATCTTCCACTAGTTTTGCTAAGAAACAAAGTATGTGGTCCTTTGTACATTGCTTTGATAAAGGAATCTTTCCCAATAATTTGACATTGAAAATACTCGTCAGTTGGTTAGCTATAATTGTGACAATCTTTTCATCATCATAATCTTCTCCAGTTGGTTCGTCTCTTATGGAAAAGCTATTATTGCTTACTCCAATGAAGATTAAGTTCTTTGATGGTTGCTTAGTGGTAAATTTTGGATAAGTTGAATAGAACTTCAAAAAGATAGTTCTATCCTTGGCAACATTCCTCTTGTAATTTTGGATAGCTTCTTTTAGGCTATATGGGAACAATTTGATTTCTTCTAAGTCTTGGCTTAAGTAGAGACATTCAATAAGTCCAAATTGGAACATATTAAATGTAAGAATCGATGATGCTCCTGGAGTAATTATGGCTTTAACCCCGAAAATGTTTCGGTTAACCATGTAAAAACAATTAATTTTTTCTTTCTCGGACCAGTTGGTCAGTCTTTTTAAATTTTCATGAAACTTTTCTTTAGAAAATTGGACTTGTAGTTCGTGGTCTTTTCTTGAGGTGATTTGGTAGTCATCGATGGAAGAAGGAATTCTTCCAAGTATTTTTAATGAAGTCTTTGGCTATGATGGCATTCTTATTGTTTCAGAGAAAGTTCTCGGGCCAAGATAAACTTATTTGCCCTTGTCATGTTCTTTTTGATAGTCTATCAAAGCTTTATCAGCTTCTTCCTTGGTGCGAAATCCTTTGTGATGTGTGACACCCTAAACTCGGGTCATCACATGGTTACCTGTTTAGGGAAATACAACTTAATTTGCTGGTTACTTTCAGAAAATAATGTTTTCCCAACGTTCATATTTTCAAAATATGGTGATAAAAATTTTTTTTCTCTTAACCTCATAACCACAACAACGTAATCAAATCACACTTAAATGCATAATGTATATAAGCCCTCCAACTATAATGCCTCATATGTTTTCTCACCTAAATCATAATCAACTTTATTCTCAAAACATAATATTACCTAAGCTGGTCGTAACTAACGGACATTACAACCGATAAAAGCAGCAACATCATGCCTCGAACTAGACAACCATCTTCTTCTTGTAGAGATCATACCCCTTGTACAACTCTGATATGTTTGTAAGGGTGAGACGCCAATATATGGATTTACCACCATAACTAAATGCGCAACACAAAAGAAGACACATACACATATACATGTCTATAACAACGTACTCATTCATATTATATCACATCGTTTATCAATGGGTTTCACACCCCAAACATCAACGTCGGAAAACTATGCATGAACACTTCAATACATCATCTAAACATTCACTCTTAATCTCATGAGATATCTCCAACCTCGTGATGAGTTGATCAAACTCGATTGCCACAGGCACACCGCCACAGGCACACCCATCGCACACTGTCCAACATCGTGGCACAGTGATAACCTCGTAGATGGGGTCTCATTGTCCAAACCCCGGGCACAATGAAGAACATCATTGTACGATCTACCCTGACGCCGCAAGGTAATCCCTCGTTTGATCATGGCACGTCTGCCAAATGCATGCAAGAAAACATTTTGTTCTCAACACTTTTCTTTGTGCTATATCTTTATTTGTCAAAGCTCTCAAAAGCTTACAACCCATCATCATTTTAAACATCTAATGCTCTCAAAAGCATCATCGTTTTAAAACATGGAAGCTCTCAAAAGCTTACGACTTAAAAACATCTTTACAACTTTTATTAACAACACAGGACCTCAAAGTCCGAGTGCTCAATCACGAAGCCCCTAGACCTTGCAATCAGTCTTAGGTTCGTGGTAATAGAAAACAACTTAAAACGTTTTATATTCTTTAAATAGATACCCAGTTTACAACACAACAAACCCTAATACCCCGACGTCTCGGTTATTAAGTTCCATATTATCGTCTTACATCGTTTTTACATCGTTTTACATCTTTTTACATCATTTTTCATCGTTTTATATCGTTTTACATCTTTTTACATCGTTTCTGTCTGTGAAAAACAAATCCAAAATAGGATAACGTCATAAGAACACTAGTACCCCGACATCTCGGTTACTAAGTTCTATATCATCCTTTACGTCATTAAGTAAAACTCATTTACAGCAAATCCTTTCTACTTGAAATTCGTTTATAAAACGTCAATTCATAGAAAATCCACTTTTCCTTTGGAAACACATTTTTTCCAAAATAACGTCAAATCATCAACAGCTTCTTTTTACTGAAACTTCAACTCTAATAAATCAATTTAGATTAAATCTCTTCTCTACATAAGTACTGCTGTTTTTAAACTTTCACCGTAATTAATTTCGAAACTTGCCACCATTTATCATTTTCCAAGAAAATATTCTAAAGTCAAACTTTGACTTTTTAATAATATTTTATTATTATTCATTATATTTTTTTATAAAGTATTTTCGAATATTAATTTCATAAAATAACTTTTTATAATATTTCAGAATTTCTTGCGTAAAAATTAGCAGTACTAAAAAAATTTCACGGTTACGCTCTCACCGTGACTCATAAATTTCTTTTACACTAATAAATCCTTAAAATAATAATATTTCTCAAAAACTCATTATTTTTCCAAAATAATATTTTCCACCACTATTATATTCAAACATTCCCAATAAAACGTTGAATATAATTTTCATAGCTTATTAAATCTTTTATCTGATTAATCGGTTGTGCACTGACCACTGTCAGGCCTCTCAAACAACATTCAACATTCAACATTCAACAACATCATCATAATTCTATCACCAGGCAGATCATGCATCATAACAACATAATATACTGCTGCAGAAAATTAAAAGCAGATCAATCACCGATACACAGATAAACAACACATCATAAACAACATAAACAATTAATCACAAACCACATATAAATCATATAAGCCACACTAAAAGCAAATAGTTATTGAGAAAATCTCTCAGGTAAGCTCCCCTTACCTCTTGAAGACTCAAACTAACGTTTTCAAACAATCTCCCGATTTGATCCGGTTTCCTCCGTCGGCTTAAATCAGTTAACTCGGTTGTTTCCTTCAAACGAATTGCAACCAAAATAAATCAAATTAAACAAAAACATACTTGACTCATGGAGGTTAAGGTTCGGCCTCGACAACTTTTCTAGGTTAGGGAAAATTAAAATTTGGTTAACTTAGGGATTAATGATCCAATAGTTACTTAAGCATGATTAAACACTTAAACCAAGATTATGAGCCAAGAACATAAACTAAAACTCATCTAGTTCTAAGAACTAGGGTTCGGTTTTCTCAAGATTTATAGGCTAGAAATTTTAAAATTTCTTCAACTCTTGGACTTAATCAACATACTAGACTTAAAGTTAGATTCAAGTGTTACAAACAACTTTTGAATCACAAAACCATCAAGTGCTCATACCTAGGGTTTCGGCCTTGATGAAATCAATAGGTGAGAGTTTGATTTTTGATCTTCTATATAATTGGATACAAGAACTATCAAGGTATTTGAAGATTGAATCATGAATCAAGACATGAAAATGAAACAAAACCTATGAACACAACATTGACCTAGGTTTGGCCAAGTCCAGAAAATAGGGAAAGAAATTTCTCATGATCTTATGCTTCTAGATGATGAAAATAGAGATTATTATAAGATCATGTCAATTGGTTTCATGTCAAAAGGATTTTTCTAGAATTAGTTGTGAATTTTTGAATCTAGCTCCATGAACTTTAAGTAAATGAAGAACATGTTGATCTAAGCCTTGAATCTACAAAAGTTGTGAAGAGAAATGATTTAAATGACAAGAGAAGAAGTCTTTACCTCTTGATGATTCAAGGAAAGCAAGATTTGGATGATGTTCTTCACAAATTTCTCATGGTGTTCTTGAGAAACTTAGAGAAGAAGATGAACATGATGAGGGTTTAGAACAGTTTTAGTAATTTGGGTAGATATCTCAACATACTTGTCCGTTTTGGATGATATTTATGTCGTTAGAAAGAAGAGAGAAAGATGAACAACTTTCATGTAGAAAGTTTTCCGAGATTCAGAATAGAAAATAGTAATAATTGCTAGGCAAAATCGGACGAATTATGAACAATTTTGAATGTTCTTGAAGTTCTTAAGGCAAACTAAGAACTTGAAGAAATGGAAAATAGAAGAAAAATGCCTAAATGAAGAAGACAAGTTGGAGCCGTGTAGTTTGGGTTGGATTTGGTCAAAGTTCTCAATGGCATTGGCTTGTAATTGTCATAAAAAGACAAGGGTAAAATGGTCATTTCATAGCAAAAATTCCCTTTGCCATAAATGCGCCATTATGACCATTATGACACGGATAAACTTGTCATAAATGCTCGTCAAGTCGGTCAAATCCATCATCTCAGATCCGTTGCCGACTCCGGGTTTCATCTGGCGCAAGCTTTTCCTAGAGATAATCTCGACGTATATGCCGGCAACAAATATAATATTTTAATTTTTTTTACCAAAATTTTCAAAACTTCCAGTATCGTAGTAAATACGATAAAAACATTTTTCATCTCATTCACGAATTAAAATTAGGTCTTCTGAGCAGTAAACTTTTACTATCAGTGAAAATGCAGAAAACGGCAGACCGACTTCCGTCTGAATTTTCAACCAAAAACTTCCCCGTAACCTTATGAAAATAAGTATAACAAGGAAATGACCTTGGTTTATCCAAAATCATTTTCTAAGTCTCGGGAAAAAATATATATTTATATATTTATTACCGATATTACGAAGCAACGAAAATCGGGGTGTTACATGATGAACTCCTGAGAGTCCAATGCAATGAGGGGTTGCTTTGTGCCATTCATCATAAATACCTGGGCGTGGTCCATTAAAAATGGTGTACCACTTTTCTTTAGTATTTTCCTGTATTTGTTGTTTTATATTCTTCATAGGATCTTCTTTGACAGATTCTCCTTTTGCCTGTAATTGGAACTCCAATACTTCAATGTTGGCCTTGATCAAGTCTAGCTCCATTATTTTCTGCTTCTCGAGCATTCTTTGATATTGAATCTGCTTCTTTATATTTTCAGGTGTTTGTTGCTCCATTCTCTTGATAATATATCTGCAAGAACATTTTTGTCTCCCTTAATGTGAGAGATTGAGTAATTGTATTCGGCAAGTTTCATTTGCCATCTAATCAATTTTCCTTGTTTATAAGTGCCTTTATGATTTAAGTTCTTAAAACCTGCAACATAAGTAGAATCAGTTCGGACAATGAAGTCCTTATCCAGTATATAAATCCGATGTTTTTCTAACATTCGGATCAATGCCAGTGTTTCCTTTTCATGAGTAGGATAATTAATTTCACTGTCTGAAAAAGTTCCAGACATGTATCGACATAGTAATTAATTTTTGTATCCAGGGGGTTTTGCTTTCATAACACCTCCTCAATAGTCATTTGAGGCATCAGGAAGATCCTGACATAAGTCTTTCATTTTTATAATAAGTCTATCGTCTTCATCAGTCCATGTCCAAGGGACATCTTTCTTTAGCTTTTGTTGGAGTATTCTTCCCTCTGCTGCAAGATTCCTGATGAAACCTTCATTTGAAATATATGTTAATAGTCCAAGAAATCTTTGTAAATCTTTTTCATCCTTTAATTTTGTTGGAAAGTTCTAAAGTTTTTCTAATACATGTCGCTGCATTATTATTTTTCCTTTTTCAATTTCTAATCCTAAATAACTAATTCTATTTTGAGCTAAAACAACCTTCTTTTTTACTTAAAACTATTCCATGTTCATAACATTTATTAAGAACTAATTCTATTTTTTCAAAATGATCATTTAATCCTTTATTAGAAAAGATTAATATATCATCAATATAGATAAGATAGAAGTCCTTGAATTCTTTGAGAATTGAATCTATCCTTCTTTGGAAGATTCCTGGTGATTGTTTTAATCCCATTGGCAGTACATTCCATTCATATTGTCCTTGAGGACAACTAAATGTTGTTAATGCTTTCACAAGTGCAGAAAAGGGATTCCACGTCGGTTATTTATGGCTTTCCACATCGGTTTTCAAACTGATGTGGAAATGACCGATGTGGTTTATTGCCACTTTACACATCGATTATAAAACCGATGTGTAAATAATATTTTAAACAACGGTTTTCTTTTAACCGATGTGGAAAATTAATTTGTCAATTGATAAGCAGTTGGAAATTTCACTTTCCACATCGGTTTTCCCAAAAACCGATGTGTAAAGTGAAATTTACACATCGGTTTGGAATAAAACCGATGTGTAAGTGAAATTTACACATCGGTTTTTGAAGAACCGATGTGTAAAATCTCATTTTTTTTAATCTGTTATTTACATTTCAATCATTCTTTTCCCCTTTGTTTGAATGCGAGATCAATACCAGAATAACATACTGTAAATTTTGGGGTAAACATAATGTAGTTATTGCACCAAACCAGTAGAAAATGATAACAAGCATCCACATACAATTGGAAGACACAATTTTTTATAGTTCATTCGATGACAAGAAACAGCAAGGCATTAACCACACGTGATTTAGGCATCACATGAGTTAGATAACAAATGGGCAAGGCAAACGAATTGGTAAAGTAAGAGCACTTACTAATTCATAACCATCAATTCCAGGAACTTGTTTAAGCTAACAAACCAGTAGTACCCTGATCAAACAAGAAACAACAACAGAACACCAAACCAGTTTTGACACAATTGCAACAAAGTTTTAACCATATCAAAAGCAAAACATATTTCATTCAATTTTCTTGGCACAAACAATCAGCTCTTACACATATGGTTAAAAATACTGACATTTAATCAAATGACTAGTGAGCACAGAATCTGAAAACAGAGGGCATCAGGCCTAATTAATTTCGAATGAATGAAAACAACACTTTATCAAGGCTACATCAAAACACGAGAGAAGAAGAATTGAACCAGACCTGAGCACTAATACATATGATCAGTCAAAAGTACACTATAGCTAGTACATGATAAGTTTTTAAACTAACTACATATATACAAACTATGGTTGGTACACTTCAAGAAAGAAAGTTGCCCAACGCCTCTTTATGTTGTTGATGTCGGAATCACATAATGGAGTTGGATTGTTGAATATCTGCAAGTTTAATTGGACAAAAGATTATATCTTTTAAGTAATAAACTAACATAAAACATATAACGAATCGATACTATTACTTCTAATTGTGTCAATTAACATTTACCTCGTGCCATCTTTCAGTGATCCCGGAGGAGATAATTTCCAGCATCCACTGCATCACATAGTAGCCACATTCCCATGACCCACGTTGTATACATGACTACGTACAAATGAAACCCAATTAGAATATGAGGAATTAAATAAAATAGAAATCAATTATTGTACCCACTGCATTTGATGCATTTGAACTAATAAATATCTTACGCTAAAATAATCCATCTGATAGCCCGAGTACGCCTTTCACCACGCAACATGTGGGTTGCATTAATAGACCTATCATGACAAAAACATTAATTAAAGTATATCTAATAGATTTCAGATAATTAAAACAACTGCATTACTGATTATAAAGTATTTTAATGCTTACGTTTCGATGATCGTCTTCAGTTGATTCGCCGGCTTATTTCCCAATGAGCAGAAGAAGACCACGACGTTCATTCTTGGGTACAAGAGCAACAGTTGCCAATGCAGGCTGTATTTGCGGAATAGTTAGTGACTAAGTCATATATAGTTATACTTAAATAACCGGTACTTACTTATTGATATAAGGCGCAAGATAGAATTGATGATCGTCTCGGGCAAGTATATCACGTATGGTAGTGACCGGGTCTTCCAATGCTAGGAGAACATCACCCTGAATGAACATGGGGTCAATGAACCCATAAAGGGCGAGGTTACCCTGATCGACTAACATACGATGCAGATACCTAATATATTGGAAAAACATGTTAATTATCATAGTATTTAAAAATTAATTACGTACTTAACTTATAAATAAAATGTACTTACGTGCACCAAAACGATATGTGTGCAGAACTGGCCATTTCTTTATTGAGTACCATCTCCATAAATTCCTTCTTTGGTATATAAAGTTCACCGTATGGCATCATGTTCCAACCTTACCAAGGCTGCGTCATTCTCCATGGTCACAACCTCGTATAGCTGTAACTTTAAAAACATCACCATGGTCGAGTGCCCTTTGTCGATCCCCTAAACAACATAGATATATATTAGTAATCATGGATAATTAAGTTATTTAATTCGTTATTAACTAAATGGTCAAATGAATACCTTGGCAGGGAGCGGAACATCTCTGGTCTTCCTAGATCCGACCTTTTAGGCACAATATCATTTCCAACATCCTATAACGAATAAAAATAAAGCATTATCTTTAAACAATAATAAATTATTTCAACTATGAATATAGAAAAACACAACTAACCGAATACCTCAGATGCAACAAGAAAGTTGACCAGTCTTCTTGGCCAGAGGATGAAGTTACCGGGGGCCTGACCCACTGTTTGAACCTCCTCAGTGGGCACAGGGACTCGAGCATCAGCATCTCGAATAATCTCAACAATGACTCTCAGCTGATCATCCGGTAATAACCGATGGTGTATGGTATTACCTAAGTTATTATGTGCCCTACCCAATGCCACTAAGCGGCGATGATGATGATCATCAACATACAGCTCACACCTATCAGGGTCGTCATCATCATCATCATCATCATCATCATCATCACCATCATCATCATCATCATCATCATCATCTAAGAATTCTAATGAAAACCATAAAATTGACAGACACTATAAGGTCTTTTTAAAGTCACTTACCAAAACACAGAGAGGAAAAGGGTAAAAACAATATCGAAGAGTTTGACAGGTCGTTGTTTCTTTTCCCAGGAGAGCAAGTTGAATATCTCAGTAAAATCAATCAAATGATTTCCTTGTCTATACCTGATCAACGGAATAAAATAGGCAATTAGCAGGACCATGTTAATCACATTCCAGTATATTAAGATACCAAGCTTATTGCTAAAAAATAGAAAGCAAACAATTCATCTCCTTTGATCCTCTAACTAGTAAGCAACCATCTACGAACCAAAGAAAAACTAGTGACAGACAAGAATTGCCATAACTAGTAAGCAACCATCTACGAACCAAAGAAATACCTCAAATGCATCATTTATCTTCTTCACTCAAGTTAATGGTAGTGCTCATGCTTTAGCTAAGACATTTATCTCGTATGTTAATCACACTATCTTTCATTCTATTCCCTTTTATATTCACTTTTGTATTTGGAACATTATTGATAATGAAATGATGTGATTTTGTTTGCCTCAAAAAAAAAAGTAAGACCAAAATTGATACCTCTGTTTTAATTAAAACCCACGCCCCTGAGTTTCAATTCCACTATCAAAATCCCATTCCCCAACTTTATATCATTAACTAGCAATTTCAAACAAACTATCCATTCCCAAAATAAATCCCGTAACATAGCCCCTCCCTGTACCTTTCGTTTCGGCTTCAGCAAAAATAAAAAAATAACGCAGACAAATATATATATAAATACGAAAACGAATTTTTGCAACCAAATGTAGAGATGGAAAATGAGGAGGAGTGAACCATGAATGACGGAGGCAGTTGGCAGTCGGGAGGAGTGAACCATGAATGACAGAAGCTAGCTAGAACATAGTAAAAGGAAATGCACAAGGAAGAGAGAGAGAAAGAGAGAGGGAGAGAGAGAGAGAGAGAGAGAGAGAGACGCATACCTAAGGGAGGAGGAGGGTAGCTCGCGGATGGCCGTTCTTTGGCTCGCAGTGGTTCTCTGGCCGTTCTCTGGCTCACAGTGTATAGGCTAGGGTTAGAGGTCAGCACTTTCACGTAAGGCCGCCGCTGTTGGTGTAAGCTAGGGAGGGAGGGAGAGTGAGCTCAGACGAAAAGGTCTCAGCGCGAAAATGAAAAGAGAGGAAGAGGGAATTAAAAATGTAGATAACAATACACATCGGTTAACAAAAAAACCGACGTTGTAAACTTTCACACATCGGTTATCTATAACCGATGTTTAAAATTATATTATTTACTTCCTTATTTTTTTATTCATTTTTCCACATCGGTTTTAGAAAAAACCGATGTGTAAACTTACACATTTACACATCGGTTACCCTAAAACCGATGTGTTAAAGTATGCATTTTTTAATTTTTTATTTTTGGTTCAATTTTCAACATCGGTTTAAAATAAACCGATGTTTAAAACTTTACAATCGGTTATGAGGAAAACCGATGTTTAAAATTTTCGATTTAATTTCAAAAATGCCACCGCCTCCTTTTCCACATCGGTTTACTTAAAACCGATGTTAAAAATCCGATGTAAAAGGTATATTTTGCACTAGTGTTTTGATTCTTCAGTCAATCTAATTTGATAAAATCCTGATTTACAATCAAAAGTGCTAAACCAATCCATATTTCTAATTCTTTCAATAATCAAGTCTTTTCTTGGGAGGAAATAAGCATCTCCTTCCATAGCATCATTAATTTGTTTGTAATTAATTACCATCCTTCTTTTACCTCTTTTTATTTCATTATGGTTTTCTACATAAAAAGTTGGTGCTGAGTGTTTGCTATTTGATGGTCTAATTAATCCCTTTTTACACATTTCTTCAATGTCTTTTGCAAATTCATCTCTATCTATTTTTGTATAAATCATTGGTTTATATTTTACTTCTTTAGTCGGATCTTTTAGTTTTAATTCAACTAATTCAGTATTTTTGTTAATTTTTGGGTCTAAAGGGTTTTCACTACAAACCTTGTCCAAAAGTTCTTCTATATGGGCCGGAATTATTCTATTTGGTTCTAAATTTAGTAGTACGTGACGAATTTTTGTACAAATTAAACTAATAATCTCACCACGTTTCAGCTGTTGAAACTTTGATAAATAAGTACATGCAGAAAAATGAATAATTGGAATTTTTATGATTTCACGTTTTTGTTTTTGATAAATATATGGTGTTTTCAGAGTAATATATTTCAGATGTTGTCAAAATGGTCCATAAAGTCTTAAGAAATTATTTCCAATAATTATATATATTCCAGTTTGTTGTTGATATATTGTTGGTACAATAAATATTTTTTCTTGTATTACCAAAGTAATTCTTTTTGCTATCCAATACAGAGGATGTATTGATCCATTTGCAATTTGTATTTTTAATGGCTTTTCTAGTCTTTCCCATTTATCTATAAGGGCTTTTGTTGCAAGGCAAAGACTTGCTCCAGTATCTATATAGGCTTCTGTTTCTTTATTTCCTCTTTCTATCAGTATTTTTATATATGTATTATTCGAATTCTCTTTCTTCTGAAGATAATTCATCTTTTGAATATTCATATATACTTACATCTGAATTACTTAATTCTTCTTATAGTGGTTCAAGTTCATATATTTGGAAAACTTGTTTTATTAATTTTGATTTTTCTTTAAAATCTTTTTCCTTTCTTTGAAGGCATTCATTGGCATAATGTCCTTCGACATTACATATCCAACAAACATATTTCTTTTTTCCCTTCGGGCAGTATTTTCTTGGTGTTGACTTCTTTCTCCAAAAATGTTTCTTTTTATTATTTTTATAATAATTCTTTTTTCTAGGATAAGTTTTTCGTAAGTTTGATTTATAATATTTTCTTTTTCTTCTTATTGTTTTATCACAACCATATTTCCCTGGTTTTTCTATCTCTCGGGATGTCACAACAAATGACAGATTTTCCTCTATTCAATTGTCTAATTGTTTCTCTTTTCAAACACTGTTCTTTTAGTTCTTGGTATAAGAGTTTAATAACTCCTCCTAAAGTATTTGTGGTTTCATCTTGTCTTAATTCCCATAATCTATTAATCTTCGAATTAAGTGGATATGGTAGTTTATCTATAAAGATATATTTATATATTTCCTTAGTTTCTTCGTTTAATTGATAATAGTATTTTTGATATTCGCAGATGAAACTTTCAATTTGGCACATATCACAAATCTGCATTCTATTTAAGTGTGATTTAGCATTTTCAAGTAGAGTTTTATTTGTTTTTTCTCTTTGTTCCATCAGATTATATCCTAAGAATTCTTAATGTATTAATGTCATTATTAATTTAACATAGTCTGCGCTATTATCTACCATTCTTCCAAATCTAATCCAATCTTCATCTTTAATTCCTACTAAAAACTTTTGTACATTCCCAGATGTTTTAAATGTGACAAAGTTTTTGGTTTCTAGAAATTTTAATTGTTTAAATCTTTCATCAGCCAGGATCATTAATACTATCTCATTAGTCCATTTTAATAAGACTTCTTCTTTATTTCTTATACAATCAAAGTCTAGAATATTTCCTATATTATTATATCGAGGGTTAAATTCTTCTTGGATTTTTGTCCATTTATTATTATTTTTTCTTGCGTATCCTTTATTATATATAGTTTCTTCTTCATATTTATCCCAAGCTCCATCGGGTGTATATTTATATTCTTCCCATTTTCTTTTAGGGCTTTTTCCACTATATTCCCCTTTTCCCATTCTTATATGGTTTTCTTCAGATTCTGAAGATGAACTATAATTTAAAATTATTTCTTCGTTTTCATTATTTTCTATATCTTTTTTATTGATCTTTTCAATTTTGTGTATTTGTTTATTTTCTTCTTCAACAATTTTAAGTTGCTCTAGTAGTTATTGTATTTCTTCTAAATCATTTGATTTTCTTAATGTTTCCATATAATTGTCTTTTATCCTCTCCATGAAGATACGGGTGTAGGTATTCTTGATGATTCTTGATTTAGTTCTTGCTTAATTATTATTTTATTTAAGTCCTTTGTTTTCAAAAAATTTTCTAATTCTATTTTTGTTATACATCTATTATTTTCTTCGTATTCTAAAAGCTCTTCTAATTGTTCTAGAATAATTTTTATTCTAATAATATCTTCATTTTCATCTATTTCTTTTCCTCTGCTTATATTATATATTGTTTCTTTAATAACTTTTATTTCATTTTGTCCTTTTTGTATTCTATTGCAAGTGTAATTTGCAATTTTTTTCTATATTTTCAATTAGTTGAATAATATTTCTGTTTATTTCTTTCATTAGTTTTTCTAGTTCTTTAAATCCTGATTCTATTTCTTCGGATAGTCCCATTATCCTATGTATTTTTCTAATTCTTGTTTTAATCTTTTTATTCTTTTTCTAACTAATTCTTCCCGGTGAATAATATGGTTATTTTGTTCTAATTTTTCTAATATTTTTAAGTATTTTCTTAACTCGTAAATACTTTGTTTTATTGTTAAAATTCTATTCATTATTAAAATAATGATTTTGTAATAGGTATACGATGTCAAGTGTCGGGTTTTTGTGTCTGTTTAGCATTTTCCTAGTTCCCCTCGCTTGATTAGTTAGTCTTGTGTTCTTGTCCCTTTTATATAATAATAAAATAATAATCAATTTTTATGTTTGCAACTTATCAGAATGGGAATTGATTTGATTTTATTATTTTATTTTAATACTAAGAGAAGAAGTTGTTAGAAATGTAAAACAATTTATTTATCTAAAATAAAATCATATTCATATGGAATTTGATAAAATTTTAAAACAAAAATGAAATACATGAGTTTTAAAAATAAAATCGTTTAATATTTCTTAACATTCCAAACATGCTGACAGTGATAATAGTCGATATCATAAAAACAGCTCAATTATTTGGATGAAGATCTCCTGTCCCATTTTCATGTATCAAACTCTGTCCCCACCAATAATATTTTGTCATATATTCTACATCTCTAATCTTACCTGGAATTTTCATTGATGTGGCAAGATTGTATTGGTGGGGGACGGTTCGAGTTTTATAATGCTGGTTATTACTAGTATATGGTAATAAAACAAACCAAACTGTCAATGGTGTTGGTTGAGTGAAAGCAACTTGCCCCCATGAGAAAGAGAATATGGGAAACCCGAATTTGAATCCTTGTGGAGTCATCTCTATTGGGAGGCTGAGAACCAAGGGGTAAAACTCTACTCAATCAGTCGAACCAGAGATTAGTCTCATAGAGAACCCGAAGAGCATAAGCCATGAGGATACTCTGGTGGACCCATTCAGCCCAAAGAGCTAATTAGGGTGGGTTCCGGAAAAAAAAAAAACCAAACCAAACTTCTGAGAAGTGGTTTAAGTAAGAAGAAACCTAAAACTTAGAGGTTGATTAGCTTACAGGGATTAGTAACATACTTTGCCTTACCACATATATAAGGAGAAAATAATGACACACTTCCAGACCTTGATATTGTTTATATAAAGGTAACTTTTCATGGAGGAACTGGCTTGTTATTTACATAAATGATATCCAGCTCCATGAGAATCAAGAGTGCATTCTTATGTTGAATTCACAACCTAAAGGGTTCCAAGGAAGAGTTCCCATCAACGCCCTTTGCATAATAATGTGCCAAGAAATCTTTTATTGTAGTGCCCATGTAGAGTGGTGGGTTTTCTTCAGAAAGTAGTTCCTTAATTGGACCATAAACCTTTGATGTACCTTCAGCTGGGTCATATGAATTTATAAAGAAGCTTGCTACCGAAATTCTTGGACCTATGTTCTTTGACAAGACTCGGTGATAAACACTGACAAACCTGTCGTTTGTGACAAGCTGCACCAATAAAAAAAACTAATAAACATTATTGTTAAGCTGTTACTGATTTTATTTTTTCTGAATTCAGTTTAATTAGAGAAAGAGATTTATCTATTATCAGGTTTAATCATATGCCTATTCTCAAAAAAAAAAGAAAGAAAGAAGGTTTAATCATATGCTCATAATAAATATTATCTCCTTGTCAAAAAAAAAATATTACCAAATACCAAAGATGGAAGGATGAAATATCAATATTTCAAGAATAAAACCTGTTGTTGTTCATAAGTCATAAGTAGCAGTGGGAATTGGCTAGGTCGAGCTAGGCCCTGACAAGCCTGGGTCTGGCTTGCGTTCTAATCTCGAGGCCTGAACCTCGCCTACTAGCCTGATATATGCCAAATTTAAAGTTCTGGGCCTGGCCTACTTTAAAGCCTGGTCTGGCCTGAAAGCCTACTTAAAAGCCTACTTATTAACAAGACCTTTAAATATGTCTCCACCTATAATAGGTCATAGACATTCACTTGTAAATAAGGTCGTAGGCTTCAAATGATAAAGAAGTTTGGAGACCTATACTAATAAATAGGTCACTAGGCATTCACAAATAAATAGGCAAGTAAGTCACTACATAGCCAACAGGTCTTTGCTTTCAAATATTATAAATAATATATTATAGTATTATAATATATTATGTTATACATATATATTTATGTGTGTGTATGTGTTAAATAGGCCAATAGACTTTTTTTAAAGCCTTAGGCATGAACTCTTTAGTATATAGGCTTTTTAAAAATCATTGACTTGAACTTTTTACTAAATAGTTTAGGCCGAGGTAGGCCTTAAATAAGTTAGACCATATGCCCCCGACAAGCGGTCTGACCTATTCCCACCCCTAGTCATAAGTCATAACATAAGTCATGACATTTCTAGTTAGTGACTGTAGTTTACTATAATCACATATTAACAGTAATATAGTCCTATAGTATAATCACATATTTCCTTGCGACTCTTCTTGCAGACAACCTCCTTAAAACTAAAAAGCAAGGCTGCCCTTGCAATTTATTGTTATAATAAAAAGAACATACATGGGAAAGACAGTTTTATAACTTCAGAGCATAATGGGTTTACGAAGGAAAATGGCTATCTAGGGTCCGTTTGTTTTAGATTTTAATAGAATTGATTTTGGAAAAATTAAGGTTAAAAAAATTGATTGTGTTTGGTAACGATATTTTAAAAGTGAGTTTAGAAGAATTGATTTTGTTTGGATGATAAAGTAAAATCACTTTTGAAGTGTAAATATGTAGAATTTTGTGGGACCTACATCTAGAATCAATTATTTTCAACGGAAAAGTTAGAAATTTTTGCTTTCACAAAACTCAGTTTTGACCCACCAGGAATCAATTATTTCCAACGGAGTTTCGTAAACAAACGCATGAACACCCAGATGAATGAACAGTGACCCCAAACTGAAAAAAATTGCCGTTTGCGTTGAGAACAATCTCAACCAAACAGGCACCTAAAAGATTATGCATAATGGATATTAATACAGGGTTGGGCTAAGATATACCACCCATATTCTGCACCACCCACTATACCACCCATATGTGGCAAATTTTGGACAAATCAAATTGCCACATGGGTTGGTCAAAATTTCAAACTTTATAGTTGTATTTCTACTGTAGTCAAATATATGAATACAATATATTGTAGTATAGTATATGTACTCTTTGTATTCGTAAATTTAACTCATATTAAAAAAATGTTTTTTATTAAAAAAACAGATTATATTAAAAAATAATATTTTAATATGAATTAAAATAATGTTCGTTGTCAATAATATTTTGCAATATAATCAGTCTTTTTAATCAAAAAACATTATTTTAATATGGATTAAATTTGCGAATACAAAGAGTACATATACTATACTACAATATACTGTATTCATATAGTTTGACTACAATATAATACAGCTAGAAAGTTTGAAATTTTGACCAACCTATGTGGCAATTTGATTGGCCTAAAATTAGCAACACGAGTGGTGTAGTGGGTGGTGTAAAATATGGGTGATGCACCATAGCCACCCCATTAATACAACAAATGAACTTCAGAACATTAATAGGAAGAAAATCGGAAAAAGAAGAATGTATATGCTGCACACAAGTTATGGATGCAGATGGTGAAATAAAGCATACACAATGACATATGGTTAATACGAGAAGCTTGTACTCAATTCCTTTAGGTCCTTTTAATAAAAATAGCTGACTTTTGCAGGTTTTGGATTGACAAACTAATTTTTTTTTCACATTTTTATAGTTTTGTAATTCCATTCTCAGTATGTTTGCATAACAAGAAACAATCATGACTAGAAAAATCAGAAAGAGTAAGGGGAGGTTGACATATTTGCATAATAGAAAGATTGTGTGGCTTTTATGTTCAATATTAAAACCAAATTATCAGTATATATCATTTAATTAAATATGTAATGACCAGAAGGAAAAAGTCCATGGAATTGATATGAACCTAAACACTTAATTAAATAATGTGTAGACTGCAAAAGTAAAAAATGGTGGCTGATTGTGATTCTTTGAACCACTGAAAGTCAGGAAAATATAGTACATATGCATAGTGGCAAAGCATATGCCATAATTTACACGTTTGATAATTTTAGTCAACCTTCCCCTCAAGGATTTTCTTCCCAGGCCTCAGCATAATTTATATAACTAAGTGCTAAATCAAAATAATAAAATATTTTACTGAGATTATTTTTTGCTTGTACCTCAATTCTTAATACAACTTATATAAAATGCACAAGTACTTCTGAAAAATGATATAATAACTCGGAATATTTACCTGTAGAAGATCTCCTATGTTTACAACAAGAGCACGATGTACCGGAGGAACATTGACCCATTGATTCTCATGAAGAACTTGAAGACCACCAAGTTGGTCTTGTAGAAGTATAGTCATGAAGTTACTATCAGTGTGCTTGGTAGTGCCGATAGTTAATTCAGGTTCAGGGCATGCAGGATAGTAGTGACCCAAAATAAAGAGTCCTTCCGCACAATTTAATTCTTTGAGGTAAGATGGATCAAGGCCAAGTGCTTCTGACAATAACTCAAAGATTGTAAAGCCCAAATCCCTTATTTTCTTTGAATATTCAATTGCAATATTTCAGCAAGTACGTAATCAATTCATCAAGGATTGAAATAATTCAAATGGACAGGATTGGCATGTAATGTAACAAGTGAAACCTAGGAAACTTGCACATAACTGCTAAATTACTAGGACAAATGTTTTGCTTGTAGTAACATATACAATAGCAAAACTGCAAGGTCAATCCTTTATTATTCTTATTTACTGCATAGATGATATATTATACATGACATAAGTATTACCTTGACCAACCATGAAAGTCGATCATATAGCATAGGTGATATAAATAAGGGTCTTACTAGCACGGGTTAAAGAATCAATAAAAGAAAAATTAGTACTTAGAAGTTAAGTATAAGGCTTTTCTACATATTGAATAGTGAATACAACATTTTTTACATAAATTTTCATGTTTTAATTCCTTAACCAGGGTCCTTTAAGACTCTGGTTAGCGTTCTCCTGTGAACAAGTATCGACAACCATGAAAGTTGATCATGTGCAGTGTTAGAATCAAAATTAGTATTAGCATGTTACCTGCATACTGCTGGTATTTCTTCTGGTTTGGGTGGAACAGGAGCCCCAGCAAAACCAAATGTATCTCTCCAATTAGCAGCTTGGTCACTAAACAAGTTAAGGTTGGAATAATACAAAACTTTCTTCTTTAAATCCCGAGAATAAAACTCTTTTCTTACCTCAGTCTCTTGTTCATGAAATCCACGAATTCCATCAATCATCTCATCCAAGACACTAACTGGAATTCCATGATTAATTACCTGGAAAAATCCCCACTCATGGCATGCACTTTGAATTTTGCCAATAACTTCTGTATGCAGAACTTGATTGTTGTTGTGTATGCCTTTGAGGTCTATGATGGGGATACTCAACTTGGAGTCACTAACTGAGTTTTCAGTTGTGTCAACCAACTTGCCAGAATGGAACATGTGTGGGATTTTTGGCACACCAGAATCTACAAGACCTTTAACACCAGCTTTTGAATCATCAAATGCTTTCACTTCAGCTTTTCTGTCATAAGTGGAATCACTGTCACTGCCTGCAGCCTCTAACTGGTTTGTGTTTGTGTTTTTAACCTCCATACTGAGAAGGAACTAGCAGAATAACAATATTAGTGTATGCTTCTAACACAAAATGTAGAATCAATGCAGAGAGTATATAATTGGAAAAGGAAGAATTCAAAGTTGGATGAGAAGAGAAGACCAACCTAAATGGTGGTCAATGAGGGCAATAAATAATATGTCTATGACAGTTTTTTTGTTACACACGCAAGCAAACAGGGATAATATATAGTAGGATAAATGCCCATTTTGGTCCCGACAAAAAATGTGGAGGCCATTTTAATCTCTGACAAAAAAAAACTATTCCGTTAGTCCGTGACAATTACTAACGTGGGACACGTTAGTCCCTGTGTTGACTTCCGTTAGCCAGCATCCGTTAGTTGGATGACGTAGCCGTTAAATCGTCCTAGCTGACCCCGTTATCTCTACCCAGATTGATTTTAAATTATATTTCAATTTTTTAATCTTTCAAATGCCCATGAAGGCATCGTTTTGGCCCAATTTTTGTCAGGTACTAAGGTATTGTCTTCCTCTTTAGTCATCTCATCTGAATAAACTAGAAAGAGACACAAGTTGCGGAAAGTGAAGCAAAACAAGAAGGAAGAAAAGGCTTTGAAAATGGGAGGTACAAACCCATTCAAAGATCAATCCTTCTCCTGAAGAGCTGGTACTATTGTTCCGGAAAATATCCTCGGAATACAACTGAACAAAATTAACTAACAAAGAAAGGCCCTAACTATGAGTGGTGGCTCCTCAGAGTCACTCCTCTCCGGGCTGCTCGTCATCCTCTGCAAGATGCCAATCAGGCCAAAGAAACAAACAAACAACGGAGAGTAAGAATCATGTAAACATATACGGCATGGAGATATGAAGCAAGGTAAAACATACATCATAGCATCATAATAACATACATCAATATATATATATATATATATATATATATATATATATATATATATATATAAACATCCAAACAACATCATATCAACCAAGTATTTTGTGCAGTGGAATGCAACACTGCAACACTGCTCCAACATGCATGTGGATCCAAACTAACTCGGGATGAACGACTTCGGAGTTAAATATCCACATTGAGAATCGACTCAACGCCAAAGAATATACTCCCCGGATAGCCAACGCTTCAAACCAACGGATGCCTCATCACGGGGGCACACGGAGAATCTACTCCTACCGTGGATGGCCAGATCACCGTACTCTCGTACGACCTCCCCTATGTCGAACATCCCCCAACAACAACAACTCCAATGCTCTATGCATATGGCACAATAACAAACAATGGCAACCGCCACCACCTTAGCTCCAACGAAATCAACCGAAGATAACAGCGGAATCTACCACAGGGGTATCTACCGCAAAACCTTTAACCAGCAGAATTGACCGCAGTGGAATCTACCGGAATACCTTAAACCCAACCGGGTCAAGGCCCCCTTGGAGCAAACTCTCGGCTGCCAAGATACAGCATCAACAAAAATTATTCATTGTTTATGATGATAGGTATTTTGTACCAATAACATGGTAACCCAAAAAATAAATATGATCTTAATTAATTTATAGAGGAGCGCATATGTAAATCCAAGCACTAGTTCTTAAAAATAAGCCACTGCACTTTTTTTTATTTACTTTAATTTTAATTTTGGAAAATTGGGAACAAATTTAAAAAATCATAAAAATAAGACAAAAGGTTTTAGTTGATTTTTTAGTTTTAGGAATAATATATTAATATATTAATTTTGTTAATAAAAATTAGGTTTAAATAAGTTTTTGGTCCTTGCAAAGTTTACCAATTTTGGTTTTAGTCCCTGTAAAAAAGATTCTAAGGATTTTGTCCCTGTAGTATAATTTTTTTTTATAAATAATCCCTACCGTCATCTTTTTCTGTTATCTAGTACTTCGGGGTACCGAAGTAACTTCATTTTACCGTCCGACTTGCCATGAAATTCGACAAGAAAATAGAATCAAAATCATACATTGAGGACCACATGGTTAAAATTGTTATATTCATTCGTTTTGTATGATATCTAGTACTAAGAGGTATCGATGTAATTTCTTGTTTATGTCCGACTAGCTCCAAAATTTGAATAGAAAATATAAAAAAAAAGGCATATATCAGGGTGACATGGTTAAAATTGACAATTTTTTTCATTTGTTTCTAGTATTTGGTGGTAATGACAGGGACTATTTACAAGTTTTTTGAAATTACAGAGACGAAATCCTAAGAAATTTTTTTATAAGGACTACAACGAAAATCGATGAACTTTGCCGGGACTAAAAACTTATTTAAATCTAAAGTTATTATTTTTTAGATTCTTATTTTTTAGACTCCGGCTTCGGAATCAATTACGTAGCATTTTTATTCAATTTGATCCGATGAGTCAAATCAAACCTGCTTGGATCGGTTTGGATCCATTGAATTCACAACTCTGAACGAATCTGCTTACACCCCATGGGCCGTGAAATTCTTGAACTTTCCCAAGAGTTCTATGTAAATTGGTATCGTATGAGTTGTAAAGACAAGAAAAGAAATACAAGGATTTTCTTTCATCTTCTTGTTCGTAAATTTGGGAGAAATATATATTACCCTTAATAATTACCTCAAACTACTAGCTAATTTTATAGAAAATTAAAATTATTCCTCTTGTAACAAAAACAGTTAAATTTGGATTTGTCATATGACCTAAATGTTGACATACATATTATATTAATTTTAAAGTTACTGTCCTTGCCCCTTCGTGTATAAAGGTAAAATATCAACTAATACAAATAAGAGATTCTTAAATGCTCTCAGTTGTGTTAACTATTAGTACTGTCTTCCATTCAAATTCAAACTATATTTATAGTTGAGTTGGTGGTAAACGTCCAAAGCATTTTCTCCTACTACAAGAGTACACTTCTCTGCAAATAATTTATCTTGTTCTATGTTCAGAACTTTTTTTTTTATATAAAAGTTGAGTATTTAACTATGTTTTAACTTTTTAAAAAAATATATAATATGGAAATTAAGTACTCTTGTCAAAGAAAATGAGCACCTACCCAAGAGCGCTTGGATGAAATGGCACGGATCTCTTCCAACTTAACTAGAGTTTTTAAGTTCGAATCATGCCCCTGGGAATGCAGCAGCATTAAAACTCTTGAGGGAGAGCTTTGCCGCCCTTGTGATCCTACCCAGCTTGAGGGATTAACTTGTGCAGTTGCACGCGGAGGATACCCTGAGAAACCAAAAAAGAAAATGATCAGAGCACCTAACATGAGATCAAATGTGTCACGTAACTCACGTTTGAGACAGGGTCAGTGAGTCAGTGATGATACAATTACAATCTGGAGCAAGATAGGGAGGTCCTTGGAGAGCACGCAGCAACCGTCGAGTGAGGAGTGGAATGGGTGTGGGACCAGCTGCTGAGTAAGATGGATGTGGACCCAGTGATATGGGTGCAAATTTGTCAAAACTATGGGGGCAATTTTTTTTTATATAAGTTAGTTATAATATTATTTTTTTTAAATTGAGAGGGTGCATGTGCACACCCTTACCTCCATGTGGATCCGTCGCTGGGCAATGATATAAATCCGTTTTTGTCAAAAAAAAAGTTATGATACTAACAATGAATAACTCAGGTCGTAAAAACAAAAAAAGTGTTTCTCACAATTATGTTTGTCGAAATACTCGATTAAAGACAAAAAAAATTCAGTCACAATTCATAAACTAGTTTTAAAAATATTATTTATGGGCGATTTGGCAATATCAAATATATTTTCGTGTAGTAGAGTTTGAAAACAATTGATATTGGAAATGATTTGATCTAATATGATTTGAACTTTTTATTTGATTCAAAAATCAAATTTTATGTATGAAACTTATGATTAAAAAATTGGGATTTAAATTGATTTAGAAATCAATTTTTATGTTTGTATGTTAGTGTTGATGCTATGGGGTATAGTTCCCCGAGCCGTGCTATTTGAACACGGTTTTCGCGACATCGTATCGACACTTCTATAGTGGCGTACATGTTGCGAGCCGTTGGATTTATAAATTATGTTGATCTGTTCATGAATTTAATTTATTAATTTTGATTTTTATTAAATCTATTATTCTATCATATTCTTTACAATCACAATATTCACAGTGATATTCCATGTGTTTATTACATGTATCAGTGGCTTCATCTTTTAATTCTTGTATTAGTCTTTTTAGTGTATCTTGATTTGTCAAATCAAGCATACTTAATTTGTGAACAAATTTTTCTATAGTTTGAGGATTCATTAGTACTTAGCTTTGATACCAGTTTGGTACCACTCTATAAATTAAAATATATTTTATTGTTATATTCAGAGTAGTATTTATACATAATTTGGGTAGTTTTCGTGCATAATTTGGGTTACTAATAATTCATACCCATAATTAATTATATCTTCATTTATTTCGGTTAATTCTTTAATTATTTGTTTTCGTTCTTCTTTGCAAAATACTAATTGTACTCTTTGTTGTATCTGTTTTAGATAGAGTTCTTCTTGCCAGTGTTGGTGTTTTAATTTAACTATTATTTGTTTACAATCTTTGGGTATATTCATAGCTAATATACTTAATATTTCCCGATCCATTTAATCTCTAATAAGTCCCAATCTTCATATATGTCAGAATCAAATAATCTATCATATTCAAAAGTCAATCCTAGTTCTTCCATATAATTCCATTCTAATCTTCTTGTCTAACTTAGGCTTTTATTTTTTCAATTATTAATTGTTTACAATCATCAGGTAAATCCATTACTAGTACACTTATTATTTCTTTTTCGGTTTGATCATCAAATTTAGAATATATTTCCATTGTTTTATTCGATATCTTCAAAAGGTGGTGCTGTTATTTTAAAATAACTAGATGATTTATTAGTTCTTATTGATATTATTTTTTCTATTTTTTCTATTATTTGTTTTTTACATTCTTCTCTTTTATTTCTTATATTAATAAGTTCTTTATCTTTTTCTATAATATATCTTTCTATTTGTTTTCGATTTTTATCTTCTTTATTCCTTTTAAGATGATTATCATAGATATTCATGAATTCTTCTATATTCCTTTTATCTTGATTTATTTTATTATAAGAGTTTTCATAAATATTTCTTAATTCCTTTTCTTTATTCATATTCTATTCCTTAAATATTGTGTTAAATCTCTTACTTGGTTTGACAATTTATTTTTATTTTCGTCTTCCTTATTATTTTGTTTCAGGGAAAGTAATTGGTTTAGGAATCTCTCTAAAACTTAGTGATTTTGGATTTCTTATAGAAATTCCTAATTCAGTTAATTCATTTCTTTTAGGATAGTAGATTTTTCCTATTTCTTCAAAAAGTCTTGGTATATCTATTCTATCATTATTTTTGAAAGTAATATTATGATGAGAGTTTGTTAGTGCATAATTAACACAATAAGTAATTGAGAAGATTTTGTCTCCTGGTCTCATTAAATTATTTCTTAAAAATCTATGTTCCATAGTTAAAGATTGATCTAATCTTTGAGTATCTAATGGTATTCCAATATTTGGATGTATTTCAAATTTTAGCTTGACATAAGCTAAGTTTCCTTCAATTACTCCTAATATTTTGTCTTTCGGGTCAGTTATTCTATCATCCTTTAAAACTAATTCAATTGGTGAATTTATTCCCTCCTGGAAAGTTGCTTTAATTAAAACTTGTATAACTCCTATATGAATATATTCGATCTTCCTTCTATGTTCTTCTTTCTTTAAACTTCTTTTTAGATCTATTAATTTCTTTTTATTTAATAATTGTATGCAAGTATTTCTATTTGTTTCTGATATGTCTATGGGGGTTTCATTAATGATCTTTCCATAGTATATTATATTCTCTTTCTGGTTAAATCGTTTCATTATTCCTCCTAATTTCTTCATGTTTGCATCTTTAGCCAAGTTTAAGTCTTCTTTTTGTATTTTTTGAAATAGTTTTGGATCTATTAAAATACTTCCTTCATAATTTCCGTCTTCTTCAGTAATTTGTATATGTTCTACATCAGTATTATCAATCTTTTCTCTTTCTATTTCAGACATGATTAATTTCTAGTAAGAACTGAATGGAATAGGTGTTGAGTCATACCTGATTTGGTGTTATTTGAATTATATTTGGGCTCTTTGGTCCACCGCAGCTTTCGTTTAAGTCAAGATGAAATTCGATCTCAACAAGTAGTTGAAAGAAATGAAGTTAGTGAAAGGTAATGAAGTATAGAGATATATGAAAGTAGTATTTATTTATGATCAGTAGTGAAGTACATAGAACTTGTTTGAATCCACTCTCAAGGATTCGATTAGCATAAAGCTAACACGGATCTTCTCAAAGATGAGAGAAGGTTGAGAAATGAAACTTTGAAGTTACAAGTTCTGATTTGCCTCAGTATAAGAGGGCTTATTTATACACTCGAGAGGGATAGGTAATTTACAAGAAAGTCCCTACATTATTACAATCTATCAGACTCTTAATAATTCATATTGACGTCAGCGCTTACGTCATTCTTCAATAATTGCTTCATCCGAGTCTTTATCTTCTTGCCGACAGTCCTTTTTCTCCACGCATCTTTCGCACACGTGATTCCCGTTTTCTTTAATCCTTAAGCACAGCAGGTTGAGGACAGCTGGATGATAATTCATTGACAATCCTTGGAGTGTGTAGAAAGGTAGTTCAAAGTTCGTCAATAGTTCCAAGTCCCTTTCTCTAATCAATCTTCCGCTAGTTTTGCTAAGAAGCAAAGTATGTAGTCCTTTGTACATTGCTTTGATATAGGAATCTTTCCCAATAATTTGACATTGAGTAAAAATACTCGTCAGTTGGTTAGCTATAATTGTGACAATCTTTTCATCATCATAATCTTCTCTAGTTGGTTCGTCTCTCATGGAAAAGCTATTATTGCTTATTCCATTGAAGATTAAGTTCTTTGATGGTTGCTTAGTGGTAAAGTCTGGATAAGTCGAATAGAACTTCAAAAAGATAGTTCTATCCTTGGCAACATTCCTCTTGTAATTTTGGATAGCTTCTTTTAGGCTATATGGGAACAATTTGATTTCTTCTAAGTCTTGGCTTAAGTAGAGACATTCAATAAGTCCAAATTGGAACATATTAAGTGTAAGAATCGATGATGCTCCTGGATTAATTATGGCTTTAACCCCGAAAATGTTTCGGTTAACAATGTAAAAACAATTATTTTTTTCTTTCTCGGACCAGTTGGTCAGTCTTTTTAAATTTTCATGAAACTTTTCTTTAGAAAATTGGACTTGTAGTTCGTGGTCTTTTCTTGAGGTGATTTGGTAGTCATCGATGGAAGAAGGAATTCTTCCAAGTATTTTTAATGAAGTCTTTGGC
The DNA here is from genome assembly GCA_030762895.1 of Sophora flavescens. Taxonomy (NCBI): domain Eukaryota; kingdom Viridiplantae; phylum Streptophyta; class Magnoliopsida; order Fabales; family Fabaceae; genus Sophora; species Sophora flavescens. The sequence continues at coordinate 228,536,135 of CM061063.1, read as the reverse complement.
TCTGATGGCATTCTTATTGTTTCAGAGAAAGTTCTTGGGCCAAGATAAACTTATTTGCCCGTGTCATGTTCTTTTTGATAGTCTATCGAAGCTTTATCAACTTCTTCCTTGGTGCGAAATCCTTTGTGATGTGTGACACCCTAAACTCGGGTCATCACATGGTTACCTGTTTGCGGAAATAAAACTTAATTTGCTGGTTGCTTTCGGAAAATAATGTTTTCCCAACGTTCATCTTTTCAAAATATGGTGATAAATTTTTTTTTCCTCTTAACCTCATAACCACAACAACGTAATCAAATCACACTTAAATGCATAATGTATATAAGCCCTCCAACTATACTGCCTCATATGTTTTCTCACCTAAATCATAATCAACTTTATTCTCAAAACATAATATTACCTAAGCTGGTCGTAACTAACGGACACTACAACCGATAAAAGCAGAAACAGCATGCCTCGAACTAGACAGCCTTCTTCTTCTTGTAGAGATCATACCCCTTGTACAACTCTGATATGTTTGTAAGGGTGAGACGCCAATATATGGATTTACCACCATAACTAAATGCGCAACACAAAAGAAGGCACATACACATATACATGTCTATAACAACGTACTCATTCATATTATATCACATCGTTTATCAATGGGTTTCACACCCCAAACATCAACGTTGGAAAACTATGCATGAACACTTCAATACATCATCTAAACATTCGCTCTTAATCTCATGAGATATCTCCAACCTCGTGATGAGTTGATCAAACTCGTTTGCCACAGGCACACCGCCACAGGCACACCCATTGCACACTGTCCAACATTGTGGCACAGTGATAACCTCGTAGATGGGGTCTCATTGTCCAAACCCCGGGCACAATGAAGAACATCGTTGTACGATCTACCCTGACGCCGCAAGGTAATCCCTCGTTTGATCATGGCACGTCTGCCAAATGCATGCAAGAAAACATTTTGTTCTCAACACTTTTCTTTGTGCTATATCTTTATTTGTCAAAGCTCTCAAAAGCTTACAACCCATCATCGTTTTAAACATCTAATGCTCTCAAAAGCATCATCATTTTAAAACATGGAAGCTCTCAAAAGCTTACGACTTAAAAACATCTTTACAACTTTTATTAACAACACAGGACCTCAAAGTCCGAGTGCTCAATCACGAAGCCCCTAGACCTTGCAATCAGTCTTAGGTTCGTGGTAATAGAAAACAACTTAAAACGTTTTAACTTCTTTAAATAGATACCCAGTTTACAACACAACGAACCCTAATACCCCGACGTCTCGGTTATTAAGTTCCATATTATCGTCTTACATCGTTTTTACATCGTTTTACATCTTTTTACATCGTTTTTCATCGTTTTATATCGTTTTTCATCGTTTTACATCGTTTCTGTCTGTGAAAAACAAATCCAAAATAGGATAATGTCATAAGAACACTAGTACCCCGACATCTCGGTTACTAAGTTCTATATCATCCTTTACGTCATTAAGTAAAACTCATTTACAACAAATCCTTTCTAATTGAAATTCGTTTATAAAACGTCAATTCATAGAAAATCCACTTTTCCTTTGGAAACACATTTTTTCCAAAATAACGTCAAATCATCAACAACTTCTTTTTACTGAAACTTCAACTCTAATAAATCAATTCAGATTAAATCTCTTCTCTACATAAGTACTGCTGTTTTTAAACTTTCACCATAATTAATTTTGAAACTTGCCGCCATTTATCATTTTCCAAGAAAATGTTCTAAAGTCAAACTTTGACTTTTTAATAATATTTTATTATTATCTATTATATTTTTTATAAAGTATTTTCGAATATTAATTTCATAAAATAACTTTTTATAATATTTCGGAATTTCTTGCGTAAAAATTAGCAGTACTAAAAAAATTTCACGGTTACGCTCTCACCGTGACTCATAAATTTCTTTTACACTAATAAATCCTTAAAATAATAATATTTCTCAAAAACTCATTATTTTTCCAAAATAATATTTTTCACCACTATTATATTCAAACATTCCCCATAAAACGTTGAATATAATTTTCACAGCTTATTAAATCTTTTATCTGATTAATCGGTTGTGCACTGACCACTGTCAGGCCTCTCAAACAACATTCAACATTCAACATTCAACATTCAACAACATCATCATAATTCTATCACCAGGCAGATCATGCATCATAACAACATAATATACTACTGCAGATAATTAAAAGCAGATCAATCACCGATACACAGATAAACAACACATCATAAACAACATAAACAATTAATCACAAACCACTTATAAATCATATAAGCCACACTAAAAGCAAATAGTTATTGAGAAAATCCCTCAGGTAAGCTCCCCTTACCTCTTGAAGCCTCAAACTAACGTTTTCAAACAATCTCCCGATTTGATCCGGTTTCCTCCGTCGGCTTAAATCAGTTAACTCGGTTGTTTCCTTCAAACGAATTGCAACCAAAATAAATCAAATAAAAAAAAACATACTTGACTCATGGAGGTTAAGGTTCGGCCTCAACAACTTTTCTAGGTTAGGGAAAATTAAAATTTGGTTAACTTAGGGATTAATGATCCAATAGTTACTTAAGCATGATTAAACACTTAAACCAAGATTATGAGCCAAGAACATAAACTAAAACTCATCTAGTTCTAAGAACTAGGGTTCGGTTTTCTCAAGATTTATAGGCTAGAAATTTTAAAATTTCTTCAACTCTTGGACTTAATCAACATACTAGACTTAAAGTTAGATTCAAGTGTTACAAACAAATTTTGAATCACAAAACCATCAAGTGCTCATACCTAGGGTTTCGGCCTTGATGAAATCAATAGGCGAGAGTTTGATTTTTGATCTTCTATATACTTGGATACAAGAACTATCAAGGTATTTGAAGATTGAATCATGAATCAAGGCATGAAAATGAAACAAAACCTATGAACACAACATTGACCTAGGTTCGGCCAAGTCCAGAAATTAGGGAAAGAAATTTATCATGATCTTATGCTTCTAGATTATGAAAATAGAGATTATTATAAGATCATGGCAATTGGTTTCATGTCAAAAGGAGTTTTCTAGAATTAGTTATGAATTTTTGAATCTAGTTCCATGAACTTTAAGTAAATGAAGAACATGTTGATCTAAGCCTTGAATCTACAAAAGTTGTGAAGAGAAATGATTTAAATGACAAGAGAAGAAGTCTTTACCTCTTGATGATTCAAGGAAAGCAATATTTGGATGATGTTCTTCACAAATTTCTCATGGTGTTCTTGAGAAACTTAGAGAAGAAGATGAACATGATGAGGGTTTAGAATAGTTTTAGTAATTTGGGTAGATATCTCAACATACTTGTCCGTTTTGGATGATCTTTATGTCGTTGGAAAGAAGAGAGAAATATGAACAACTTTAATGTAGAAAGTTTTACGAGATTCAGAATAGAAAATAGTCATAATTGCTAGGCAAAATCTGACGAATTATGAACAATTTTGAATGTTCTTGAAGTTCTTAAGGCAAACTAAGAACTTGAAGAAATGGAAAATGGAAGAAAAATGCCTAAATGAAGAAGACAAGTTGGAGCCGTGTAGTTTGGGTTGGATTTGGTCAAAGTTCTCAATGGCATTGGCTTGTAATTGTCATAAAAAGACAAGGGTAAAATGGTCATTTCATAGCAAAAATTCCCTTTGCCATAAATGCGCCATTATGACCATTATGACACGGATAAGCTTGTCATAAATGCTCGTCAAGTCGGTCAAATCCATCATCTCAGCTCCGTTGCCGACTCCGGGTTTCATCTGGCGCAAGCTTTTCCTAGAGATAATCTCGACGTATACGCCCGCAACAAATATAATATTTTAATTCTTTTTACCAAAATTTTCAAAACTTCCAGTATCGTAGTAAATACGATAAAAACATTTTTCATCTCATTCACGAATTAAAATTAGGTCTTCTGAGCAGTAAACTTTTACTATCAGTGAAAATGCGGAAAGCGGATCCGACTTCCGTCTGAATTTTCAACCAAAAACTTCCCCGTAACCTTATGAAAATAAGTATAACAAGGAAATGACCTTGGTTTATCCAAAATCATTTTCTAAGTCTCGGGAAAAAATATATATTTATATATTTATTACCGATATTACGAAGCAACGAAAATCTGGGTGTTACATGATGAACTCCCCGAGGTCCAATGCAATGAGGGGTTGCTTTGTGCCATTCATCATAAATACCTGGGCGTGGTCCATTAAAAATGGTGTACCACTTTTCTTTAGTATTTTCCTGTATTTGTTGTTTTATATTCTTCATAGGATCTTCTTTGACAGATTCTCCTTTTGCCTGTAATTGGAACTCCAATACTTCAATGTTGGCCTTGATCAAGTCTAGCTCCATTATTTTCTGCTTCTCGAGCATTCTTTGATATTGAATCTGCTTCTTTATATCTTCAGTTGTTTGTTGCTCCATTCTCTTGATAATATATCTGCAAGAACATTTTTGTCTCCCTTAATGTGAGAGATTGAGTAATTGTATTCACAAAGTTTCATTTGCCATCTAATCAATTGTCCTTGTTTATAAGTGCCTTTATGATTTAAGTTCTTAAAACCTGCAACATAAGTAGAATCAGTTCGGACAATGAAGTCCTTATCCAGTATATAAATCTGATGTTTTTCTAACATTCGGATCAATGCCAGTGTTTCCTTTTCATGAGTAGGATAATTAATTTCACTTTGTCTCGAAAAGTTCCGGACATGTATCGACCACGATAATTCATTTTTGTATCCAGGGGGTTTTGCTTTCATAACACCTCCCCAACAGTCATTTGAGGCATCAGTCTCAATAATTATTATATCATCATCCGATGGATGATAAAGCTCAGGAAGATCCTGGCATAAGTCTTTCATTTTTATAATAAGTCTATCGTCTTCATCAGTCCATGTCCAAGGGACATCTTTCTTTAACTTTTGTTGGAGTATTCTTCTCTCTGCTGCAAGATTCATGATGAAACCTTCATTTGAAATATATGTTAGTAGTCCAAGAAATCTTTGTAAATCTTTTTCATCCTTTAATTTTGTTGGAAAGTTCTGAAGTTTTTCTAATACATGTCGCTGCATTATTATTTTTCCTTTTTCAATTTCTAATCCTAAATAATTAATTCTATTTTGAGCTAAAACAACCTTCTTTTTACTTAAAACTATTCCATGTTCATAACATTTATTAAGAACTAATTCTATTTTTTCAAAATGATCATTTAATCCTTTATTAGAAAAGATTAATATATCATCAATATAGATAAGACAAAAGTCCTTGAATTTTTTGAGAATTGAATCTATCCTTCTTTGGAAGATTCCTGGTGATTGTTTTAATCTCATTGGCAGTACATTCCATTCATATTGTCCTTGAGGACAATTAAATGTTGTTAATGCTTTTGATTCTTCAGTCAATCTAATTTGATAAAATCCTGATTTACAATCAAAAGTGCTAAACCAATCCATATTTCAAATTCTTTCAATAATCAAGTCTTTTCTTGGGAGGAAATAAGCATCTCCTTCCATAGCATCATTAATTTGTTTGTAATTAATTACCATCTTTCTTTTACCTCTTTTTATTTCATTATGGTTTTCTACATAAAAAGTTGGTGCTGAGTGTTTGCTATTTGATGGTCTAATTAATCCTTTTTTACACATTTCTTCAATGTCTTTTGCAAATTCATCTCTATCTATTTTTGTATAAATCATTGGTTTATATTTTACTTCTTTAGTCAGATCTTTTGGTTTTAATTCAACTAATTCAGTATTTTTGTTAATTTTTGGGTCTAAAGGGTTTTCACTACAAACCTTGTCCAAAAGTTCTTCTATATGGGCCGGAATTGTTCTATTTGGTTCTAAATTTAGTAGTAAATGACAAATTTTTGTACAAATTAAACTAATAATCTCACCACGTTTCAGCTGTTGAAACTTTGATGAATAAGTACATGCAGAAAAATGAATAATTGGAATTTTTATGATTTCATGTTTTTGTTTTTGATAAATATATGGTGTTTTCAGAGTAATATATTTCAGATGTTGGCAAAATGGTCCATAAAGTCTTAAGAAATTATTTCCAATAATTATATATATTCCAGTTTCTTGTTGATATATTGTTGGTACAATAAATATTTTTTCTTGTATTATCAAAGTAATTCTTTTTGCTATCCAATACAGAGGATGTATTGATCCATTTGCAATTTGTATTTTTAATGGCTTTTCTAGTCTTTCCCATTTATATATAAGGGCTTCTGTTGCAAGGCAAAGACTTGCTCCAGTATCTATATAGGCTTCTGTTTCTTTATTTCCTCTTTCTATCAGTATTTTTATATATGTATTATTCGGATTCTCTTTCTTCTGAAGATAATTCATCTTTTGAATATTCATATATACTTACATCTGAATTACTTAATTCTTCTTCTAGTGGTTCAAGTTCATATATTTGGAAAACTTGTTTTATTAATTTTGATTTTTCTTTAAAATCTTTTTCCTTTCTTTGAAGGCATTCATTGGCATAATGTCCTTCGACATTACATATCCAACAAACACATTTCTTTTTTCCCTTCGGGCTGTATTTTCTTGGTGTTGACTTCTTTCTCCTAAAATATTTCTTTTTTTATTTTTATAATAATTCTTTTTTCTAGGATAAGTTTTTCGTAAGTTTGATTTATAATATTTTCTTTTTCTTCTTATTGTTTTATCACAACTATATTTCCCTGGTTTTTCTATCTCTGGGATGTCACAACAAATGACAGTACTTCCTCTATTCAATTGTCTAATTGTTTCTCTTTTCAAACACTGTTCTTTTAGTTCTTAGTATAAGAGTTTAATAACTCCTCCTAAAGTATTTGCGGTTTCTTCTGGTCTTAATTCCCATAATCTATTAATCTTCGAATTAAGTGGATATGGTAGTTTATCTATAAAGATATATTTATATATTTCCTTAGTTTCTTCGTTTAATTGATAATAGTATTTTTAATATTCGCAGATGAAACTTTCAATCTGGCATATATCACAAATCTGCATTCTATTTAAGTGTGATTTAGCATTTTCAAGTAGAGTTTTATTTGTTTTTTCTCTTTGTTCCATCAGATTATATCCTAAGAATTCTTGATGTATTAATGTCATTATTAATTTAACATAGTATGCGCTATTATCTACCATTCTTCCAAATCTAATCCAATCTTCATCTTTAATTCCTACTAAAAACTTTTGTACATTCCCAGATGTTTTAAATGTTACAAAGTTTTTGGTTTCTAGAAAGTTTAATTGTTTAAATCTTTCATCAGTCAGGATCATTAATATTATCTCATTAGTCCATTTTAATAAGACTTCTTCTTTATTTCTTATACAATCAAAGTCTAGAATATTTCCTATATTATTATATCGAGGGTTAAATTCTTCTTGGATTTTTGTCCATTTATTATTATTTTTTCTTGCGTATCCTTTATTATACATAGTTTCTTCTTCATATTTATCCCAAGCTCCATCGGGTGTATATTTATATTCTTCCCATTTTCTTTTAGGGTTTTTTCCACTATATTCCCGTTTTCCCATTCTTATATGGTTTTCTTCAGATTCTTAAGATGAACTATAATTTAAAATTATTTCTTCGTTTTCATTATTTTCTATATCTTTTTTATTGATCTTTTCAATTTTGTGTATTTGTTTATTTTCTTCTTCAACAATTTTAAGTTGCTCTAGTAGTTATTGTATTTCTTCTAAATCATTTGATTTTCTTAATGTTTCCATATAATTGTCTTTTATCCTCTCCATGAAGATACGGGTGTAGGTATTCTTGATGATTCTTGGTTTAGTTCTTGCTTAATTATTATTTTATTTAAGTCCTTTGTTTTCAAAAAAATTTCTAATTCTATTTTTGTTATACATCTATTATTTTCTTTGTATTCTAAAAGCTCTTCTAATTGTTCTAGAATAATTTTTATTCTAATAATATCTTCATTTTCATCTATTTCTTTTCCTCTGCTTATATTATATAATGTTTCTTTAATAACTTTTATTTCATTTTGTCCTTTTTATATTCTATTGCAAGTGTAATTTGCAATTTTTTCTATATTTTTTATTAGTTGAATAATATTTCTGTTTATTTCTTTCATTAGTTTTTCTAGTTCTTTAAATCCTGATTCTATTTCTTCGGATAGTCCCATTATCCTATGTATTTTTCTAATTCTTGTTTTAATCTTTTTAATCTTTTTCTAACTAATTCTTCCCGGTGAATAATATTGTTATTTTGTTCTAATTTTTCTAATATTTTTAAGTATTTTCTTAACTCGTAAATACTTTGTTTTATTGTTAAAATTCTATTCATTATTAAAATAATGCTTTTGTAATAGGTATACGATGTCAAGTATCGGGTTTTTGTCTCTGTTTATCATTTTCCTAGTTCCCCTCGCTTGATTAGTTAGTCTTGTATTCTTGTCCCTTTTATATAATAATAAAATAATAATCAATTTTTATGTTTGCAACTTATCAGAATGGGAATTGATTTGATTTTATTATTTTATTTTAATACTAAGAGAAGAAGTTGTTAGAAATGTAAAATAATTTATTTATCTAAAATAAAATCATATTCATATGGAATTTGATAAAATTTTAAAACAAAAATGAAATACATGAGTTTTAAAAATAAAATCGTTTAATATTTCTTAACATTCCAAACATGCTGACAGTGATAATAGTCGATATCATAAAAACAGCTCAATTATTTGGATGAAGATCTCCTGTCCCATTTTCATTTATCAAACTCTGTCCCATTTTCATTTATAACGCTGGTTATTACTAGTATATGGTAATAAAACAAACCAAACTACCAATGGTGTTAGTCGAGTGAAAGCAACTTGCTCCCATGAGGAAGAGAATATGGGAAACCCGAATTTGAATCCTTGTGGAGTCATCTCCATTGGGAGGCTGAGAACCAAGGGGTAAAACTCTACTCAATCAGTCGAACCAGAGATTAGTCTCATAGAGAACCCGAAGAACATAAACCATGAGGATACTCTGGTGGACCCACTCAGCCCAAAGAGCTAATTAGGGTGGGTTCCGGAAAAAAAAAAAACCAAACCAAACTTCTGATAAGTGGTTTAAGTAAGAAGAAACCTAGAGCTTAGAGGTTGAGTGGCTTACAAGGATTAGTAACATACTTTGCCTTACCACATATATAAGGAGAAAATAGTGACACACTTCCAAACCTTGATATTGTTTATATAAAGGTAACTTTTCATGGAGGAACTGGCTTGTTATTTACATAAATGATATCCAGCTCCATGAGAATCAAGAGTGCATTCTTACGTTGAATTCACAACCTAAAGGGTTCCAAGGAAGAGTTCCCATCAAGGCCCTTTGCATAATAATGTGCCAAGAAATCTTTTATTGTAGTGCCCACGTAGAGTGGTGGGTTTTCTTCAGAAAGTAGTTCCTTAATTGGACCATAAACCTTTGATGTACCTTCAGCTGGGTCATATGAATTTATAAAGAAGCTTGCTACCGAAATTCTTGGACCTATGTTCTTTGACAAGACTCGGTGATAAACACTGACAAACCTGTCGTTTGTGACAAGCTGCACCAATAAAAAAAACTAATAAACATTATTGTTAAGCTGTTACTGATTTTATTTTTTCTGAATTCGGTTTAATTAGAGAAAGAGATTTATATATTATCAGGTTTAATCATATGCCTATTCTCAAAAAAAAAAGAAAGAAAGAAGGTTTAATCATATGCTCATAATAAATATTATCTCCTTGTCAAAAAAAATATATTACCAAATACCAAAGATGGAAGGATGAAATATCAATATTTCAAGAATAAAACCTGTTGTTGTTCATAAGTCATAAGTAGCAGTGGGAATAGGCTAGGTCGAGCTAGGCCCTGACAACCCTGGGTCTGGCCTGCGTTCTAATCTCGAGGCCTGAACCTGGCCTACTAGCCTGATATATGCCAAATTTAAAGGTCTGGGCCTGGCCTACTTTAAAGCCTGGTCTGGCCTGAAATTCTACTTATTAACAAGACCTTTAAATATGTCTCCACCTATAATAGGTCATAGACATTCACTTGTAAATAGGGTCGTAGGCTTCAAATGATAAAGAAGTTGGTAGACTTATACTAATAAATAGGTTACTAGGCATTCACAAATAAATAGGCAAGTAAGTCATTACATAGCCAACTGGCCTTTGCTTTCAAATATTATAAATAATATATTATAGTATTATAATATATTATGTTATACATATATATTTATGTGTGTGTATGTGTTAAATAGGCCTAATAGGCTTTTTTTAAAGGCTTAGGCATGACCTCTTTAGTATATAGGCTTTTTAAAAATCATTGACTTGAACTTTTTACTAAATAGGTTAGGCCGAGCTTGGCCTTAAATAAGTTAGGCCATATACCCCCGACAAGCGGCCTGACCTATTCCCACCCCTAGTCATAAGTCATGACATTTCTAGTTAGTGACTGTAGTTTACTCTAATCACATATTAACAGTAATATAGTCCTATAGTACAATCACATATTTCCTTGCGACTCTTCTTGCAGACAACCTCCTAAAAACTAAAAAGCAAGGCTGCCCTTGCAATTTATTGTTATAATAAAAAGAACATACATGGGAAAGACAGTTTTATAACTTCAGAGCATAATGGGATTATGAAGGAAAATGGCTATCTAGGGTCCGTTTGTTTTAGATTTTGATAGAATTGATTTTGGAAGAATTGATTTTGGAAAAATCAAGGTTAAAAAAATTGATTGTGTTTGGTAACAATATTTTAAAAGTGGGTTTAGAAGAATTGATTTTGTTTGGATGATAAAGTAAAATCACTTTTGAAGTGTAAATATGTAGAATTTTGTGGAACATACATCTAGAATCAATTATTTTCAACGGAAAAGCTATAAATTTTTGCATCCACAAAACTCAGTTTTGACCCACCAGGAATCAATTATTTCCAACGGAGTTTCGTAAACAAACGCATGAACACCCAGATGCATGAACAGTGATCCCAAACCGAAAAAAATTGCCGTTTGCGTTTAGAACAATCTCAACCAAACAGGCACCTAAAAGATTATGCATAATGGATATTAATACAACAAATGAACTTCAGAACATTAATAGGAAGAAAATCGGAACAAGAAGAATGTATATGCTGGTACACACAAGTTATGGATGCAGATGGTGAAATAAAGCATAAACAATGACATATGGTTAATACGAGAAGCTTGTACTCAATTCCTTTAGGTCCTTTTAATAAAAATAGGTGACTTTTGCAGGTTTTGGATTGACAAACTAATTTTTTTTTCACATTTTTATAGTTTTGTAATTCCATTCTCAGTATGTTTGCATAACAAGAAACAATCATGACTAGAAAAATCAGAAAGAGTAAGGGGAGGTTGACATATTTGCATAATAGAAAGATTGTGTGGCTTTTATGTTCAATATTAAAACCAAATTATCAGTATATATCATTTAATTAAATATGTAATGACCAGAAGGAAAAAGTCCATGGAATTGATATGAACCTAAACACTTAAATAATGTGTAGACTGCAAAAGTAAAAAATGGTGGCTGATTGTGATTCTTTGAACCACTGAAAGTCAGGAAAATATAGTACACATGCATAGTGGCAAAGCATATGCCATAATTTACACGTTTGATAATTTTAGTCAACCTTCCCCTCAAGGATTTTCTTTCCAGGCCTCAGCATAATTTATATAACTAAGTGCTTAATCAAAATAATAAAATATTTTACTGAGATTCTTTTTTGCTTGTACCTCAATTCTTAATACAACTTATATAAAATGCACAGGTACTTCTGAAAAATGATATAATAACTCGGAATATTTACCTGTAGAAGATCTCCTATGTTTACAACAAGAGCACCATGTACCGGAGGAACATTGACCCATTGATTCTCATGAAGAACTTGAAGACCACCAAGTTGGTCTTGTAGAAGTATAGTCATGAAGTTACTATCAGTGTGCTTGGTAGTGCCCATAGTTAATTCAGGTTCAGGACATGCAGGATAGTAGTGACCCAAAATAAAGAGTCCTTCCGCACAATTTAATTCTTTGAGGTAAGATGGATTAAGGCCAAGTGCTTCTGACAATAACTCAAAGATTGTAAAGCCCAAATCCCTAATTTTCTTTGAATATTCAATTGCAATATTTCTGCAAGTACGTAATCAATTCATCAAGGATTGAAATAATTCAAATGGACAGGATTGGCATGTAATGTAACAAGTGAAACCTAGGAAACTTGCATAACTGCTAAATTACTAGGACAAATGTTTTGCTTGTAGTAACATATACAATAGCAAAACTGCAAGGTCAATCCTTTATTATTCTTATTTACTGCATAGATGATATATTATACATGTCATAAGTATTACCTTGACCAACCATGAAAGTCGATCATATAGCATTGGTGATATAAATAAGGGACTTGCTAGCACGGGTTAAAGAATCAATAAAAGAAAAATTAGTACTTAGAAGTTAAGTATAATGCTTTTCTACATATTGAATAGTGAATACAACATTTTTTACATAAATTTTCATGTTTTAATTTCTTAACCAGGACCCTTTAAGACTCTGGTTAGCATTCTGCTGTGAATAAGTATCGACAACCATGAAAGTTGATCATGTGCAGTGTTAGAATCAAAATTAGTATTAGCATGTTACCTGCATACTGCTGGTATTTCTTCTGGTTTGGGTGGAACAGGAGCCCCAGCAAAACCAAATGTATCTCTCCAATTAGCAGCTTGGTCACTAAACAAGTTAAGGTTGGAATAATACAAAACTTTCTTCTTTAAATCCCGAGAATAAAACTCTTTTCTTACCTCAGTCTCTTGTTCATGAAATCCACGAATTCCATCAATCATCTCATCCAAGACACTAACTGGAATTCCATGATTAATTACCTGGAAAAATCCCCACTCATGGCATGCACTTTGAATTTTGCCAATAATTTCTGTATGCAGAACTTGATTGTTGTTGTGTATGCCTTTGATGTCTGTGATGGGGATACTCAACTTGGAGCCACTAACTGAGTTTTCAATTGTGTCAACCAACTTGCCAGAATGGAACATGTGTGGGATTTTTGGCACACCAGAATCTACAAGACCTTTAACACCAGCTTTTGAATCATCAAATGCTTTCACTTCAGCTTTTCTGTCATAATAGGAATCACTGTCATTGCCTGCAGCCTCTAACTGGTTTGTGTTTGTGCTTTTGACCTCCATACTGAGAAGGAACTAGCAGAATAACAATATTAGTGTATGCTTCTAACAAAAAATGTAGAATCAATGCAGAGAGTATATAATTGGAAAAGGAAGAGTTCAAAGTTGGCACCTAAATGGTGGTCAATGAGGGCAATAAATAATATAGTTATGTATTGAGTCTATGACAGTTTTTTTGTTCCACACGCAAGCAAACAGGGATAATATATAGTAGGATAAATGTCCGTTTTGGTCCCGGCAAAAAGTGCGGAGGCTATTTTAGTCTGACAAAAAAAAAAACTACTCCGTTAGTCCCTGATAATTACTAACGTGGGACACGTTAGTTCCTGCGTTGACTTCCGTTAGCCAGCGTCCGTTAGTTGGGTGACGTGACCGTTAAATCGTCCTAGCCGGCCCTGTTATCTCTGCCCAGTTTGATTTTAAATTATATTTCAATTTTTTAATCTTTCAAATGCCCAAAAAGGCATCGTTTTGGCCCCGTTTTTGTCGGGGACTAAGGTAGTGTCTTCCCCTTTAGTCATCTCATCTGAATAAACTAGAAAGAGACACAAGTTGCAGAAAGTGAAGCAAAACAAGAAGGAAGAAGGAGGCTTTGAAAATGGGAAGTACAAACCCATTCAAAGATCAATCCTTCTCCTGAAGAGCTGGTACTACCGTTCCGGAAAATATCCTCGGAATACAACTGAACAAAACTAACTAACAAAGAAAGGCCCTAACTATGAGTGGTGGCTCCTCAGAGTCACTCCTCTCCGGGCTGCTCGTCATCCTTTGCAAGATGCCAATCAGGTCAAACAAACAAACAAACAATGGAGAGTAAGAATCATGTAAACATATACGGCATGGAGATAGGAAGCAAGGTAAAACATACATCATAGCATCATAATAACATACATCAATATAGATATATATATCAACATCCAATCAACCTCATATCAACCAAGTATGTTATGCAGTGCAATGCAACACCACTCCACTACTCCAACATGCATGTGGATCCAAACTAACTCAGGATGAACGACTTCGGAGTTAAATATCCACATTGAGAATCGACTCAACACCGGAGAATATACTCCTCGGATAGCCAACGCATCAAACCAACGGATGCCTCATCACGGGGGCACACGGAGAATCTACTCCTATCGTGGATGGCCATATCGCCGTACTCTTGGGCGACCTCCCCTATGTCAAACATCCCCCAACAACAACAACTCCAATAATGCTCTATGCATATGGCACAACAACAAACAATGGCAACCGCCACCACCTTAGCTCCAACAGAATCAACCGAAGATAACAGCGGAATCTACCGCAGGGGAATCTACTGCAAAACCTTTAACCAGCGAAATCGACCGCAGCGGAATCTACCGCAACACCTTAAACCCAACCGGGTCAAGGCCCCCTTGGAGCAAACTCTCGGCTGCCAAGGTACAGCATCAACAACACCTTAGACCCAAACCACGGGGTCAAGACTCCCTTGGCCAAAAAGCACCAAGGCACAACTCATCAACGTGTGGTAACCCAACGGGTACCGGCTTATCAAACTCCACCTCACCATCTCATCATCTTAATTACCCGTGTTAATCATTGATCGAGTTATCTAATCCATGTGAGAGATTTTCAAAATTCACAAAGTTAAAGGTTATTGACGGTCAAATAAATAAGCATCATGATGTTAAGTTAGCACAAGTTTGATATGTGGCATAGCGGTCGTAACGCTTCCCATATTTCCTAGTGGATGCGAGTTCGATTCCTAAGCCTCTCAAATTTTGAGTTTTAAATGATGTTTTATTTTAAACGTTAATAATGTGCAAAACAACACTAGGGTGGAATCGAACCCGAGTCTTTGAGTCAAGAGACACAGCCGCTGGCCACTAGGCCAATGGGTATCGATTGTTAGTTTGTGAACTCTTACGTTACTTAACTGTTTAACTTGACCGTTGGTGGAACCTTTGAAGAGTTATTTTCTTTCACCAAGTGACATGAGTTGGTCTATAAATAGAACCATCTACATGCATTAAAACAGACGAAAATCTCAGAATCTCTCAACCATTATTCACTCCAAATCACCTTCTTTTCTCCATTGTGCGCAGAGAGAGTTAGGAAGACTATTGTTCTGTAAACTGCTATTGACGATACGCTTGGTTTAGGGTGTGAAAACCAAACCAAGGTTACTCCATTGTATCCTGAAGGGGATTCGCTGGTTTTACCTGTTGCATCCAATCTACGAGGAGAGATTGATGGGGGTGAATCGAACCTAAAGCCTAGTGTTCTTACACGCCTTGGAGATTGCGCATTACCATTGTTTTCTTCTTTTTTGTTGCAGATCCATACCCCATCATCTAACAATCCATCACATTAATTGATTGTGTTATCTCTTCATCATTGGGAAATTGGGGTTAGAAACCCCTTAAAAGTCCTTAATTCCATCTCTTGTTATTAGATAAATGATAGATAACCAGCTCCATGAGAGTCAAGAGTGCATTCATATGCTGAATTCACAACCTGAAGGGTTCCAAGGCATAGTTCCCATCAAGGCCCTATGCATAGTAATGCACCGAGTAATCTTTTATATATGGTAATGTCCATGTAGAGTGGTGGGTTTTCTTCGGAAAGCAGTTCCTTAATTGGACCAATAACCTTTGATGTACCTTCAATTGGGTCATGTGAATTTACAAAGAAGCTTGCCACAGAAATTCTTGGACCTATGTTCTTTGCTAAGACTCGATGATAAACCTGTCATTTGTGATAAGCTGCACCAGTAAAAAAGAAACTAATAATTACTATTGTTAATATACAATAGTCCTAGTATATATGCCAACAAAGAAAAATTACCCATTATATTCCTTGCAACTCTGCTTGCAGACAACCCTCCTAGAATGCAAGGAAAGGATAACTTTCCAACTTATAATTAAGGGACCAAATTCAAATTGAATTTGGAAGGGAAATTGACTATCTAAAAGATTATGCATAATGAATACAACAGATGAAGTTCACAGCATTATTCAAAATCCGTACAAAATAAACTCAAACAAATCATATTCAAAAGGCTCAACTATTTCTATACCTATGTCTAATAGATAGGCAAAATGTCACGAAGAGTAAAAATTCCATCACTAAGAAACAATAAAGAAACTATGCTTAACCAAAATTATAATTAACATGTTTTACTGAACTTGTATATCAATTTATCTATTAATTGAATATGAACTTCTGAAAAAATGATAATGATAACTTAGAATATTTACCTGTAGGAGATGTCCTACGTTTACAACAAGAGCACCATGTACCGGAGGAACATTGACTGATGAGTGTGATTTCACCTCATATTTCATGTACATTTCTGCATGCATTTTCATATAGTTTAGGCCATTTTAGTTTGATTTTTGTTAGTTTTTACCTTGGAACGGCTCAGGCGGTTTTGGGTGTTATTTTGCAGGAATTAATGATTAAATGCTCAGAATTAGCCTTGATGGAGCTTGGATGAAGATAGAGCTTGAAAAGTGAAGAAAATGAGCCAAGCAGAGCCCATCACGGCCTAGCCGTGATGACCATCATGGCCATGATCAAGCAGAGATGAAGAGAAAGAAGGCAAAAGTCAAAGTTGGTCACGGCCGTGACATGTCAGCTGAGCCAGACCCTCACAGGCAGAACTTAACACGGCCTAGCCGTGATGAGCATCACGGCCGTGACAGACCAAATTTGAAAGCGCGCTCAAAGCAGAGCCCATCACGGCCGTGACGCACGCCTAATCTATAAATAAGGCATCTGGGCTGAACAGAAGAAGCAGACTGGAACCCTAGGAAACAACTTCTAACCTAGGAGGCGACTTGGACCCTAAAAGGAGGTGTTCTCTGAGCCAGGGGGCTGCGGTGACGGCTGTGGAAACCTTCCATGGAGTTTCTCCTCTCCCTTGTCTCTATTTTCCTGGTTTTGGTTTTCTCTGTTATCATGAGTAGCTAATTCCCTTTTTGTTGGGATTAGATGTAGCTAAACTGAATATCATGTCTTTGCCTTGATTTATCAATCTATGTTCATGCTTTATTATTAGTATTTGATTCCTATTCTTAATGCCTTTTGTAGTCTGATCATCCATGAATTGATTTTGAGATTTGATTTGCAATGGGGACGTTCTTATCAATTCTTGATCTGGAATTAATCACCTAGTAAACCTTGCATCTAGGAATGGATTTTGGTTTATTAGTAATCGTGTAATTGACACGGACTCGGCAAGTGTACCGGTTCGTTGCAAGTAATAAAACGGTAAGACCGGATATCGTTCTCGTGGGATCGTGGACAATTACCACTTCGCAAATTAGACTACTATCTAGGCGATCAAATTTTCGAGTGAAGGTAGCTCTATCATCTAACAAGCAAACAAGAATAAAATGTTTTTGTTCTTTTTGGAATTTTATCAAACAGTTAGAATGCAGACAGAAATGTGAATAACAATTAGATAGAATTGTTAGGGTTAGACTAAGCTAATCCTCCCTTGATTGTTATGAAATGACAAGTAACACAGTTCCTAATTCAATTATGACAATCAAGTCTTTTCTGAAATACTCAAGCCTAATGCCTTAGGTGCATTGAGCCTAAAACCCCAAATTAAACCCTAATTCCTTAGGTGGATTAACCTGAGATTTTGCATTAAGTCAAGACTTATAAGATTGCAAGCACCTCAAGACCTATGTCTAGGCTCATGAACTACTTGGCATTTGATTCATGAGCAAGCTCTAACATCAACCTTCCAGTTATCTATTAAAGCAACTAATCATTCCTAGGGTGATCAAGCCTAAGAAAGCATTAAGCATGGAATCAAACACTCATAAAGAACAAGGAAACTGCATTACAATCAAGTCATTTTACAATCAAGTTCAGAAGAGCAATCATCTAACCCCAACAAAGGGGAGTTTAGCTACACATAATTGAAGATAAAACAAAAGAAAGAGTTACGAGAGATGAACAAAGGAGAGAGCTCCATAGAATGTTGCACAAGCAGCCCACAAAGAATGAGAGGATCTGTTTTTAGGTTTTTCTGGATGTCTTTCTGTTCTGCTCAGAGACCCTTTTATAACTCGCGGCCCGTCAAGGCCGTGACAGCCATCACGGCCAGGCCGTGACGGTCTCTGACTTGGGCGCCTCTTCATTTACTGATTCATCACGGCCGTGATAGCCATCACGGCTAGGCCGTGATCGTTTCTGACTTTTCCAACTAACAGGTCACGGTCGTGATAGCCATCACGGCTAGGCCGTGATCGTTTCTGACTTTTGGAGATCTGGCACAGCTGACACGTCACGGCCGTGATAGCCATCACGGCTAGGCCGTGACAGCTTCTGACTTTTGGCTCAATTCTTTCTTCGACTCTTTGCTCCTCACGGTAGTGAGGGCCATCACGGCGAGGCCGTGATACTCTCTGCTTGGCTCAATTTCTTATCTTTTAAAGCTCTAAGTCATCCAAGCTTCATACTTGCTAATTCTTGGGCATTTAATCATGATTATCTGCAAAACAACACACAATACCACCTTATCCGTTCCAAAGGAAAAACTAAACAAAATAAACACTAAAATGGCCTAACTATATGCAAATGCATGCAGAAATGTACATGGAGAATGAGGTGAAATCACACTCATCAAATCACCCCAAGCTTAAGACTTTGCTTGTCCTCAAGCAAACACCAAGGCCATAAGATCAAAATAAACAAAGCATGGATAGTGAATCAAGAACCCGAGTAAAATGATCCAAGTAACAGGCATTCAATTATTTCAGCAAGAGACAATCAATTCAAGTCCAATTAGGGGCTTAGGTTTCCTAGACTCACATTCTCACTGATTCTGGCACTCTATCTCACTTGAAGCTCACCCCAAGCTTGTTCATTTGCTTGGCTCTCTTTCTTGCCTCACTCACTCAAGTGTTAAGGGAATATGACATTTCACTCCATTTTCCTCAAAGAATGATTCCTACCATAAGCTTGACTATCAACCAAATCTTTACTTTATTAATGAAAACATCTAAGAATCAAGAGGTCTTATTCTTTGGTTGCAATGGAGCCATGGGATCAATTTTCAGGTGGGAAATTCATGAACAGGAAATTTCAAAAGGCTATACAAACAATCAAGCATTGCAAGGCACGACCTTCTAAAATACCTTTCTTTGGGTTTCAGTTTACTTTTCCACCATTCTTTCCTTTTATTTTTGCTTTTTTTTTTTATTTCTCACTTTCTTTTGTCATACCCTTCTCCATATACTTTCCTTTTCCTTTTAATTTTTTTTTCTTTTATTTGGAGAAGGGAGAATTTTCAACTCAAGAGAAATAATTTTTTCAGATTCATTTTTTTTCTTTTTTCTTTTTTTTTCATCCCAAACTCTCAACTACATTTTCCAACCCTTTTTGCATAGTACTTTAGAAGGTCCCTCATAAGCATATTTAACAAAACATTTCAGGGTACCAAGAAAAGCATGTTGTTCATTCAGGCTCAAAATGGGGCAACTACAGGTAGCATTATTCATTCAAAGCTCAGAAGGCCGGAAAAAATACCTATTGCCTCAATCCTTTTCAAAAATGTTTTCAAAAATTTTCACGCTTTGAAATGGTTTCAAGTCAAGTTCTAGAGAAAAACAATCCAAGAGGAACAACACTCTACACAAAGAACGGGGGCAGATTTAGTGAGTACCCCCTAATGGCTCAAAAGCTCACATTTATCAGTTCAAAGACCAGTGAAGAACACAAGTCTAAAGAAACACATGCTAATCATCAACTATCCAAGACCATCTCAAGAATATTTATTTGAAGCCATATCACATGAATAGAAAAATCAGGGTCCAAAAATTCGCTAACACAGATAAATTGGCACTCAGTTCTCACAATCATAAGCTCAATCTAAGCAGGGGTAACCGAATCATGCGATCATGCAAACTTAAGCCTATATGAATGCAATATTTACAATGCAAGCAAAAAGATTACCCCCACCCCAAGCTTAAAGACTTACATTGTCCTCAATGTAAATAATTAAGTTTAGAGAGGGGAGAAAACTGGAACAACTCACCAAGGTGGTAGTGGTGCTGCATCACATGCTTTCTGGTTTTGTTTCCTCCTGCCCTTCTTCTCCTCCTTCCTTCAAAAGCTGAAAGCACTCAACAAACTATTAACAAACCTCTTGAGCTTCTCAAATTATTCAAGAGGGGAAAAATCAAAAATAAAAGAGTGGATGAAAAGAAAACTTGGGTTGCCTCCCAATAAGCGCTTCTTTAACGTCACTAGCTTGACGGATGATTTCTAAGATGGTGCCTCAAGAGGGATGGAGACTGCCTGACGATCAAAATCTCCTCCAAGGTAGTGCTTGAGCCTTTGCCCATTGACAGTGAAAGTATTTCCGGATGATGGATTTTCCAATTCAACTGAACCAAATGGAGAGACTGACTTAACATAGAATGGGCCTGACCATCTTGATCTCAATTTGCCCGGAAAGAGTTTGAGCCTTGAGTTAAACAGCAAAACTGACTGGCCTTCTTCAAATTGCTTGGGAAGAATGTACTTATCATGCCAGAACTTTGTTCTCTCCTTGTATATCCTGGCACTCTCATAAGCCAAGAGTCGGAACTCATCCAACTCATTCAATTGAAGCATCCTCTTGTCCATGGCCAGCCTTGTATCAAAGTTCAGGGCCTTCACTGCCCAAAAAGCACGGTGTTGTAGCTCTACCGGAAGGTGACATGATTTCCCGAACACTAATTGGTAAGGTGACATACCAATAGGTGTCTTATAAGCAGTCCGATAGGCCCAAAGTGCATCATCCAATTTCTTCGCCCAATCCTTCCTTGCATTGTTCACAGTTTTTTCCAAAATTCTCTTCAACTCCCGGTTGGACAATTCCACTTGCCCACTGGTTTGGGGATGGTATGGTGTGGTAACTTTGTGGTTCACCCCAAACTTGGCAAGCACTGCATCGAACTCCTTATTGCAAAAGTGAGTACCCCCATCACTAATGATAGCCCTAGGGGTCCCAAATCGGGTAAAAATATTCTTCCTCACAAAACTGATCACAGTTCTTGCATCATCTTTCAGAGTTGGCACGGCTTCCACCCACTTGCTCACATAATCAACCGCCACCAGAATGTACTTGTTGTTGTAAGATGACGAGAAAGGACCCATGAAGTCGATCCCCCATACATCAAAGAGCTCCACCTCAAGTATACCCTTCAAGGGCATCTCATTTCTCTTGGAAATACTACCGGTCCTCTGACATTTATCACAATTCATCACCCAAGCCCTGGAGTCCTTGAAAATAGTGGGCCAAAATAGCCCGCTTTGCAAAATCTTCATGGCAGTCCTCTCACCACCAAAGTGTCCTCCATAGGGTGAGTTGTGGCAGTGGGTCAACACCCAATTAATCTCTTCTTCCGGAATGCACCTTCTCAGAATTCCATCCGAACCTCTTTTGAAAAGATACGGCTCATCCCATATATAGAATTTGGCATCATGAATGAGCTTCTTCCTCTGTTGTGCATTGAAGTCCTTCGGAATCTTATTGGCAGCCTTGTAATTTGCAATATCCGCAAACCAAGGTGCCACTTGCACCACAAACAACTGTTCATCTGGGAATTCCTCTTGAATTGGCAACTTTGCTTCTGCTTGAGCATCTGCTTGTGGAAGCCTAGACAAATGGTCGGCTACCACATTCTCCACTCCTTTCTTGTCTTTTATTTCCAAATCAAACTCTTGGAGTAGTAGTATCCACCTAATAAGCCTTGGCTTGGCATCCTGTTTAGTCATAAGATATCTCAAAGCAGAATGATCAGTGTAGACAGTAGTTTTGCAGCCAATCAAGTAGGATCTAAATTTATCAAATGCAAATACCACAGCAAGCAATTCTTTTTCAGTCGTGGTATAATTCAATTGGGCATCATTAAGCACACGACTGGCATAGTAAATGACATGCAACACTTTATTTTTTCTTTGGCCCAAAATAGCTCCCACCGCATAGTCACTTGCATCACACATTAGCTCAAATGGTAAACTCCAATCTGGAGGTGCAATGACCGGTGCGGTGGTGAGTTTTTCTTTCAAAACTTGGAAGGCATGCATGCAATCATCATCAAATATAAAAGGAGTATCAGCTACCAAAAGCTTGCATAGGGGTTTCACAATCTTTGAAAAATCTTTTATAAACCTCCTGTAAAAACCTGCATGCCCTAGGAAGCTTCTAACACCTTTCACATTCAAGGGAGGGGGAAGTTTTTCAATCACTTCAATTTTGGCTCTATCAACCTCCATTCCCCGTGATGAAATTTTATGCCCAAGAACTATACCTTCCCTAACCATGAAGTGACATTTTTCCCAATTTAAAACAAGGTTAGTTTCTTGGCATCTTTTTAGAACACAGGCAAGATTATTCAAACAGTTATCAAAAGAATCACCAAACACAGAAAAATCGTCCATAAATACCTCAATAAATTTTTCATTCATATCAGAAAATATGGATAGCATGCACCTTTGAAAAGTGGCGGGTGCATTACACAACCCGAATGGCATCCTCCGGTATGCGTAGACACCATAGGGACAAGTGAAGGCGGTCTTCTCTTGGTCCTCTGGGTCAACCACAATCTGGTTATACCCAGAGTATCCATCAAGGAAACAATAGAAAGCATGGCCCGCCAACCTCTCTAACATCTGATCAACGAAGGGCAATGGAAAGTGATCTTTTATGGTGGCCTCATTCAGTCTTCTGTAATCAATGCATACCCTCCATCCAGACACGGTCCTAGAGGGAATAAGTTCATTCTTTTCATTTGCTACCACTGTCATCCCCCCTTTCTTCGGCACAACTTGGACCGGACTCACCCATGGACTATCGGAGATGGGATAGATAATGCCCGCATCCAACAACTTCACAATCTCCTTCCTCACAACTTCTTTCATATTCGGGTTGAGTCTTCTTTGGGGTTGTCTAACCGGCTTGAAATTTTCCTCCACACGGATTTTGTGCATGCAAAAGGAGGGGCTTATCCCTTTCAAATCGGACATAGACCACCCGATTGCAGATTTGTGCTCCCTAAGCACCCTCAACAGCTTTTCTTCTTCCAAGGAATTCAACCCACTACTGATGATAACTGGGAATGAAGAGTTCATCCCAAGGAAAGCATAACGGAGATGGGATGGCAATTATTTCAACTCTAGTACCGGTGGGTCACCCTTGTCTTCAATTCTCACATCTTCCACCAACTTGTCTTCATCAGTATTCACAACCAAACAGGCCTCCAGAGATTTAACCATGAGATCAACTTCTTCTGAACATACTTCTTCTTCTACATCCTCCACCATTAAAGCTGCTTCCAATGAATCTTCAAACTTTTGGTGTACACCTTTGTCAGATAGTGAATCAATGAGGTCCACACTCATGCATGTGTCCTTGTCGCTTGGGTGTTTCATTGCCTCAAACACATTAAAGGTGACCTTTTCGTCTTGTACCCGAAGCACCAATTTCCCTTGATTGACATCGATCAAGGCTCTACCTGTTGCTAGGAATGGTCTCCCAAGAATAAGAGGAGTATCACCATCTTCAGCCATATCTAACACCACAAAATCTGCTGGAAAAATGAATTTATCTACCTTCACCAACAAATCCTCCACAACACCATAGGGATATGTAATGGAGCGGTCTGCCAGTTGAAGAGAAATCCCTGTTGGTTTTACCTCACCAATCCCCAGCTTCTTGAAAATGGAGAGCGGCATCAGATTAATACTTGCCCTAAATCGCACAATGCTCTCCCTATGTTCAGATGACCAATCGTGCATGGGATAGTGAAGCTGCCCGGGTCCTTCATCTTTACTGGTAGCTTCTTTTGAAGTATAGCGCTGCACTCTTCAGTAACCATAACTGTCTCCTCCTTCCACCTCCTCTTGTTTGTAAGAATCTCTTTCATGAACTTTGCGTAGGAGGGCATCTGTTGGAGAGCTTCTGCAAAAGGAATGTTGATTTGTTGCTTTTTGAATACATCCAGAAACTTAGAAAATTGCTGGTCTTTTGCCTCCTTCTTCAACCGTTGGGGATACGGGATTCTGAAATATGGGGGCAGCTCTTTGGGATTATCAACCTCTTCCAGAATCTGTCTTTTAGTCTTCTTCTTCGCAAATTCTTCATCAACCAATTTCTCCCTCTGTGGTTTTTCAGCTTCTACACCAGTAGGAATAGAGGTAGTATCTTGGGAAGTTCCGGGTTCTTCGTTGTTTACCTCTTCAAAATGCACCTTATCAATCCCAGCATCACTTGTCTTTTCCTCCCTCTCTTTTTCTTGTGGATTTAACACTCTCCCACTTCTTGTAATAATGGCCTTACAATCTTCCTTTGGGTTCTTCTCAGTATCCCCAGGCAGTTGTCCTTGAGGTCTCTCTGCCATCTGCCTTGCCAGTTGGCCTATTTGATGCTCCAAGTTCTTGATTGAGGCATTTTGATTCTTCATAGTCTCTTGAGTCGCTTGCATGAACTGGCCTAGAATGTTCTCCAATTTGCTTGAACTCTCTTGAGGAGGCTTTGCTTGAGAACTTGAACTTTGCCCTTGTCTCCAACCAAAGTTAGGATGGTTGCGCCACCCCGGGTTGTAGGTGTTGGAGTAAGGATCATTTCTAGGCCCTTGGTTGCCCATATAATTTACCTCTTCTTGTCCAGAACTTCCAACCACATTGATCTCACAGTTTCCATTTGCATGGTTGCCTCCACGAAATCACACACTTTGAGGTACCTTGAACTTGGACAGCTTGTAGTTGAGAATTCTGCAGTTGAATCGACCCCAATTGCTTAGTAAGAATAGCCATTTGTGCCTTGAGAGCGCCAATTTCATCCAGCTCTAGAACACCCCTCTTGACCATTGATCGAGAACTAGGCATTTGATAGTCATTGTTAGCCATGTTCTCAATCAAGTCCTTTGCTTCTTCGGGCGTCTTCGACTCAATGTCCCTCCCGCAGCCGCTTCAATCATACTTCTTGAATTCTCGTTGAGCCCATTAACAAATGTTGCAACCTTGTTGCCATGTCTCTAGTTCATGATTTGGACAAGCTGTGAGTAAGGACTTGAACCTCTCCCAGGCTTCATAGAGTGACTCACCATCCCTCTGTGCAAAGGCATTAATCTCTGATCTCAACTTGATCATTCTTGACGGAGGGAAGAAGCGAGATAAGAACTTGCTGACCAAGTCGTTCCAAGTGATGATGCTTCCATGAGGATGAGACTGCAGCCATGACTTAGCTCTATCCCTCAAAGAGAAAGGGAAAAGCCTTAAACGAATGGCCTCATCGGAAGCTCCGTTTAACTTGATGGTGTCACACAGCTCAATGAAAGTACCAATGTGAGCATGAGGGTCTTCACTCTCCAAACCTCCAAACTGGTTTCTTTGCACAAGGTGGAGAAGTGATGCCTTGATTTCGAAATTATTGCAAGCCATCTGCGGGTCTCACAATCGGAGTTCCACATCTATCAACTCTAGGGGAAGTGTAGTCCCCCATTGTTCTCCTTGGTGCATTATCTTCCGCCATGGTGACACTGCTACTTCAATTTGTGGTTCTTGCACACTTGGTAACTCAACTTGTTGCTCTTGTCTACTAGAAGATGCTCTTTCTCTGTTCTGTTTTGCCTTGGCTTTCTTTCTATTCCTTCTACGAGTCTCTCGATCTCGGGGTTGAATTGGAGTTCACCTGGATCGATTGTACCTCGCATACAAGGAACAAACAGAGTAGCGCAAAAGAAACAGAACAAAACAGAAAAATACAGCAGAGAGAACAGAAACAAGAAAGGAAATAAAACAGTAAGAAAATAGTAAAAAAATGCCTAAATTAGGAGTCCCCTTTGGTACTCGTGATATTGGCACACCGATCCCCGACAACGGCGCCAAAAACTTGACACGGACTCGGCAAGTGTACCCCCTCGTTGCAAGTAATAAAACGGTAAGACCGGGATATCGTTCTCGGGGATCGTGGACAATTACCACTTCGCAAATTAGACTACTATCTAGGCGATCAAATTTTGGAGTGAAGGTAGCTCTATCATCTAACAAGCAAACAAGAATAAAATGTTTTTGTTCTTTTTGGAATTTTATCAAACAGTTTAGAATGCGAGACAGAAATGTGAATAACAATTAGATAGAATTGTTAGGGTTAGACTAAGCTAATCCTCCCTTGATTGTTATGAAATGACAAGTAACACAGTTCCTAATTCAATTATGACAATCAAGTCTTTTCTGAAAATACTCAAGCCTAATGCCTTAGGTGCATTGAGCCTAAAACCCCAAATTAAACCCTAATTCCTTAGGTGGATTAACCTGAGATTTTGCATTAAGTCAAGACTTATAAGATTGCAAGCACCTCAAGACCTATGTCTAGGCTCATGAACTACTTGGCATTTGATTCATGAGCAAGCTCTAACATCAACCTTCCAGTTATCTATTAAAGCAACTAATCATTCCTAGGGTGATCAAGCCTAAGAAAGCATTAAGCATGGAATCAAACACTCATAAAGAACAAGGAAACTGCATTACAATCAAGTCATTTTACAATCAAGTTCAGAAGAGCAATCATCTAACCCCAACAAGGGGGAGTTTAGCTACACATAATTGAAGATAAAACAAAAGAAAAAGTTACAGAGATGAACAAAGGAGAGAGCTCCATAGAATGTTGCACAGCAGCCACAGCAACAGAGGATCTGTTTTTAGGTTTTTCTGGATGTCTTTCTGTTCTGCTCAGAGACCCTTTTATAACTCGCGGCCCGTCACGGCCGTGACAGCCATCACGGCCAGGCCGTGACGGTCTCTGACTTGGGCGACTCTTCATTTACTGATTCATCACGGCCGTGATAGCCATCACGGCTAGGCCGTGATCGTTTCTGACTTTTCCAACTAACAGGTCACGGCCGTGATAGCCATCACGGCTAGGCCGTGATCGTTTCTGACTTTTGGAGATCTGGCACAGCTGACACGTCACGGCCGTGATAGCCATCACAGCTAGGCCGTGCAGCTTCTGACTTTTGGCTCAATTCTTTCTTCAGCTACTGCTCCCTCACGGCCGTGAGGGCCTTCACGGCTAGGCCGTGATACTCTCTGCTTGGCTCAATTTCTTATCTTTTAAAGCTCTAAGTCATCCAAGCTTCATACTTGCTAATTCTTGGGCATTTAATCATGATTATCTGCAAAACAACACACAATACCACCTTATCCGTTCCAAAGGAAAAACTAAACAAAATAAACACTAAAATGGCCTAACTATATGCAAATGCATGCAGAAATGTACATGGAGAATAAGGTGAAATCACACTCATCAGTAATCTCTACTCTTAATGCAAATTCACTAATTAGGCCACCTAAGGAATTAGGGTTTAATTAGGGGATTTAGGCTCTTGTCATCTAAGGAATTAGGGCTTGAGTAATCTCGTGGGTTGATTTTAATAGTTGAAGCATAAACTGGATTGGTGGTCTTGGTATTGCATGAGGCTAAGGTTTGGTTAAGTTTAATCCCAACATCTTTTATCATATTTGAAGAACCCCCTTTTCTGCATTCCAAGTGTTCGATAAAAATCCAAAAAGGCTTTTCCTTTTGTTTGTTTATTTTAAATTTTAATTCCATCCAAATATCCGCTTAGATAGTAGTTGAATTGGTACGTGCTAGTACTTGTCTCAGTCCTCGTGGGAACGATATCCCTCGTACCTCTTTATTACTTGTACGTGGGTATACTTGCCTAGGTCCGAATTCGTCCACCAAGTTTTTGGCGCCGTTGCCGGGGACTGAGTTTCAATATTAGCATACCCATTTCGATTACTAATTTAAGCACTATTTTATTTTATTTTTTTTGTTTCATTATCTGTTTCTCTTTATTTTTTCTTTTTTTGTATATATTTGATCTTTTCTTTGGAGTTTTGGTTGTGCAAGGTGGATGCAATTCATGGACAACCATTATTATCCATCTGATGAGGAAGCCTCAAGTCACACTTTGGAGAACAACTTGTGTTGGGGAGACGACATAGATTTGGGAGATCATGATATTCCAGCACAAGTTGATTATATGACGGGTAGGCTTGTATATAAAGTCTCCAAGGAGGAATGGGAAACCTTTTGTTCGTATTTACCACCTCCACCAGCTTGTTTACAAGTGATTCCCAAAGAGCCACGTGAAGCAAAAT
The DNA here is from genome assembly GCA_030762895.1 of Sophora flavescens. Lineage (NCBI taxonomy): Eukaryota > Viridiplantae > Streptophyta > Magnoliopsida > Fabales > Fabaceae > Sophora > Sophora flavescens. The sequence continues at coordinate 228,507,705 of CM061063.1, read as the reverse complement.
TTGAGCAAAATCTGGTTGTGGGGATGGATCAAAATGAAGATGAAGTGGTGGTGGTAGACGAGTCACAAGAAGAGGAATTACCTTTCACAAATCCTTGGGAAAGAACAATTGAGACGGCAGTTCATTTGGAAGACATTCACTCCACCATGCTTGCTAAGAAACCTGAAATTGTTGCATTGGATAAATATGTTGGCTTACATGCATGTGTGGACACTGCAAATTTAGTCCCTTTCCACTTGTCTGTCAAATCTCCTTGTGAAAATACCATTTGACCCGAGAGGAAGCGAGTTCATTATTGTAGATAAAGAGGTCAATGGAGCTTCCACACACTTGCCAGGAGGAATTGTGGATAGAGTCATATTGCTTCTACAATTGCCACTCCACAAGCCATGGGATCCGGGAGGAGGATCCTAAGCCTGTCAAGCTAGTGACGTTAAAGAAGCGCTTACTGGGAGGCAACCCAAGTTTTCTTTCCCTTTTTCCAATTGTTTTTTGAATTTAACTCTTGAATAATTTGAGAAGATCAAGAGGAAAAAGATCATATATTAATAGAGTTGCCAAGTGTTTCAGGTTATGAAAGCAGAAGAGCAAGAATGACAAGGACAAACAAAGTCAGCAGCCATCATGCCCAGGCCGTGACAGAGGTCACGACCGTGATAACCTTAATGAGAAGATCAGAAAGGATCACGGCCCAGCCGTGATACCCATCACAGGCGTGATGAGAGGACCCTGAAGATCAGAGAACATCACGGCCTAGCCGTGATGGAGATCACGGCCGTGACAGGCCAACACCTATGGACCAGAATTGATCACGGCCTGCCCGTGATGAGCATCACGATCGTGACACATTTTTCATCATCCCTTTGACTAGGCATGTGAGCCAACACCCGCTACCACCTCGGTGAGTTGTTCCATTTTTCTCCTCTCTCCGACTTGATTATTTACATTGGGGACAATGTAAGTTTTTAAGCTTGGGGTAGGGGTGTTTTTGCATTTTTCATGTTGCATTCATATAGGCATAGCTTTGCATGATCACATGATTAGATTGCCCCTTTGCTTAGATTATGCATCCAATTGTGAGAACTTAGTGCCAAATAAATTGAGATAGTGAATTTTTGAACCCAAATTTTTTATTCTTGTGATAAGGCTACAAATAAAAATGCTTGAGATGATCTTTGATAGTTGATAATTAGCATGTGGTTCCGTAGATTTGTGTTTCTCATTGATTTTTGAACTACTAAACGTGAGATTTTTGAGCCAAAAAGGGGTACTCACTAAATCTACCCCATTCTTTGTGATAGAGTGTTATTCCTCTTGGATTATATTCTCTAGAACTTGACTTGAAACCATTTTGAAGCTTAAAAATTTTTGAAAACATTTTTGAAAATGATTGAGGCATTAGGTATTTTTCCGGCCTTCTGAGCTTTGATTGATTAAATGCTACCCCTTAGTTGCCCGATTTTGAGCCTACAAGAATAAAATACTTTTCTTGGTACCTTGAAATATTTTGATGAATGGTGCTTGGTAGGTGACCTTCTAAAGTATTTCACAAAAGGGTAAAAAGGTAGTTTGAAAAAGTAGATGAGAAAGTTAGAAAATATTTCTTTTGAGCTGAAAATCTCCTCTTCTCCAAATAAAATAAAAACAAACAAAAAATATGGAGAAAGGGGATGACAAAAAGAAAGTGAGAAATAAAAGAAAAAGAAAGAAAGAAAGGTGGAAAAATGAATCAAAACCCAAAGGTGTTTTAGAAGGTGTCATGCTTTGCAATGCTTGATGTTCTGTTTAGCCTTCTTGAAAGTTCCTTTTCTTGATTTCCCCACCTAACAAGTTATCCCATGGCCCCGTTACAACCAAAGTAAAAGACCTCTTGATTCTTATGTGTTTTCATTAATAAAGTAGAGATTTGGTTAATAGTCAAGCTTATGGTAGAATTCATTCCTTGAGGAAATTGAGCGAATTATCATATATCCTTAAACACTTGAGTGAGGTGAGAAAGAGTGCCCGAATCAGTGAGAATATGAGTCTAGGAATCCTAAGCTTCTAATTGGACTTGAAATTGATTGTCTCTTGCTGAATTATTTGAAAATGTCTGTTACTTGGATTAGTTACTATTCGGGTTCTTGGTTCACTATCCATGCTCTGATTATTTATATCTTTTGGCCTTGGTGATTGCTTGAGGACAAGCAAAATATTAAGCTTGGGGTGATTTGATGAGTATGATTTCACCTCATATTTCATGTACATTTCTGCATGCATTTTCATATAGTTTAGGCCATTTTAGTTTGATTTTTGTTAGTTTTTACCTTGGACCGGGTAAGGCGGTTTTAGGTGTTGTTTTGTAGGAATTTATGATTAAATGCTCAAAATTAGCCTTAATGGAGCTTGGATGAAGACAGAGCTTGAAAAGTGAAGAAAATGAGCCAAGCAGAGCCCACCATCCCGGCCATGATCAAGCAGAGCTGAAGAGAAAGAAGGCAAAAGTCAGAGTTGGTCACGGCCTAGCCGTGATGAATATCACGACCGTGACATGTCAGCTGAGCCAGACCCTCACAGGCAGAACTTAACACGGCCTAGCCGTGATGAGCATCACGGCCGTGACAGACCAAAATTTGAAAGCGCGCCCAAAGCAGAGCCCATCACGACCGTGACGCGCGCCTAATCTATAAATAAGGCATCTGGGCTGAACAGAAGAAGCAGACTGGAACCCTAGGAAACAACTTCTAACCTAGGAGGCGACTTGGACCCTAAAAGGAGGTGTTCTCTGAGCCAGGGGGCTGCGGTGACGGCTGTGGAAACCTTCCATGGAGTTTCTCCTCTCCCTTGTCTCTATTTTCCTGGTTTTGGTTTTCTCTGTTATCATGAGTAGCTAATTCCCTTTTTGTTGGGATTAGATGTAGCTAAACTGAATATCATGTCTTTGCCTTGATTTATCAATCTATGTTCATGCTTTATTATTAGTATTTGATTCCTATTCTTAATGCCTTTTGTAGTCTGATCATCCATGAATTGATTTTGAGATTTGATTTGCAATGGGGACGTTCTTATCAATTCTTGATCTGGAATTAATCACCTAGTAAACCTTGCATCTAGGAATGGATTTTGGTTTATTAGTAATCGTGTAATCTCTACTCTTAATGCAAATTCACTAATTAGGCCACCTAAGGAATTAGGGTTTAATTAGGGGATTTAGGCTCTTGTCATCTAAGGAATTAGGGCTTGAGTAATCTCGTGGGTTGATTTTAATAGTTGAAGCATAAACTGGATTGGTGGTCTTGGTATTGCATGAGGCTAAGGTTTGGTTAAGTTTAATCCCAACATCTTTTATCATATTTGAAGAACCCCCTTTTCTGCATTTCAAGTGTTCGATAAAAATCCAAAAAGACTTTTCCTTTTGTTTGTTTATTTTAAATTTTAATTCCATCCAAATATCCGCTTAGATAGTAGTTGAATTGGTACGTGCTAGTACTTGTCTCAGTCCTCGTGGGAACGATATCCCTCGTACCTCTTTATTACTTGTACGTGGGTATACTTGCCTAGGTCCGGATTCGTCGATTGTTAATTCTTTGAGTGTGCACCATTGAGTTGATGTGCTGAGATTTGCTTGATTCTTTTATCTAAGATTCATAAATTGCATGTTTTGCATAAAAATGATTTGGGCCATTTTTCATAAGCCACTTGAGCCAAAAAGCCAACCTTGCATGAAAAATTCCCTTGCTAACCCCTTTGAGCTTATTGTTACTTTTTGTTCTCACCCTTGCTTCTTGAATGATGATTATCATGTTTATTCCAACTTGAGGATAGGAGAACATTGGTGAATTGCTTGTGGACAAGCAAAGACTTTGGTTTGAGGGAGAGAGTAATGAAATATTGTGAGAAGCTTTGGAAAAAAAAAGTGAAAAAAAGACATGAAAAAGTGGGGAAAAAATTGACACCCACAAGAAAAAAAATTGAAAAAATGGAATTTGAAACAAAGAAAAAAAAAAGAAAAAGAAATCTGAAAAAAAAAAAGAGATTTATGTGAATAAGGTTGATGAATAAAGTTGAAAGAAGCTTCAAAGAAGGGAAAGGAGAAATGGAAGAAAAAAAAATTCAATTATAGCAATTGGGAATTTGTGCTTTACATTGAAACATTTGAGTTGTTGTAATTGCTCTCCTATTCTCTTGGACATTTTTCTATTTGTTTCTCACCTCACTTGTTTTCCACTTTAGCCAAGTTACAACCCAAAATAAATTCCCTTTGATTTGTGCATGCTTGTGGTTTGTGATTTTTTTGGAGTTAGATGAAAAGCAAATCTATGGTTCCATGACTCTAATGTGTGCTTTGAGGGAAACACTTCACCACCATATACTTGAGTGATTATTTGATGAGTGTGTATCCTGTGAGGACTAAAGTTCTATTTTTTCTTCCCTTGCCAAATTGCCATGATTTTTAATTTTGAAGAATATGGGGATTGCAAAGTTGTTATGCTTTTTGCTGCTTGGCATTTTTGGAATTGAGCTTGCTTTTGGTTGATGCTTCTGTTTTAGGAATTAGTCATTGTGCAATTTTGCCTTATAGTGATTTTGTTTAATTGGGCGCTCTTTCGGTTTTCCCAAATCATATAAGAGCCTGGTCTGTTGTCCTTAGTGTTTTGTGTGTTAGTTTGGGTTACTTTTGCTTGGGGACAAGCAAAGTCTTAGGTTTGGGGGTGTGATGATCCACTATATTATATGATTTATGTGTGCTTATTTGATGGATTTTTACTCCTAATAATGCTAATTGATTGAGTTTTGTCCCTAAGTTTAGGTAATTTAGTTTTTAATAGTGTTTTTAATTTTTTAGTTTAATTTCATGTTTTTAGTATTAATCTAATATTGTTTTCATTTTTTTTACTTTTGTAGGAAATAATAATAAAGAGAGTATTTTGCTAATTGTAATGATGGGCCTGGACGTTAGGGGTGGACAAAAGTCCGACACCGACCATGACCCGAAATATCCGAAAATGAAAACAAGCTTCTGGGCGGGTTTGATCGGGTAAGCGGGTTACGGGTGTGAAAAATCAGTTTGAAATGGGTTGTATCGGGCGGGTTCGGATCACTCAAAATATTTTCGATGCCGACCGAACCCGTCCGACGTGCATTAATATTTGAACATTTGAACCTCTACAATTAAACCAGGAAAGACATTGATGGGACTAGTCACTGGGCGCCCTTAGGAGTAATGCTATTATTTTCACTTTTCAGCCTTGAGTTTTGAGCCCACTCTCTAGCAGCCTAGTTTTTTTTTATTGATATTTGATAATGCTTCTTTGCTGGTAGTCAAAAATCATTCCACGTGCACCTTCATCTCTTCTACATTTGCTATTCTACTTCCCTCATCAATTCATCTAAGACAAGAGTAAAATAAAAACAAAGAGAGGGAGTGAATAGAACGAGAGAGAAGCATAGAGGAGGATCGGGTCCTCCATCAGCCGGCCACCGCGCAAGGGATCTCCGTCGCACTACATCCATTGTCGTTGCCTTTCCCTTCCCGTCGCCATTAACGGCGACCTCTTCGTCATCCCTGTGTGTTTCCCCCACTTCATGTTCCTCCCTCTCTGTATTCGTCATCCCCTCCCCCTCCTTTCTTCCTTCCTCCTCCATCACAGGACAAAGACGTCTCACAGAACAGAGAGGATAATGCTCAGCTCTGCACCCACCACCAAAATCGAACTCCTCATCTCCCTCACCGTCCTCCGCTCCCTCCCTTCCCCCCGCTATCGTCGCCCCTCTGGTCACTCTCAATCTCAGACACCACCAGTCCACCACGAGCCACCTCAAAACCGTGTCTAACCGACCGCCGACCCGTCAACCCGTCGGATAACCGAACCGCCTTATCCGTGAGAAGAAACGGTCGGGAATGGGTGACATGTTATCACCCTCGGTTTTCCTCGGTTGGACTTTTTCGGCCCGAAACCGACCGAACCCGTCCGGTGTCTAGCCCTACTGGACGTGAAGCTTCCTGAGCTTGAAAAAAAAATAAAAAAATAGAAGACATTGGAGCAGCGTGGATAGAAGAAGAGTGGCCTTTTATTAGAAGAAAGAAGAAAGGAAAATATAAAAGGGAAGGTTGGGAATTAAAAGAAAGAAAAAAGTAACGTACAAAAGTTTTATTGGAATAAAAAGGAATTGAAAGGACAGTAACGGAAAAAGGGAGAGACAAGCCGCAGAAAAAGGAGGAACGTGACGCACGTATAAAACGCAACGAGCCGCGCAGAATTAGTAGGAGCGTAACATATAGCCGCACAGGAAGAAAAGAAAAAGGAGCCGCACAAAGATAGGGGAGAACAGGGGAAGCACAAAGATCAAGGAGGAATCTAGCAATTTGGTGTTCTCTTATTATCATTGTTATGGAGTTCCCTTTCTACTTTTTCTCTTTAATTTAATTTATTTTAAGGTTTAGCATGTCTAGCTAAATTTCTTTTTGTTGGGATTTTGATGTAATCTTTTTATGATGAAGTTTTATTTTACTTTCTGATTATTTTATGAACAATTCAAATTGTTGATGTGATGTTTACTGTGCTTCCTTACGTTTGAATTCTTAGCTACCATTCTTGTGTTTTGAGGGTTCAATAATATGCTAGGAATAGTGATTTTTGGATTTTGCCTCTTGAAATCATAACTGTTAATTTGGTTAATCTAGGAATAGATAACTGATTAATATGGGTCTTTCACAAATTTCATAGAACTTTCATCATCATGCCTTATTAATTAGACCTAAGGAATTAGGGTAATTAGTGAGGTTTGATAGAATTGATTCACTAAGGAATTAGGCTTCAATTAATTAAGGGAATTTGTCCTTCAACATGCCAATTGAGATTAAGATAATTAGAGTGTCGGTAATTCACAGGATTCCTTGTCTATGAGGAATCCGGATTCATAATTGGATGAAATCAAATCTCTAGCATTTTTTTTTCTATTTTATCTCAACAAGAATTCCAAAATATTTTATTTCTCTTTTGTTTTATTTTATTTATTTTGAGTTCTCTTCATACCAAATTTTAGTCTAAATAGTTGTTTAACTTGTGAATTGGTATTTGGTAACTAATCCCTGTGGACGATATCCGGTTCTTACCGATTTATTACTTGTAACGATCCGGTACACTTGCCGAAATCGTCAACATTGACCCAATGATTCTCATGAAGAACTTGAAGACCACCAAGTTGGTCTTGTAGAAGTAATGTCATGAAGTCACTATCAGTGTGCTTGGTAGCGCCCATAGTTAATTCAGGTTCGGGGCATGCTGGGTAGTAGTGACCCATAACATAGACTCCTTCGGCACAATTCAATTCTTTGAGGTAAGAAGGATTAAGACCAAGAGCTTCAGACAACAGCTCAAAGATTGTAAGGCCCAACTCCCTTATTTTCTTTGAATATTCAATCACAATATTTCTTCATGTATTTAATCAATTCATCAAGGATTGAAATAATTAAAATGGACAGGATTTGAACTGAAATTAATGACCTTTTGATCATGACTAAATGTCATGTTATGTAACAAGTTGAAATCAAGGAAACTTGCATAACTGCCAAGTTACTTGAACAAATGTTTTGCTTGTAACATCTAGAAAAGCTGCAAGCCCAATGTCTTTAGTTTTTTTATTTACAGCATAGATGATATATTATACCTAGACCAACACTATGTTGAATTTCTAACACTCCAGCTCAGGCAACATTTATTTAGGTTTGAACTTGAAGCATGGAATATGCATGGACCCATTTTTATCATATGCTGAAATTCAACTTTTATTTAGAAGAATGGGGTGGTGAGGAATGAGGATCGAACTTTAGACTAATTAGTCATAGAGGCTTTGATAGCATGCCAATTACCAACTTTTTCAAAAGTTGATGTTGTAAATGGCTTTATTATATCTCTAATATATTATAATACAATTTATAATAAATACCTACTACCAAGATCTACCATGAAATTAAATTGATCGTGTGCAGGGTTAGAATCAAAATTAGTATTAACCTATTACCTGCATACTGCTGGTGTTTCTTCTGGTTTGGGTGGATCAGGAGCAACAGTAAAACCAAATGAATCTCTCCAGTTTGCAAATTTGTCTTGGTACAGATGAGTATTCGAATAATACAGAAACTTGTCTTTTAAATCTCTTGAGCAAAATTGTTTCCTAACACCAGCTTTTGAATCATCAAATGCTTTCACTTCAGCTTTTCTGTCATAATTGGAATCAGTGTCATTGTTAGCCTCTAACTGGTTTGTGTTTTTGACCTCCATATTGAAAAGGAACTAGCTAGCAGAATAGTAATATTAGTGTATGCTTCTAACACAATGTAGAATCAAAGCACAAGGTGGGATGTGAAGAGAAGACCAACACAAATGGCTTTTATAATGTTTTAAGTTGTATAATTATGCAAGGAGACAAATGTGATGGCTTTTCTTGTTCCACACGCAACCAATTAAGGTGACTAAATAGGGATTCCTTAAGACACATATGTCTCTCCAGTTTGAGAAACTATGCAGATGAATAGAAATGATGATGACCCCATTTTCTCAATGATAGAATAAAAACGTGATTGTTTTCTTGACTTGTGTAATTTAAGTAAGACACAACATTAATGCCATTATGTTGCATGTCTTCTCAATAGTGTGGTAGGATCATAAGTAGGAACAAATAAATGTCAATTTTATTGGACTGTCTGGCATAGAATAATGTATTCTTTTTGTAACAGAAAATCAATGTAAATGTCCCAGCACCCCATGATGGTACGATGAATATATGTAGCAAGTATATATTAATTCGTAGGGTCCACAAAGTTTTAAGTTATGCAACTGATATATAAGAGTAAGATGAGGTGGTGATTAATTCCAAGCAATTGATTTGAGTTATTATATGGTTTTGAGAAGAAAAAAGGAGACAGGTATTTTTTTTCAAAATTGCAAAACATGTGTTGATGTGATTAGAATTACCAACATGTAGTTCGTCCCATGGATAACGGGCTCTGGGCCCTTATACTCTTAACTCTCTTGTGTTTGGACAAAACCTGATTAGGAAGGAGAGACCATTAAATATCGTCCAGGTTCCCCAACAAAAATTATTCATTATTTATGATAATAGGTATTTCGTATCAATAACATGGTAACCCAAAAAATAAATATGATCTGAATTACTTTCTAGAGGAGCGCATATTTAAATCCAAGCACTAGTTCTTAAAAATAAGCCACTACACTTTTTTCATTTACTTTAATTTAAATTTTGGAAAATTGGGAACAAATTTAAAAAATCATAAAAATAAGACAAAAAGTTTTAGTTTATTTTTTAGTTTTAGGAATAATATATTAATATATTAATTTTGTTAATAAAAATTAGGTTTAAATAAGTTTTTGGTCCCTACAAAGTTTACCAATTTTAGTTTTAGTCCCTGTAAAAAAAAATCTAAGGATTTCATCCCTGTAATATAATTTTTTTTGTAAATAGTCCCTACCGTCATCTTTTTCCGTTATCTAGTACTTAGATGTACCGAAGTAATTTCATTTTACCGTTCGACTTGCCATGAAATTTGACCAGAAAATAGAAACAAAATCATACATTGGGGCCCACATGGTTAAAATTGTTAAATCCCTTCATTTTGTATGATATCTAGTACTAAGATACCGATGTACTTTTTTGTTCATGTCCGACTAGCTCCAAAATTTAAATAGAAAATATATAAAAAGAAGCATATATCAGGGTGACATGGTTAAAATGTTAGGATTGAGAGAATGAACACAAGTATGATGTTAGGATTGAGAGAATGAACACAAGTAATTATTGCTGAATTACTATATCTGATTAACCATCACAAGGAATGCTCTTATAGAGCTACAATGGCAGCAAGGCCAAGAAGCAACAAACTCTGCTTGCCAAAAACAAAAAAACTAACAAAACAGAAAGCCAAACTGAATCTTAACAGACATAGGCTATCTGTTTGGCTACAATATCACATAACAATCCCTCCCTTAAACTATTGAACTTATAAACAACTAGTTTAACTTAGGAATTTCACAAACTCCTAGTCGCTCTCTAAGTTTTATGAAGGAATCTGATTTAAGTGGCTTTGTCAGTAAGTCTGCAATCTGATCCTTAGTTCCACAATGAACCATTTCTATATCACCATCTCTAGATAGGTTCCTTAGGAAGTGAAACCGAACATCAATATGTTTACTTCTTCCATGCATGACTGGATTCTTTGAGAGTTTGATGGTTGAACTATTGTCACACATTAAGGTGATGCAACCTTCCTGAGCATGCCCCAGCTCCTCCAATATTCTTTTCATCCATACAGCCTGACAAGCACAAGCTGCAGCTGCCACGAATTATGCTTCTGTGGTGGAGAGGGTCACAATTGGCTGTTTCTTTGAGGACCAAGCTACTGCTCCATTACTCAGTAGAAAGACATAACCAGAGGTGCTTTTAATGTCTTCTAAGTCACCTGCATAGTCACTATCTGTGTAGTCCACCCCATACTGCTGAGAATAGCCTTTGGCCACTAACCTGGCCTTGTACTTGTCTACTTGACCAAGTTCATTCAATTTAGTCTTGTAAATCCACTTGACACCTATCCTTTTTGCACCAGCTGGTAAGTCAGTGAGTTCCCATGTACCATTCTTCACAATTGAATTGATTTCTGCATCCATAGCTTGTCTCCATTTGATACTTTTTACTGCAGTTTCAAAGCTGTCAGGGTCTGTGCTTTCAGTGAAAGCCATGTTGATTGCATCTTCTGGTTCTGAAAGCTCTTCACCAGTTACATAGTCACTCATCCATCCAGGAGGATGCCTACTCTTGCCTCCTTCATCATTAACAACTTCAGTTCTCTGAGTTGGGGTCTGATTCCTATCTTCCTCATCATTAGACTCACTTGCCTGCATCACTTTCTTCTTCAAAGTCAGTGATACTCTCAGCATCCCCACTTACAGTATCTACAATCAGTTCCTCCTTTTGCTTCTGATCCCAATTCCATTGAGTATCTTCCTCAAAGATCACATCTCTGCTTACAACAATTCTTCTTGTAGTTGGATTATAGAGCCTGTATCCCTTGGATTCCTCACTTATTCCCAACAAAACACACTTGCAGCTTTTGTCCTCCAGTTTAGTCCTTTTGGCATCTGGAATGTGTACATGTGCTACACAACCAAATACCCTAAAGTGTTCAACTGAGGGCTTCACTCCACTCCAGGCCTCTTCTGGTGTTTGATTCTTCACAGCCAAGGTTGGTGATCTATTCAGCACATAAGTCACCCAATTCACGGCTTCTGGCCAAAAAGGCTTTGGAATCTTCTTCTCTGTTAGAAGTGTTCTTACCAAGTTCATGATGGTTCTATTCTTCCTTTCAGCCACCCCATTCTGCTATGGAGTATAGGCTGTGGTCAATTGTCTTTTGATACCTGTTTTCTGGCAGAACTCATTGAATTCCAATGAAGTAAACTCTCCTCCTCTGTCAATTCTAAGGCACTTGATCAACAGACCAGATTCCTTTTCAACTAGCCTTTTAAAACATTGAAAATAGTGAAAGGCTTCTGATTTCTCCATCAAAAAATAAATCCATGCCTTCCTAGAGTAATCATCTATAAAGCACACGAAATACCTCTTCTGGCTATTGGATGATGGAGTGATAGGGCCACAGATGTCTGCATGAATTAATTCCAGCTTCTGAGTTGCTCTCCATTGACTCTTCTTTGGAATTGGATCTCTGTGCTGCTTTCCTTTCATACAATCTTCACATACTTTCTCTGTTGCTGATAATGAGGGGGGAGACCCCTGACCATGTCTTTGCTCTGAAGAGTTTTCAACCCCTTGTGACTTAGATGAGCATACCTGCAATGCCATAAGAAGGAAAGGTCTTGTGCAAAAGATGGGAAGCATGCATCATTCTTGGTTATAGGCTGTGCAGACAAGGTAAACATCCTGTTTGCTGTCATGTTAGTCTCCAGAATCAAGCCTTTGTCATGATGAAACAGCTTGCAGGTTCCTGACTTGAACATCACAGTTAAGCCTCTTTCTTGTAGCTGTCCTATGCTTAAAAGATTGTTCTTGAGTTCTGGCACCAAGAACACATCTCTAATTATATGAGTGACTCCTCTAATATTCAGCTTCACACTCCCTTTTCCAGTCACCTCCATTCTTGTGTCATTTCCAAGCTTCACATACTGCTTGAAAGTATCATCCACCTCCTTGAACCAAGATCTGTTTCCACACATATGATTGGAACATCCTGAATCCAAGAACCATGCATTTGTTCCTTGCACATCATGCAATTCCTCATGAGCCATCAACAGGAGTTCTTCTTGGTCATTGAAAGAAGCATAATTGGCTTCTTTATCCCAGTCAGGACATTCATACTTGTAATGTCCAAGTTTATGGCATTTGAAACATTCAACAGTGGCTCGGTTTTGTCTTCCTCTTCCCCTTCCTCTTCCTCTACCTCTACCTCTTCCTCCATTATCATTCCTCTCATCAGAACTTATTTTGAGAGCCTGTTCCTCACCATGATTCTTGTTGAATTTCTGCTCATGAACTATCAAGGAACTCTGAAGTTCATCAACAGAAAGGGAATCGGTATCCTTAGATTCCTCAATTGAGCAAACTATATAGTTAAATTTGTCAGTTAAGGATCTAAGGATCTTCTCAACAATGATTACATCCTGCATCTGTTCTCCATGAGTTCTCATCTTGTTAGCCACACTCATAACCCGAGAGAAGTAATCGGTTACTGTCTCACCTGTTTTCATCTCCAAAGTCTCAAACTCTTTCCTCAAGGCTTGAAGCATTGATCTTTTTACTCTTGCATTGCCTTCATATTTTCTCTTCATTGAATCCCATATTTCTTTAGACGTGTTCTTTTTCAAGATAGTCTCCAAGATTGTTCTGTCTATGGCTTGAAACAAGTAGTTTTTGACCTTCATATCTTTCAGCTTCAGCTCATCAATTCTCCTCTGACGAGCTTCACAAGATATACCTTCTTGGACTGGTTCTGCAATGCCTGTTTCCACCAAGCTCCAATACTCCTTGGATCTGAGAAAATTCTCCATTAGCATGCTCCAATGATCATAATGACCATCGAAACGAGGAATTGCAGGCTGCACAAAGCTACCATCATTTGCATTCGACATTTTCTTGATACTCCAAGAACTCCCAAGAACACTGATTCATGCTTTTCTGCTCAGGCCCCAGTAGGAGCTCTGATGCCAGATGTTAGGATTGAGAGAATGAACACAAGTATGATGTTAGGATTGAGAGAATGAACACAAGTAATTATTGCTGAATTACTATATCTGATTAACCATCACAAGGAATGCTCTTATAGAGCTACAATGGCAGCAAGGCCAAGAAGCAACAAACTCTGCTTGCCAAAAACAGAAAAACTAACAAAACAGAAAGAACTAACAAAACAGAAAGCCAAACTGAATCTTAACAGACATAGGCTATCTGTTTGGCTACAATATCACATAACATAAAATTGACAATATTTTTCATCTGGTATGATTTCTAGTATTCGATGGTAACGGCAGGGACTATTTACAAAATTCTTGAAATTACATGGACGAAATCCTAAAAAAAGTTTTTATAAGGACTAAAATAAAAATTAATGAACTTTGCTGGACTAAAAACTTATTTAAACCTAAAATTATTATTATAGTAGAATTAATAGTATATTATTTTTTAAAGTTAACGGTTTGGTATGGATTGGATCGAGTTATATTTTAGACTCCGACTCCCGAATCAATTACGTTCGGATTTAGCATTTTTAATTCAATTTGATCCGATGAGTCAAATCAAACCGGCTTAGATCGGCTTAGATCGATCGAATTCACAACTGTGAACGAATCCGCTTACACCCCACGGTCCGTGAAATTCTTGAACTTTCCCGAGAGTTCTATGTAAATTGGTATCGTATGAGTTGTAAAGTAAGACAAGAAAAGAAATACAAGGATTTTATTTCATCTTCCTGTTCATAAATTAGGGGGAAATATATATTACCCTTAATAATTACCTCAAACTACTGGCTAATTTTATAGAAAATTAAAATTATTCCTCTTGTGACAAAAAAAGTTAAATTTGGATTTGTCATAGGACCTAAATGTTGACATACATATTATATTAATTTTAAAGTTACTATCCTTGCCCCTTCGTGTATAAAGGTAAAATATCAACTAATACAAATAAGAGGTTCTTATATGCTCTCAGTTGTGTTAACTATTAGTACTGTCTTCCGTTCAAACTATATTTATAGTTGAGTTGGTGGCAAACGTCCAAAGCATTTTCTCCTACTACAAGAGTACACTTCTCTGTAAATAATTTATCTTGTTCTATGTTCAGAACTTTTTTTTTATATAAAGGTTGAGTATTTAACTATGTTTAACTTTTCAAAAAATATATAATATGGAAATTAAGTACTCTTGTCAAAGAAAATGAGCACCTATCCAAGAGCGCTTGGATGAGATGGCACGGATCTCTTTCAGCTTAACTAGAGGTCTTGGGTTCGAATCAAGGTCCTGGAAATACAGCAACATTAAAACTCTTGAGGGAGAGCTTTGTCGTCTTTGTGGTCCTACCCGGCTTGAGGGATTAATCTGTACAGTTATGCACGAAGGATACTCCGAGAAACCAAAAAAGAAATTGAGTACCTAATATGAGGTCAGATGTGTCACGTAACTCACGTTTGAGATAGGGGCGGTGAGTCAATGATGATACAATTATAATCTGGAGCAAGATAGGGAGGTCCCGAGTGAGGAGTGGAATGGGTGTGGGACCAGCTGCTGAGTAAGATGGATGTGGACCCAGTGATATAGGTGCAAATTTGTCAAAACTATGGGGGCAATTTTTTTTTATATAAGTTAGTTATATTTTTTTAAAAAAAAATTGAGAGGGTGCATGTGCACACCCTTGCCTCCTTGTAGAACCGCCACTGGGCAGTAATATAAATCTGTTTTTGTCAACCAAAAAAAAAAAAGTTATGATACTAACAATGAATAACTCTTTAAAAACAAAAAAAGTGTTTCTCACGATTATGTTTGTCGAAATACTCGATTAAAGAAAAAAAAAATATTAGTCACAATTCAAAAACAAGTTTAAAAAATATTATTTATGGGCGATTTGGCAATATCAAATATATTTTCATGTAGTAGAGTTTGAAAACAATTGAAATTGGAAATGATTTGATCTAATATGATTTGATCTTTTTATTTGATTCAAAAATCAAATTTTATGTTTGAAACTTATTATTAAAAAATTGGGATTTAAATTGATTTAGAAATCAACTTTTATGTTTGTATGTTAGTGCCGATGCTATGGGGTACAGTTCCCCTCGCTTGATTAGGTAGTTTTGTGTTCTTGTCCCTTTGATACAAAAAAAAAAATTCAATTTTATGTTTGCAACTTATCAGAATGGGAATTGATTTGATTTTATTATTTTATTTTACCACTGAGAGAAGAAGTTGTTAGAAATGTAAAATAATTTATTTATCTAAAATAAAATCATATTCATATGGAATTTGATAAAATTTTAAAACAAAAATGAAATACATGAGTTTTAGAAATAAAATCGTTTAATATTTCTTAACATTCCAAACATGCTGATAGTGATAATAGTCGATATCATAAAAACAACTCAATTATTTGGATGAAGATCTCCTGTCCCATTTTCATGTATCAAATTCTGTCCCCACCAATAATATTTTGTCATATGTTCTACTTTTCTAATCTTACATGAAATTTTAATCGATGTGGCAAGATAGTATTGGTGGGGATGGGGTTTGATATAGGAAAATGAGACAAGAGATCTCCATCCCAATTATTTCGTCCTTACTACTTATTTTACATAAAATAAAAACTGGCAAACACATTTTACCTTACCACACATATATGGAGAAAACAGTGTCACACTTCTATACCTTACCAGTTCATCCACAATTATTTCAGTTAAAATGTCAACAAACATAGATAATCAATTTATTTCAGACTCTAGAACTTGATATTGTTTATTTAAAGGTAACTTTTCCATAGAACCCGAAACTGGCTTTTTATTTAGATAAATGATAAATGATAGCCAGTTCCATGAGAATCAAGAGTGCATTCATATGTTGAATTCACAACCTGAAGGGTTCCAAGGCATAGTTCCCATCAAGGCCCTTGCAAAGTAATGCACCAAGTAATCTTTTATGGTAGTGTCCATGTAGATTGGTGGGTTTTCTTCAGAAAGCAGTTCCTTAATTGGACCAATAACCTTTGATGTACCTTCAACTGGGCCATGTGAATTTACAAAGAAGCTTCCCACAGACAAACCTGTCATTTGTGATAAGCTGCACCAATAAAAAAGAAACTAACAATTACTATTGTTAATAAAGAATCTATAATTGATTTTATTTTACAGAATTCAGTTTAATCAGAGGAAGAGGTTTATCAATTATAAGATATAATCATATGCTGATAATATATTTTACCAAGTTAGAAGGTAGAAATATCAGTACTTCAGTTTATTTTATATACACATTATGACAGTAATATACATTAGTCCCAGTATACCAACAAAGAAATATTATCCATTATATTCTTTGCTACTGTGCTTGCAGACAACCCTCCTAGAATGCAAGGATGCCTTTGCAATTTATTGTTATAATACAAAGATCATATGCATAGGACTGATAGTTTTATAACTTTTAATTAACGACCAATTTGAAATGGAACTAGGAAGGAAAATGGACTATCTAAAAGATTATGCATAATGGATATTAATACAACAGATGAACTTCACAGCATTATTCAAAATCCATATCAAAATAATCTCATAAACAATACATATTCAAAAGGCTCAACTATTTCTTAACCTTTGTCTAATAGATAGGCAAAATGTCGCGAAGAGTAAAAAGTCCATCACTAAGAAACAATAAAGAAAATAAGAGAGCTTAATCAAAATTATGAGATCTCCTAAGAAACAATACAACTTATCAATTAATTGCATATGGATTTCTGAAAAATGATAATAATAACTTAGAATATTTACCTGAAGGAGATCTCCTACATTTACAGTAAGAGCACCATGCACCGGAGGAACATTGACCCATTGATTCTCATGAAGAACTTGAAGACCACCAAGTTGGTCTTGTAGAAGTAATGTCATGAAGTCACTATCAGTGTGCTTGAGAGTGACAATAGTTAATTCAGGTTCAGGGCATGCTAGATAGTAGTGACCCATAATGTAGAGTCCTTCAGGACAATGCAATTCTTTGAGGTAAGAAGGATTAAGGCCAAGAGCTTCAGACAATAGCTCAAAGATTATAAGGCCCAACTGCATTATTTTCTTTGAATATTCAGTCACAATATTTCTGCACATATGTAATCAATTCATCAAGGATTGAAATTATTCAAATGAACAGGATTTGAAGTTTTGAACTGAAATGTCCTTTTGATCATGACTAATTGTCATGTAATGTAACAAGTTGAAATCAAGGAAACTTGCATAACTGCTGAGTTACTTAAACAAATGTATTGCTTGTAACATATAAACTAGAAAAGTTGCAAGACTATATATTTCTTATTTACAACATAGATTATATATTATACCTAGACCAACACTATATAATATTTCTAACATCCCATATCAGGGAACATTTATTTCGGTTTGAAGTTGAAGCATAGAATGTGCATAGGCCAATTTTTACCATAAGCTGAAATTCAACTTTTATTAGAAGAACGGGGGTGCTGAGGATCAAACTCTAGACTATTTAGTCTTAGACTTAGAGGCTTTGATAGCATGTCAATTACCAACTTTTCCAATAAGTTGCAAATGGCTTTATTATACATTTCTAATAGATCATAAGGCATAGATGATATATTATAATTACAATTTATAAATAAATTCCTACTACCAAGATCTACCATGAAATTAAGTGATCATGTGAAGGGTTAGAATCAAAATTAGTATTAGCCTATTACCTGCATGCTGCTGGTATATCTGCTGGTTTGGGTGCTTGAGGAGCAATAGTAAAACCAAATGTATCTTTCAAGTTAGCAAAATCGTCCAGGTACAGGCTAGTATTGGAATAATACAGAAACTTGTCTTTTAAATCTCTTGAGTAAAATTGTTTCTTCACATCAATATCTTGTTCATGAAACCTACGGATTCCATCAATCATCTCATCCATAACACTAACTGGCATACCATGATTAATGATTTGGAAAAATCCCCAATCATGGCATGCACTTCGAATTTTGGCAACTATTTCTGCATGCAGAACAGGATTGTTGTGCATGTCATTGAGGTCTATGATGGGGACACACAAGTTGGAGTCACTGGCTGAGTTGTCAATTGTGTCCATGAACTTGCCACAACGGAACATGGGCGGAATCTTTGTCACCCCAGAATCTACAAGACCCTTAACACCAGCTTTTGAATCATCAAATGCTTTCACTTCAGCTTTTCTGTCATAATTGGAATCACTGTCATTGCCTGCAGTCTCTAACTGGTTTGTGCTTTTGACCTCCATACTGAGAAGGAACTAGCACAATAGCAGTGTTATGTAGAATTAAAGCACAAGGTGGGATGTGAAGAGAAGCACCAACACAAATGGCTTTATAATGAGAGAAATAAAGGGTTATATTATGTAATTGTGTAAGCAAACAAATGTGATAGCTTTTCTTGTTCCACACGCAACCAGTTGAGGTGACTAAATAGGCATTCCTAAGATACATATGTCTCTCCAGTTTGATAAACTAGGCAGATTAATAGAAATGATGATGACCCCAATTTCTCAAAGATAGATTAAAAACGTGACTGTTTCCCTAACATGTGTAATTTAAGTCAAACACAAAATTAATGCCATTATGTTGCATGTCTTCTCATTAGTGTGGAAGGATCATAAGTAGAAAAATATTAGTGTTAATTTCAATGGACTGTTTGCCATGTTGGTTCCCTAAATCCCTATTCTTTGAATTCTCATACAATACTGTATTCTTTTTGTAACAGATAAAACAATGTAAATCTCCTGGCACCCATGATGCTACGATGAATATATATAGCAAGTAGATATTAATTCGTAAGGTCCACTAAGTTTCAAGTTATGGAACTGAACTGATATATAAGAGTAAGATGAGGCGGTGAGTAATTTCAAATTGATTCAGTTCAAGCAACTGATTTTTGAGTTATTCTAATCAGATCATATGTCAGGACCCACTTTTAGGTCATGACCGACGCACAAATGACACTAACTCATTTGCCCTTTTAGCCTGGCAAGCCTTTAGACAGAATCACACTAAAATCACATACACCTTATTGAAATGAATTACTACAAAAAAAGAAAATCCGGCAGAGTTACCTCTATAATTTCAATATATCAAATGGTAAACACCCGTCAACATAATATATATACCACCTCACATACAACCCAAAAAGTCAAGGAATTCATATCACTATAGTTGCATCATACTGAAGTCAGCGATATATTCCATTACTCAAAAATGAGGGCCTACCAAAATACGGGAGAACTACCGGCTAAACTCTGCAACCCCAGGACAATCTACTTTGCTTCCCGTGAATCTGAGAAAAAGGGAGAGGAAACAGGGTGAGTCACAAAGACTCAGTGAGAGCATAATAAACTAAGTGGACATGAAGGAGAAGCAAGCATCGCACGAGTGTTTTTCATTCAAATACGATTCTAAGATAACATGTACGTACAAAGGAAGAAAAAAAAAAAAAATAAAACACATGGGACAAGATCACTTTATATCAAAATTCATACTACAATTTCATAATGGCTGTACATGAGAACTAAAATCAACTTAAGATGGGAATCAATCTCAATCAACATGTCACATATCATGTATATCATAAGCAAGACACTTTATTGTACTATGTGCATATAGACCACATTATCTCTTCGTTGTGGCGAACGGTAATCATTTAAATATACTATGAGCACTTAGCTCATAGGCCGTATTATCTCTTCGTTACGGCGAACGATATTTACAAAGACTATGATCACTCAACTCATAGGCTGCATTCTCTCTTCGTTGCAGCAAACGGTATTTGATCATAGAGCTCGTTAAAGGACAAACAAAACATCAGCTTCAACTAAATCATGATCATTATATCCAAACCAGGCTGTTAGAATATACTTCACTTCACCATTTCACATAATCATCAATAATACTAATTTTAACGCAAGATATATAATGGTCAGGACTTCGAACAAAAACAAAATAATTTCAGAAACATGAAATCAAAAATAATAGGAAGGAACAACAATTTATAACAATATTATCCATCTCCAAAATGCTTATAAAATTAAAATGAAGTTGTTTTAAAAATAAAATTAACATTAAAATTTGTAGCTCTCCTTTGTAAAAAAAAAAATTTATGTTTTAAAATAATTTACTTCTCCCATATCGAAAACATTATATGAAAAGTTGCCACTAAGTAGGTTAGCTACTCACAACTACGAAGGACCGACTCAATCTCTTGCTATGCCTTCAAGAGGAGCCACAGGGGTATTTTCCAACGAATCTGACCATCAATAAAACAAATTTGACACTTAGCAATCTTATTCAAGGTCATACTAGCAATAACTAAAGAATTAGACAAAAAACCCAAATTTACTAAACTTGGGGTTTCAAAGGAACCCATGGAAAAAGAGATTATGCTACCCTAAATCCTTTCACTACTTATTCATGCTCAAATTCAACTTTAAATTTCATGGGTTATAGAGTTTTACCTCAAAGAGCTCTAAAGAAACACTTTTAGGGAATGGGTATTGCTCCTTCCAACCAAGAACATCAACATACCACTTTAATCTTTCATGGGTGTAGGAGTTTTTTATGGAAATAAAGGGAATATGGTGAGGAGGGGAAGAAGATGATGTGATAGGGATAGATGGGGATGAGATGAATGAGAGAAATTTGAGGGAGAAGGGTTTTATGTGAGAGAGATCAATGTGTGTGTGTGTGTGTGGTGATTTTAGAAGGGGGTGGTCTACGGGCATTTTAAAAAGACACTGCCCCTTTAATTTTTTTTTTTATAAAATGAAACGGGACGTTTCATTCTTCCCCCCTAAAAGAAATTCGTCCTCGAATTTACAAAACATAACTAACCTTGAACTTCAAACAAGTGAGGGTACTTCTCACGCATGATAGATTCTGGCTCCCATGTCATCTCTTCACCATTTGGCCCTCGCCAAGCCACCTTCACTAAAGCAATATCCTTAGACTGTAAGCGCTTAACGTGTCTGTCTATTATAGGCATTGGTTGCTCAGTATAGCTGATATTCTTATCAAGTTGCACTGATTGGTGCTGAATAATGTGAGAAGGATCATGAACATACTTCCTAAGCATCGATACATGGAAAACAGGATGAACTCCTGAGAGATCAGGTGGGAGGGCTAAACGATAAGCCACTTGCCCCACTTTCTCTAAAATCTCAAAAGGTCTAATGAACCTGGGGCTTAGTTTACCTTTCCTACCAAACCTCATAATACCCTTCATAGGAGAAACACGTAGAAACACATGTTCTCCGACATTAAACTCCAAGGGTCTGTGCCTTCTATCTGCACAGGACTTCTGCCTACTCTGAGCAGTCACTAAATGATCTCTGATCACCTTGACTTTCTCAATGGCCTCCTGAATCAAATCCGGACCTATAAGTCTAGATTCTCCAACCTCGAATCAACCAATTGGTGATCTACAACGCCTCCTATACAAGGCCTCAAATGGTGTCATTTGAATACTTGACTGAAAGCTGTTGTTATAAGCAAATTCCATCAAAGTCAAGTGTTGATCCCAACTTCCTCCAATATCTAATGCACAAGCACGAAGCATATCTTCCAAAATTTGTATTGTTCTTTCAGACTGACCATCTGTCTGAGGATGGAAAACAGTGCTCATATCCAACTTAGTCCCTAGAGTTGTCTGAAAAGATCTCCATAACTGAGTTGTGAACTGAGATCATCTATCTGATATTATAGACAATGGTACACCGTGCAATGATACTATCTTCTCTACATAAAGCTTAGCATACTGAGCTGCCGAATAGGTAGTTTTCACAGGCAAAAAGTGTGCAGACTTTGTCAGTCGATCTACAAAAGCTGAATCATAACCCTTTGAGGTTCTAGGTAACCCTGTCACATAGTCTATAGTGATTCTCTCACATTTCCATTCAGGTATATCAATCATTTGAAACAAGCCCGCAGGCTTTTGATGCTCTGCCTTAACCTGCTGACATACCAAGCATCTAGACACAAATTCAGCTACATCTTTCTTCATCCCTTCCCACTAGTAAAATTCCTTCAAGTCTTGGTAAATCTTAATGGAACCTGGATGAATGGTGTAAGAGGAATGGTGAGCTTTCTCTAGGATCTTCTTCCTCAAATCCTCTACATCAGGAACACATAAGCGAGTCCCAAAACATAAAACACCCTTATAGTCAACTTTAAAATCCGAAACTTTTCCATCTCGAGTATCCTCCATAATCTTTCCCAAGTGAGGATCTTTATCTTAAGTTGCCTTGATATGGTCGACCAAAGTAGGACGAACTTGAACATGTGCTAAAAGTGATTCTGCACCCGTGGTCTCTAACTTAACTCCATTAGCTACAAGATCATGTAAGTCTATCACGATTGGTCTTCTAATTTCTATTATGTGCGCAAGGCTACCCATAGACTTCCTACTAAAAGCATTAGCAACCATATTTGCCTTTCCTGGATGATGCAAAATTGTTCAATCATAATCCTTCAAGAGCTCCATCCATCTCCTCTACCTTAAGTTTAAATCCTTCTGTTGAAAAATGTACTTAAGGCTTTTATGATCAGTGTAAATTTCACATGTCTCACCATATAAGTAGTGCCTCCAAATCTTAAGAGCAAAGATCACTGCTACCATCTCCAAATCATGTGTAGGATAATTTTGCTCATGTTTCTTAAGTTGTCTAGAAGCATAGGCAATAACCTTCCCATGTTGCATCAACACACATCCAAGACCAATCCTAGAAGCATCCTAACAGACCACATAACCACTACCACTTGAAGGTAAAGCTAAAACTGGGGCGGATGTCAAACAACCTTTTAGTTGTTGAAAACTCTGTTCACACACATCGGTCCATTGAAAAGCAACTTGCTTCTGTGTCAACCTGGCCAAAGGGGTTGCAAGCTTAGCAAAATCTTTAATGAAACATCGGTAATACCCAGAAAGACCGAGGAAACTACGAATCTCCGTCACGGATGTAGGTCTGGGCCAATTTTGAATTGCCTCTACCTTCTGTGGATCCACGCTTATCCCATCCTTAGAAACCACATGACCTAAGAAAGCCACATTGTCTAACCAAAACTCGCATTTAGAGAACTTTGCATATAGCTTATGTTCTCTCAAAGTTTGTAAGACTAACCTCAGGTGTTGCTCATGCTCCTCTCTACTCTTGGAATACACCAAGATGTCATCAATGAAGATTACCACAAAACGATCCAAAAATGGCTTAAAGACTCGATTCATCAAGTCCATAAAGGCAGCAGGGGCATTGGTTAGTCCAAAAGACAACCAAAAACTCGTAATGCCCATAACGAGTGCGAAATGCTGACTTAGGAATGTCCTCGCCCTTTATTTTCAAATGAGGATACCCTGATCGCAAATCAATCTTTCAAAAGCACTGGGATCCCTAAAGCTGATCAAATAAGTCATCAATGCGAGGTAAAGGATATTTATTCTTAATTGTCACCTTATTCCACTGTCGATAGTCAACACACAAACAGAAGAGCCATTTTTCTTCTTAACAAACAAGACTGGTGCACCCCAGGGAGAATAACTAGGGCGAATAAAACCCTTATCAAGAAGTTCTTTCAATTGTTCCTTTAACTCCTTAAGTTCGGTTGGAGCCATTCGGTATGGGGGTATAGATATCGGTTGAGTCCCTGGAAGCAACTCAATACCAAACTCTATCTCTCTATCAGGTTGTAAACCAGGTAGATCTTCAGGAAAAACATTAGAATATTCACATACCACCGAAACTTTCTCTAACTCCGTAGTTGTCTTACTTGTGTCTCGTACCATGGCAAGATACCCATGACAACCCTTCCTCAATAACTTGTGGGCCATTACCGCTGAAATTAAATTACTAGATGACATATCCCGATCACCCTGAAACACAAAAGATGGTTCCCCTGGTATATCGAACTTCACCACCTTATTATGGCAATCCAAGGTAGCATGACAAGAAGCTAACCAATCCATGCCTAAGATCACGTCAAAGTCTACCATATCAAGCTCTATTAGATCTACAGGCAAAGATTTACCTTCAACCAAAACATCACAAGACTTATATACTGAATTAGAAAACAAGGAATCACCCATAGGTGTAGCCACTATTAAAGGCTCGTCTAAGAGTGATGGATCTCTCCCAAAGCAAGTAGAAAAAGATGGAGATACAAAGGAGTGCGTAGCTCCAATGTCAAATAAAACATGTGCATCACGAGAACATATAGGAAGCATACCTGTCACAACAGCATTGGATGCCTGAGCATCCTGGCGAGTCAAAGCAAACACGCGGGCCTGCCCTCCACCTATCTGTCCCTGACCTCTGCCTCCTGATCCTCTACCACCATGCTAAGAGCTACTAGATCCTCGAGCTCCGGACCCACTAAACTGCCTCCCTGAAACCACTGGTGTTGCCGTTGCACTAGAAGAGGGATGAGAAGGTAACATAGGGCAATTCCTCGCAAAATGTCCAATCTGCCCACACTGATAACACCCAGATAATATTTGCCTACAAGGCCAACTATGTGTCTTCCCACATGTCAAGCAAGTGCTGGGAATCCCAAAAGAAGACATGCACTACTACGAAGTACCCCGACTCTGGGCTGAGCTAACTGTCTGGCTAAACTGAGTGCTCTGTGGTTTCCAACCTCCCTGTTGGCACTGACAGCCCTGACCAACAACCTCTCTAGAACCTCCACCACCATGGCCCTGATGGCCATCATGAGATGTCTTAGAGCGAGGCCTCTTACGTGAGTCACGAGAAGCCCCACCCTTATATCTATTTCCCCGCTTAATAGTTAAGGCCCTATTCAAGGCCTCCTCGTAAGCCATATCACCATGGCCCACAATTGCCCTGAATAAATAACTCTTCAAACCTTCTATAAACCTCTGAACTCGAAGTTGCTTTGTAGCTACTAGATGTGGTGCATATCGTGATAGTCGCATAAACTGAACGTTGTAATCCACCACTGACATATCATCTTTTTGAACAAGAGACTCAAACTCTCGTGCCCTACTATCTATGACACTCTGAGGTAGAAGGTGTGCCATGAATCACCTAACAAACTCATCCCACACCAAAGGAAGTGACCCCGCTGGTCTAGCCAAGAGCATGGTTTCATACTGTTGGGGTTTTCTTGAGATAATCCTCTTTAAAAATCATATCTCAAGGCGGAAGAAAACCAACCCATGGATCGTGCATTACAAAAACATGAATTACATAAATGGCTATTTGTGTTTACCTCCTGAAGCGTGCTTTCACTATGATCACAAGTGCTACAAAGGAGAAGCACCTCTACTCAGTCCACGCGAGTAATCTGGCGTCGGAGCTTTGTGCCTTGTGCTAGATGACAGTTATGGGAGGCAAGGTTAGCAAGACTAGGTTTAGAGCAAGACTAGTAGTCTATTTATAAGCCACATACTCCTCTTGACCCAACTGCCTACTTATTGGGCCTTGTACACTACAAGTCCAATAACCTTTAAATTAATTAAATCATATTTAATTAATTGACCCGCTCCGCATTTGCTCTATGTGTGTGACCCTATAGTCTCACTAAGTTGGCAATAATATTACATATTATAATAATGAGCGGCATCTAGCAATGCATCATTACTACCCAATTAGCGAGAGTATCGGTGATCCGATTTTTGCCTTACATCGACCAAAATTTACCATGTAGTAAATGTCCCTTCGTCCATATGTCTTAATTGAACACAAGGCATAATAGTGTCATCCTTGTTATGTTCAATTATTTGTTCCTCGATCCCCGAGTAGACGTGTAATCATAAATGGGTCCAATATCACATATTGGCCCACTTCCACGTGGCCACGCATATTTCACGTCTCACCCTATCGAGAGGCCCAAGACATTACCCCTGTTATATAGGAGGGACGAATCCTATCTACATCACTCACACTCCTCAACATGATTTATTGCAGGCCCAATAACTACCTTTATGATCACACTGTTACGTGTGACGTTTGATAGCATTAAAGCCTACAACTCCTCATGTAGGAATCGTAGTGACTTCAAGTCGATGGACTACTCCACTATGGTCGCCATGAGAATACTTATGATACTTACATAACTATTATGAAGTATCCTCATAGTGGGTCATCCGGTATAAATATTACTCCTAATATTTATACATGTGTGCCGACTTGATATCACATATCCATGACCTGTGAGATGTGGTCATCAGTCTACTCACACAATAGTCTCTATGTATTATTGTCGTCCTAATTAACAATAATACTTGACTACGGATATTTAAGAATAGCGTTCTATTATTCAATGAGGTCTCACGATTAAGTCGCGTACTTAATATCTCATTGAATGAACTGCCTATTCTAAGGACTTTATTATGCTATAAACTAATAACATAATAAATGAATGCCTTATTCATATATCAAATATATGATTAAATTCATGATACAAATGATAATCTATTCATAATAGATTCGCATCTAGGGCTTACACCAACAATCTCCCACTAGCACTAGAGCCAATCAGGCATCAATCTAACACCATTGATCTAGTGTGAGTATCATGCTACCATTGAGTAAGAGACTCCATTAGCGGATTATTAGTGTTGTCATTCTGTGCATATTCACATCTCTCCTCCATCAATCATATATCGAACGAGATGGAAGCACCTAAGTATATGTTCGGATCGTTGGTGAGATCATGTTTCCTTAGCTTATGCGATTACTCCATCATCATCGCAACGAGATCAATGGAGTTGGCAAAGTTAGGAATCATTCCTAGTTCATAAATGAACTTGCGGATCCAAACGACCTTTAAATCTACATCTAAGGCAACTATATACTTGGCCTCCGTAATGAAATCTATAACTATCTCGTGCCTGGAACTTTTCCAAGTATACAGTGCCACCATTAAGATAAAACATAAATCCAGACTGCGATCTGGAATAATCTTTATCGGTTTGGAAACACTGTCTATGTAACACCTTACAATGACTTCTTCCTCACCTTCATCTGTCAAGAATGTATCCTAAGTTCTTCTCAGATACTTAAGGATGTTCTTGACTACAGTTCAGTGACCTTCACCGACATCAATTGGTACCTTCTTGTCATGCTCAAAGCATACAAGACAATTGGTTTAGTACATAACGTACTCTAACTAAGGCCCAACAACTTCAGTGATCTATCTTTATAGATCCTGATTCCTAACACATAGGAAGTGTCACCCAAGTCCTTCATCAAGAAACAATTTCCCAATCATGTTTTCACATTTTGCAGTGTAGGGATATCGTTTCCGATGACTAGTATGTCGTCAACATACAAAATGAGAAAGATAATCTCACTCCCACAAACCTTCTTGTACACGCAAGGTTCATCCTTGTTCTTGATAAATCCAATCTGTCTTACAGCTTTATCAAAACGAAGATTCCAGCTTCTGGAAGCTTACTTTAATCCAACAATGGATCTTTGTAACTTACCTATCTTTCTAACATCCTTTGGATCGACAAAACCCTCGGTTTGTGTCATGTACACATCCTCGAGAAGATTCCCGTCAAGGAATGCAGTCTTGAAATCCATCTGCCAGATTTCATAGTCATAGTATGCAATAATAACAAGCAGAATCCGAATAGATTTAAGCATCGTTATTGGGGAGAAAGTTTCATCATGGTCTACACCATGAATTTGTTTGAAACCTTTCCCAACCAGTTGTAGCTTAAAGGTACCCACTTTACCATCTATGTCAGTCTTCTTCTTGAAGACCCATTTGCACCCTATAGGTTTTACCCCTTTGGGTGGCTCAACCAAGGTCCCTACCTGGTTCGTGTACATGGATTCCATCTCGGATCACATGGCCTCAAGCCACTTCTCAGATTCTGGGCCAATTATGTCCCATTGGTAGGTTACAGGCTCATCTTGATCCATGAGCAGCACATCACCTTCCTGAGTTAGGAGAAGTCCATATCTCTCAGGTTGGTGACGTGGCCTGTTAGACCTACAAGAGTCTTGTGTTACTTGAACCGGCGGTTCAACCACAACATCTTGTGGAACCGGTTCTTGTTCCATTGTAGGCGGGTCAATATCTTGTGGTACTTGGATTTCTCCAAGTTCTACATTCCTCCCACTATCTCCTTTGGAGATGTATTCCTTCTCAAGGAACACTCCAATCCTAGCGACAAACACTTTGTCCTCGAAAGGGTTGTAGAATTAATATCCTTTGGTTACCTTAGGATATCGCACAAATATACACTTATCCAATTTGGACCCAAGTTTACCCGTCATAAGATGTTTCATATAAACCTGATATCCCCAAATCCTCATAAATGACAAATTGGGCTTTCGACCCATCCATATCTCATAAGGACTCTTTTTCAACCGCCTTAGGTGGAACACGGTTAAGAGTGAATAAAGCTGTAATTAGAGCAAAACCCATAAAGAGTCTTAAAAGGTATCAATGACTCATCATAGATCGTATCATGTCTAACAAGGTGCGATTCCTCCTTTCTGACACTCCATTCCATTGTGACGTTCCAGGAGGTGTGAGTTGGGACACCATCCCACATTCTCTCAGATAGTCACCAAACTCTTGGCTTAAGTATTCACTACCATGATCTGATTGTATGACCATAATACTTTTGCCAAGTTGGTTCTCCACTTCATTCTTGAACTCTTTGAACTTTTCAAAGGTTTCAGACTCGTGTTTCACGAGATACACGAATCCATATCTATTGAAATCATCAGTAAACGTGACGAAGTAAGGATAACCACCTCTAGCATACTTGTTTAGGGGCCCACATACATTGCTATGTATCAAGCCCAAGAGATCACTGGCCCTTTCACCTTGCTTGGTGAATAGGTCGTTAGTTATCTTCCCCAACAAGCAAGATTCACATACATCAAACGATTCACAATCGAATGAGTCCAAAGAGTCCATCCATATGGAGCTTGGAGATGCGTTTCTCACCTATATGGCCTAAACGACAACGCCAAAGACGTGTAGGGTTCAAATCAATTGGTTTGACCCTTTTTGCATTTATATTATAGATAGGCATATGAGGATTAAGGACACCAAGTCCATTATCCGAAAACTTGCTAGCATAGAAAATATCATGTGACTGATGTTTCTGCCAATAGCTAGAACATAATAACATTTATTTGATTCCAAAACAAG
Source organism: Sophora flavescens (assembly GCA_030762895.1). Classification (NCBI taxonomy): domain Eukaryota; kingdom Viridiplantae; phylum Streptophyta; class Magnoliopsida; order Fabales; family Fabaceae; genus Sophora; species Sophora flavescens. The sequence goes on along the minus strand of CM061063.1, from coordinate 228,478,293 downwards.
CCCCGAAGGCAAAGTCAAAACCTTCTATAGTTAATGCAACTTTTGCTCCATTTCCTATTCACATGTTGACTTCACCTTTAGTCAACGTCCTACTCCTTTTGATCCTTCACATTAATGTGAGATCCACATGCGATATCAAATACCCATGATTTTGAAGTAGGTTGACTTCTATAACACAATGCTCGAATAGGAAGTCATACTTACTTTCTTTTCTCATACTCTTTCTAGTATCTCTAGCAATTTTCAAATGTCCAGTCTAACCTCAATGAAATAAACTGCATTCCTTTGCAACTCTCCCTATTAGCTTCAAGACAGAAGTACTGGGCATGACTTTGTTCGTCTCCTTGTTTAGCAGACTTAAGGCTTTCCATTTCAAGACTATCACAATAGTATACCCTTTTCTACTGTAGAGATTCTACTCGGTAGTTTTCAACTTCCATTGCACTCTCTAGTAGAGGTGTGTCAGAATCGTTCATAACGAATTGACTATAACTATCCGACAACTGTAACACCCTTATCAGGTGCTACATTGTCTGTGACATTTATATTTTATAAGACCAAGTAAAGCGGAAAATAATTCTTTTACCAAAACTATGGGTTTACTTTTTTTTTTTTTGCTTTTCTCTTTCGCAAATGATACCATACATATTCTTGAACATACATCACCAACTCATATATAAGTATTTTACAAACCATGTTCCAAGTACCATCATTCATAAACATACATAATCAGAAAATGGCGGAAATACCAACGTCCATAAACAACAACTTACTGGAAATATGTTTATAATAATAGTAACAGTTTTAGAGACATAGCTCCACAAAATATAACATAGACACGAGACTGGCCAGATACAAAATAATGACAAAATGTCCTTTACAATAAAGCCCTCGAGACCGTGTCCATGTCTCCAAGTACTCTCAAACTCCAACGGGGTGTGATGGAGAAACAGTGATGTCGTCATCTTCGTCCGACATAAGATAGAAAACAGTAAACCATAAAATACAGAAATAGGGTGAGATTTCCATTCATCTTACACTTAACGCAGACATGCAATGGTACGACACACCGGTACGTACAAATATCAATAAACAGTTATATCATCCATACAACAAAAATTATAATGTTTCACAGCAACATAATCACAGGGCACCGCTTTCCCTAGATAGAAGACATCTAAGACTCGAGGAATGACTTATGATTCCCTATACCATGGTTTTAACAAATAGTCGAAGAGAGTGGTTCAGAGGATTGTTCTGGAGTCCACCAGCCTTGGGTAATAAAATGCGTCAACAGTCCTTATGGTGCACATAGGCTTTTTCGGGAACATCCTTCACTACCAGAAAATACATAGTGTCTAGTAGAGTATGTCGGTGTATTGCAAGATCACCAAGCCACAAAGGAGCAACCCACTGGGCCTATGTGAGTATTTCATAACCCCAACATCCCCAAGCATCAATGGATCATCACTACGGAATTCGCACCTGCATTAAAGTGTTATCTCAATCTCCTAGGCACAACGGCCTTACAGAACATAGTTTCGATATGTGTTTAGGTAAACTTTGCCAGAAATGCGTTCTTCTCGTCCATCCATCGGATAACATAGTTTGACTCCATCAGAATCCTTTCAACATACTATAACAGATGCTAGATGTTCTTAAGTCCGAATCACCAGTACTTAATCATCAAGCTAAAGTTATCAAGTAACCTTTCATCTTTGTACAAAGTTTTCTTGAAATACTTGATTACAAATGCAAGCATGTTATGAGATTGGAACACAGGTCCAATTTATTTATTTCTCTATACTTTTCTAGTTGAGCCTTTTTCTTTGGCTTTCAATAAAACAAATCATTTTGAGTCCATTAAATTTTATGGAATATGGATAATGAATTATCCATACTTTATGACATAAGGTCATGTTCCACCCCACGTCATAAATCATTACGTTCGTATTTTCACTAAGTCGTTCTTGACTTAGATTTTTGCATTTTATCTTAAAATCTCGTCTTTGAAGACTAAAATCCTTTTGGCTTAAAACCAACACCTTTAGATAAAATAAAATCCATTTTCAAGATTAATTTCCCTCAAAGATACATAGGTATCAATTTCTCCAAAACATTTTCTCAAAAATCCTTAAAAACGTTTAATAACGGTTTGCCGCTTTTTATCGACTTTAGGCTCAAAAGTACTACTTTTGAAAATATGGTTCTTCACCTCAAATATATTACTTTCCTAGGTTATAATACTCATATTAAAATTTTGAAACACTGATTTTACATCTTTCTTTCCATTTATACGAAATTCTTAAAAATTTGACTGAACGTTTTTAAGTTTGTATATCGCGTAAATCATTTTTCAATGATTTTACACTCTAATGTAGTATGTCGGTGTATTTCAAGATCACCAAGCCACAGAGGAGCAACCCACTGGGCCTATGTGAGTATTTCATAACCCCGACATCCCCAAGCATCAATAGATCGTCACTACGGAATTCGCACCCGCATTAAAGTGTTAGCTCAATCTCCTAGGCACAACGGCCTTACAGAACATAGTTTCACTATGTGTTTAGGAAAACTTTTCCAGAAATACGTTCTTCTCGTCCATCCATCGGATAACATGGTTTGATTCCATCAGAATCCTTTCAACGTACTGTAACAGATGCTAGATGTTCTTAAGTCCGAATCACCGGTACTTAATCATCAAGCTAAAGTTCTCAAGTAACCTTTCATCTTTGTACAAAGTTTTCTTAAAATACTTGATTACAAATCCTAGCACATTTTGAGATTGGAACACGGGTCCAATTTATTTATTTCTCGGTACCTTTCTAGTTGAGCCTTTTTCTTTGGCTTTCAATAAAGAAAATCATTTTGAGTCCATTAAATTTTATGGAATATGGATATGAATTATCCCTACTTTATGACATAAGGTCGTGTTCCATCCCACGTCATAAATCATTACGTTCGTATTTTCACTAAGTCGTTCTTGACTTAGGTTTTTGCATTTTATCGTAAAATCTCGTCTCTGAAGAATAAAATCCTTTTGGCTTAAAACCAACACCTTTAGATAAAATAAAATCCATTTTCAAGATTAATTTCCCTCAAAGATACATAGGTATCAATTTCTCCAAAACATTTTCTCAAAAATCCTTAAAAACGTTTAACAACGGTTTCACCGCTTTTTTACAAACTTTAGGCCCAAAAGTCCTACTTTTGAAAATATGGTTCTTCACCTCAAATATATTACTTTCCTAGGTTATAATACTCATATTAAAATTTTGAAACACTGATTTTACATCTTTCTTTCCATTTATACGAAATTCTTAAAAATTTGACCGAACGTCGTTAAGTTTGTAAATCACGTAAATCATTTTTCAATGATTTTACACTCTAATGGTCCAAAACTCATTTTGGAGTTTAAGAACAGTTTGATAGGCAGGAAAAACAATTTATAACTGTCCCTAAACTTTCATTAATTACAAAAAGGTCCTTATTCACTTAAAACCTTATAACTTTTTATTTATAACTTCAAATCACACCAAACCAACTTCTTTAGAAATATTTTTCAGTTGCCCTCAAATTTTCCAGAAATTACATTTCTGCCCCAAATATTTTACAATAATTGCAAAATGGTCATTTTTTACAAAAAAAAAAAGCTTATAACTTTTTATGTATTAATCCAATTAACACCAAACCAATTTCTATGGTTTTGTCTCATCAAGGACTCATAAATTTCAGTGCAGCCACAGAAATTCTCAGAAATTGCATTTTAGTCCCTAAGGACTCATAAAATCATATCTTTCAATATACACATCCAAATCAATCCAAACCAATTTCTATATTCTTATATATTCATTCACTCCTCATAAAAATTATTCAAACAATTTAAATCATCATGCAACCCATTTAAACAGCCAAGGCCGAATGGCCCAAGAATGATCATGTTAGGCAATTTTTCATGTTAAATCAAATAAACAACCATCAAGTATCCAATTGGAAATCATTGAATCAAACTCAACATATATCAACATCAAGCATTAAATAACACTAAATAAATCATCAACATGTCTACCCTAAGGTAGGATGTTGGTAAAATCTCCCCCACACCTTTGTTGATCACTTGAAACTCAAGCAAGAAGAGGATGATGTTCACCTAGAGCTCAAGGTTTTGCACAGCCAAAACCTAGCCATGAACAATCAACAAAACAAGTTAAATGATGAAGAAAAACCATCTAAACCACTTGATGAGTGATTCGGCCAAGACAAGAAAAATAGGCTAGAGATCTCTAAATTTTTCAAACTCTTGGATGATGAAAATAGAAGTCATATGAAGATCATAGAAATTGATCTCATATTAAAATGATTTTTCTATGATTTTCTAGAATTATTTGAAATTCTAGATCTAGGAATTTGATCTTGAAGAAATCATGGATTTAAGAAGAAAACTTGTGATTTAAAGTGAAGATATGATCATAGATCACAAGGCTATACCTTTGAAATTTGAAGAAATGATCAAGACCTAATACTTCCTTTGAAAATTGAAGATGAAGAACTTTGTGTTTTTTCTCAAGTTTACGAAGAAAAACATGAACAAATGAGAGAAATGAATGACCAAGTGTGTCTTATGGTGTTGAGGCCGTGGGTTTCTAGGGAGAAATGGGTAAAATGTTGTCATGGCACACTTCAAATTACAATGAAGGATTAAGGGTATTTTGGACTTTTCACATATAACCATCATTACTTGCATTTAATGCAAGATGACTAACCCCTATGACTCACACCCATGATTCATCATATTGTGCTCATCCAGCCGCTACGATTTTGTCTCTCGCACATCCTTCTCGATTTCGTCGATCCCCGATCGTCGAGTATTCGCCCGAATAACGTATAATAACCTATTTATTTTGAAAATTTTAAAAATATCCAGTATGGTTGGAAATAAAATAAAAATCTAAACTGTTTCGTTCTCGGGTCAAAATTAGGTTTTCTCGCTCGCAAAATCTTCATCGTCGTTAAAACGCAGACCGGGTTTCGTCTGAATTTTAAACCTAAATTTTTACCGCATGATTCTACCATAAGGTAGAGTATAATTATAATTTTATTTTATTAAAAAGTCATTTTATACATCTAATATAAAAATTACAAACAATTAAAATTATACCGATAATGAAAAACAGTAAAAACAGGGTGTTACAGCAACAATTGCAAGATCATTTCACTGGCCAACATTTGGCCTAAAGGAAAGCCCAGTTTTTACCAGGTTCTCAATGTACTCAATAATATGAAGCACATGATAATTGTTTGGATTTCCTTCTGCCAGTTCGTAACTGAAAAAGGGTCGGGAAGACTTATGGTTCTTATGCATTTCCTGCTCTCAATAGAGCATCATGAGGTGCATGATCATATCATACGCTTTCATGGTTGCAAGCATGAGGAATCCTACACTCATGACATCGACTTGATACTTCTCGTAAGCATATTTTCAATCCTAGAACTGGTTGCTCATGAATCATTTGCTCAAGAAGATACATCTCTTTCTCGTACTTGAGGAAAATCCTCAAATTCTTATACCAATCCATAAATTTAATTATGGATATATTTACCTTCTTAAGGACAAATCGCAGTAATTAATTATAGTGTTTTATTTCATGATAATTCTAATTACAGAAACATGCAAAATATAAATATCATGATAAAAACATATTTAATAAGATCTTTTATTAAATACGCTCCACTATTTTACTCAAATCAATGACCCTCATCATTGACTCATAAAATCCGGTTGAAAGATTTTCTAGTGAGATCAAGATCCATATTTCACCTTGTTCTGAGTCAACTTTGGCTGATCTCGCAAAACTTAGTTATTTAGGTAGGAAACTCCTGTCCAGTTACATCTCATGTAACTCTTGGATTAGTTGGGTGAATAACTCTTATTCTAATCCATCCCATGGACTAAAACCCAACTCAACGTCTCTAAGCCTTTCTATCCTATTGAATTTGGCTTAGTTAAGTTAGACCCAATGGATAGCAATTGGACATTACAATTACCCCATCACATCTTACTGGTATAGAAAAATGCACTCCACTTTGGCGAACCTACAATTATTCGATATTAGTCTTGATGAGTGCTATGCATTGGAAGACTCTTAAACTTAATATTTCATTTTGAGGGATTTTTATTAAAATTGATCTCACCGGCGTTGTATCTCATACAAGACGTCTCTCAGAATACATGCATACATGCTATCATACATTTAACAAACATATATAACATTTAAAACATACATGTATACATATATTTCATGCATCACATACATAAACATACATCTCATACATTTCATGCATCTCATACACAACATATAAGATAAGGTATTATAGTTATGGCCTCCTAAAAAAGCAAGAATTAAATAGCTAATTTATTACAATTCTTTGACCCTTGAGCAAGCTTCTCAAGCCTCTCCCAGGGCGTCATTATTTGGTGGTGTCTCCTCTTCACCTCGAAGAATTACATTTATTTAAAATTAATAAATAAATAATTAAAGACACGCCATGTGGGCCGTATTTAAAATAAATAAATCACGACATGCAGGTCGTATTTACCTAAAATATATAACACCATAATCTAGGGCCATAACCATACATCACACATTTAAATATTTAATAATAAAAAATAATAACCTTTATTATTAATATCTTTAAACAATTTTAAATATGATTTAATTAATTTAAGGGTTATTGGACTTGTGGTGTACAAGGCCCAATAAGTAGGTTGTTAGGTCCAGAGGAGTATGTGACTTATAAATAGACTACTAGTCTTGCTCTAAACCTAGTCTTGCTAACCTTGCCTCCCGTAGCCGTCAGCAAGCACAAGACACAAAGCTCCGACGCCCGTTTGCTCGCGTGGACTGAGTAGAGGTGCTTCTCTTTTGTATCACTTGTGATCACAGTGAAAGCACGCTTCAAGAGGTAAACACAAATAGCCATTTATATAATTCATGTTTTTGTAATGCGCGATACATGGGTTAGTTTTCTTCCGCCCTCTAACACATACCACCCTCTAGCTACATCATGAAGACGAAAAGCAGCCAACTCCACCATTCGTGTAGAAGAATAACCCAAGCCACGACACATCCAAGACACCTCATCCAAGAATTCCTGGGGATCCTCTTGCACATTTGAGCCGCTGAAAGCTGGAGGATTTAGCTTCATGAAACCCAATAAAGAAACCTCACCTGCTATGGTATGATCAGGTCGCTTCTTGTTTTGCACCACCTCCTGACTATGCTTAGTACCTGTTTGATTCTATTCACCATGTGGTTGAATATTCTGCACATCAGCAGCTAATTGAGCCAAGGTTGGGTTCCCACGCCTGGATCTAGGAACCTCAACCTTAGGCATCCCTCCAATCCTGCCATGTCTTCCTCGACCACGACCCCTACCACGGCCACAGCCCGTCGGGGCTGCTTCCTGAGATTGAGTAGAAGCCACATCAGCAATAGGCTCTCTAACAGGTCTAGTTCTTGGTGGCATATCCACCTGAGGCAAAAAAAGAATTTATCCAAAAGATAGGAGTACAACAACTAAGACAACAGACTTCAGTGTAACGGTGGGAGGTCATAGCTTATTGCATGTAAGTTGTGCTCGGGCACACAAGTTACAAACAAGACTCTACAACAAGCTCCAAATGTTGTAGCTATAGGACCTACTAAACCTATGCTATACTACCAACTTTGTCATGACCCATTTTTAGGCCATGATCGGCGCACAGGCTGACACTAACTCATTTGCCCTTTTAGCCTGGCAAGCCTTTAGACAGAATCACACTAAAATCACATACACCTTATTGAAATGAGTTGCTACAAAAAAAAAAAATCCGGCAGAGTTTACTCTATAATTTCAATATGTCAAATGGTAAACACCTGTCAACATAATATATCTACCACCAGAGTTCATCATTCGAGGACAAAGTTTTTATAAAACTCAGAAGAATAGCAGCCATACAGTTTAACTTGTCAATTCTATCTAATCACATGCAACCTAAAAAGTCAAGGAATTCATATCCCTATAGTTGCATCAAACTGAAGTCGGCAACATACACCATTACAAAAAAATAAGGGCCTACCAAAATATGGGAGAACTACTGGGTAAACTCTGCAACCCCAAGACAATATACTTTACTTCCTGTGAATCTGAGAAAAAGGGAGTGAAAACGGGGTGAGTCACAAAGACTCAGCGAGAGTATAATAAACTAAGTGGACAGGAAGGAGAAGCAAGCATCGCACGAGTGTTTTTCATTCAAATACGATTCTAAGATAACACATACAAAGGAAGAAGAAAAGAAAACATGGGACAAGATCACTTTATATCAAAATTCATACTACAATTACATAATGGGTATACATGAGAACTAAAATCAACTTAAGATATAAATCAATCTCAATCAACATGTCACATATCATGTATATGATAAGCAAGACTCTTTATTGTACTATGTGCACATAGACCACATTATCTCTTCGTTGTGGCGAACAATAATCATTTAAATATACTATGAGCAATTAGATCATAGGCCGTATTGTCTCTTCGTTACAGTGAACGGTATCTACAAAGACTATGATCACTCAACTCATAGGCTGCATTCTCTCTTTGTTGCAGCAAACGGCATACACATGAACTATGAGCATTTAACTCATAGGTTGCATTCTCTCTTCATTGAAGCAAAGGTATTTCATCATAGATCTCGTTAAAGGACAAACAAAACATTAGCTTCAACTAAATCATGGTCATTACATCCAAACCAGGCTGCTAGAATATACTTCACTTCACCATTTCACATCATCATCAATAATACTAATTTTAACGCAAGATATATTATGGTCAGGACTTCGAACAAAAACAAAATAATTTCAGAAACATGAAATAAAAAATAATAGGAAGGAACAACAATTTATAACAATATTATCCATCTCCAAAATGCTTATAAAATTAAAATGAAGTTGTTCTAAAAATAAAATTAATATTTCAAGCTCTTCTTTGTAAAAAAACAAAAATATGTTTTAAAATAATTTACTTCTCCCATATAGAAAACATTATATAAAAAATTGCCACTATGTAGATTAGCTACTCACAACTACGAAGGACCGACTCAATCTCTTGCTATGCCTTCAGGAGGAGCCACAAGGGTATTTTCCAACGAATCTGACCATCAACAAAACAAATTTGACACTTAGCAATCTTATTCAAGGTCATACTAGCAATAACTAAAGAATTAGACAAAAAAACCCAAATTTACTAAACTTAGGGTTTCAAAGGAACCCATGGAAAAAGAGATTATGCTACCCTAAATCCTTTCACTACTTATTCATGCTCAAATTCAACTTTAAATTTCATGGGTTATAGAGTTTTACCTCAAAGAGCTCTAAAGAAACACTTTTAGGGAGTGGGTATTGCTCCTTCCAACCAAGAACATCAACATACCACTTTAATCTTTCATGGGTGTAGGAGTTTTTTATGGAAATAAAGGGAATATGGTGAGGAGGGGAAGAAGATGATATGATAGGAATAGATAGGGATGAGATGAATGAGAGAAATTTGAGGGAGGGGGTTTTATGTGAGAGAGAGCAATGTGTGTGTGTGTGGTGATTTTAGAAGGGGGTGGTCTATGGGCATTTTAAAAAGACACTGCCCCCTTAATTTTTATTTTTTTTATAAAATGAAACGGGACGTTTCAACATATATGCTTTTGAGAAGAAGAAATGAGAGAGGTTTTTTTTTGGGTGCTTTGAGATAGGTATTTTTTACCATACACAATAATTGGTTGCTATATAATTTATGATTCTAATAGAAAGGGGAAACTGCAATACATGTGTTAAATGTATTCAGAATTAACTTTGAAATTTTTAGAGCAACGCATATTTAAATCCTAGCACTAGTTCCTTGAAATAAGGCACTAGTGCACTACACTAATCAGTTACATCTTCCTTAAAATAAGGCAATATATATATATATATATATATATATATATATATATATATATATATATGGGTCAATTATAAAACTCATCAAGGACAGAATTAGGCCATTTCCATGGCTCTTCTCCATAAATTGTAGTTACCACCCGTCAATTGCTGGGAAACGAGTTGCAACCTGTACGTCGGAAGGATGAAGAAAGAAAGGATTATCTCGTTCTTCCATTGACGAAGGAAGAGAGAAGAAATCGAAGAAAGAATGATGAACAGAGGACGGAAAAATTCAAGATCGAGATTGCAGAAGGTAAAAAACTTCTGATACCATATTAAGGGTATGAACCCGAAGAGAGAAAAGGAGAGAAAGTGTTCTATGCATATTATCAATTGTGTAATGAATTGATGCAAGTGTTAATTACATTGTGTTGCTCTATTTATACAAGAGTCAAACACTTAATAATTGAATAACTGAATAACTGAATTCTAACCTCCTAACTAACTTCCAAACTCACTAACAGTTTAGCTTAACTGTAATAATACAATCTTAAAAAAATTGTTATATATACATACCTATTTTTATATATTCGATACTTCCCTCTCATATTTTCTGAATTCGTTCCTTAGCGATGTAATGGAATCAATTTGAATCGGATTTGTGATAATTTTGCATTCAATCCAATTAATTTAATCGAATCGAATTGGATCGTATTTTACAATATTTTTTATCAATCCAAACCGAACCAATCTGATTAAAGTCTAGTTGGCTTGGATCGGATCAATGAATTACCCTATTTTTTATTTACTTTAATTTTAATTTTGAAAATTTGCAATTTAAAAAAACAGAAAAATAAGACAAAACAGTTTTAGTTAATACATTAGTTTTAAGAATAATATATTAGTTTTGTTAATAAAAAATATTGTGATAATAAAATTAATAATAATATATTGTTTTTTAAAGTGAGCGGTTCGATTCAATTCTTTTTTTTGTTAGAATCCAATATCAAAAACAATTTCCTTCAGATTCAGTTTGTGTCTCCCTCACGTCTGTGAAGTTGTTGTTTTAGATTGATAAAGCAATTGGAAGTCTATTGGTAAGATATCTTCCTTTGCTGAAGAGGAAACAAACTTAATGTCTTTGTTTTATTCCTATTTTCATTTTTTTTTTCATTTATGCTCATTCATCAAAATCCTAGAAGCAATTACTTCCTGTTGTTCATTATTTTGTTCAATTGAAGCATTTGGTTTTTCTATGAATAAGACCTTTGTCTTTAAACTTCAGTTCACCTTAGCCTGCATCAAGATTGGAAGGCCTGATTCTGCATATTTATTTGTCTTTAGCTCTACAGTGTTGTTCTTACATGTCGGGCTCGAACAAGCTCACAGCCTGCATATGACCGGGCTTGGACACCTCTTTGAGAGACCAAATTAACCCAGATTTTTTGGTCTGACCAGATAGAGCATATGGCTCGATTCAGACAAGCCCGAAACGGGTTGGATAGCCCGTTTTGTCAGCTTCGGGTAAAATATCAACTAACACAAGAGATTCATATATGCTCACAACAAGCTTCACATTATACTCTAGAGAGAAAAAAAAAGTTAGAGAGATGAGAGAGAAAGTGAGAGAGGGCTTTCAAGATAGAAACTTTGACAATGTTCATGGCAGAGAAATAGATAGATCTAGAGGATTAACCAGACAACACGACCTGAATCAAAACAACTGGAGATCCTACCAAAATCAATACCCAGGGTCAACTTCGTTCTTCTTTACAAATTTTTCTGAATCTTATGGACTTGAAGACATGTGGAAGGTGTTCCATAAATAGGGAAGGGCGGTTGATGTATTTATAGCACGAAAGACAGACAGATATGGGAAAAAGTTTGGTTTTGTCCATTTCATTAACGTCCAAAACACAAAAGCTCTTGAAGGAAAGCTGGACTCCATCTGGTTGGGGTCCTACAAACTCCGGGTCAACATCCTAATATTCCAGTGTGATGTACAAAAAAGGGATTAGATAAATCATAATGTGATTAAGGGTACACAATGGCAGACCAAGTCAAAAGTTGGTGAGAAGAGTTATGCCACTGTGGTAGATGGGGGGGGGGGGGGGTGTAATGGCATTGAGAAAGGGTTCCAGAGATAGTACAACAAGCAGGTTACTCCTCATAACAGGAACAATTGGAATGGAATGGACTTTAATGTCTCTAACGAAAATATGGCCTGGCTGAAAGAGTGCTTTGTTGGGAAGACAGCAGACCCAGAAGGCATCTTGTGTATTAGGAGGAAATTTCAATTAGAAGCAGCTCTAGCGGTAGGTCTGATTCCTTTGGGGGTGACTTGGTTCTGATTCGTCCACAGGATGGGGTGGATCTACAAACTACCATCAATGGAAATGACAAAGCCTTCTCAAAATACTTCATGGAAATTAGGCCGTGGTCACCAGACTGTGTTGCAAATCACCGATCAGTATGGATTAAAATTTTGGGGACACCGGCTGACATCTGGGGTGAGGATTTTTTCAAACAAATCTCATTGAGAGTGGGATTATATATTAACATCGATGAGTCTACTCGAGATAAAGCAAGACTTGACTTTGTTAGAGCTCTTATCTCAACAACTGCCCCATAAATCATCAGCAAAGGTCTTGGAGGTTCGGGTTAATGGTGTGGTATATTCCATTATCATTTTGGAAGAGTGCTTTGGGTACAACTTCAACAGATTCGTATCTGACTGGAAGTATCAAGCTTAGGATGCATTCTCTTCTGATGAAGACGATTCTTTCATGAACAATTTAGTGGTGCCGGAAACGGAGCTAACACCGGCACAGACGGCGGAGGATGTCCAACGACTACAGCATGAACTTTCAAATCCGCAATTTGGAAAGGGTGCAACATTCGAGAAGAATAGTAGCAGTGTCAGGGTTGCGGCTATAGACTCGGACTTGGAGCATGATTCGTACGAAAAATTGTTGGCTACTAGTCACAGTCAAGGAAAGGGATCACATGTCAAAGAGCGGGAGGATTGTGTGAGTAATACACTATCAGCCCACCATAAATTGGGAGGAATTAGTGTGAGCCCAACAATGTGTGAGGAGGATTTGGGCCAAAGGAGTCTACAAGTTAGGTTTGCCGAGGAAGAAAATTATGGGCCTATCAACAAAGAATGTGGGTCGTCCAGAAGAGTGGGCGGAATAAAACATGTACTAAAACATATAGTAGGAGGGGCACAAAGGAGAAGGCTAATAGTGGGGGTGAAAGGAGGAAAGAATGTCTGTATTGGGTCTGGGCCACAATCGGAAGGTGGGCTTAAAGACATCAAAATAACCGATAAATCCCATCTGCTGGAAAGTTATGATCTAGGTAACCTGCCAACTAAGGGGAACAAGGAAACTAGTGTTACGGGGGTGGAGAACAAAAATTCAGTAAGTAAGAAAATGAGCAAAGCAAAGAAAATCAAGGCATTAAGAGCTATGTTGATATCACAAAGACAAAAAAGGTACTCCGATCATGGGGAAAACAAAAAAAAGAAAAGGGCCTACCAAAGGGAATCGTCGAAGGAGGGGAGAGAAAGAAGACGCTGAAAAAAAGTTGGAGGTAATGAGGAAAGCGGAGATCAAGGTCGGGAAAAGACCTATAGTGAATGATGAGCAATAGAGCAGTGACCCAATTTCGGAAAGCAATCTCAAGAAGTTGGATCGTGTGAATCTCAGGGTGTAACACCCCATTTTTCGTATAAGTGCTTTTATGTGTGCCTTGTTTGTTAGGAAGGTTTAGAGTAGGCTAAGTGGGGTTTTTGAGTTAAATAAATCCCTTCCTGACCCATGAGCACGCCCGTGCTCATTTATCAGCACGCCCATGCTTAAGGTTGCATGCGTCTCATTGACGCTGATGTGAGCACACCCGTGCTCATTAGAGAGCACGACCGTGCTCAGCAGTCAGGCGCGTCTCTTTGACGCTACGTTGAGCAGGCCCATGCTCAACAGTAAGCATGACCGTGATTGGGTCTGAGTCTTTATATAGACATCATATTGTGAGGGTTACGAGTTACAACCCTCAAATTGGCACTTTAGGCAACCCTAAGTGTGACGGCAGCCTCTCCCTCTCTTCCCATTTGAACGCAAACTGTTCTTGGTGTTCTTGCTCTTTGGGAGAGACAATCATGCACTAGTGCCAATTTACGCAAGGTAAACGTTCTTCCCTCTTGTGTTCCTTTTCATTCCGTTGAATTGGGAACTGGCGGGTTAACCCTGTTTGTGTTGACAAAGGCTTGGGATCGTTCATCGAGCCGTTCGAGGGAACCGGTCTAGGAGTGTGTTTGGTTTAACGGGAATTCTTCATACCAGGTATGTGGAGAAGGAATAGTATGAGTATGTAGGCTTGGGGGTAGCGTAAGACGAAGGGTTCCCATAACCCTTTATGTATGATAACTGATGAGTGTGATTCCACATCATCTTTGTCTATCATTTTGCATGCATTTTCATGTAGTTTAGGCATATTTTTATTAGATTTTAGGTTAATTTTCCTTTGGAACGGGTAAGGCGGTTTTCGTGTGTTGTTTTGCAGATATAAAGGGTAAATTGCTCAAGATCAACCATGATGAAGTTTGGATGAAGATGGAGCTTTAAAACTGAAGAAAATGAGCCAAACAGAGCCCATCACGGCCTAGCCGTGATGCCCATCACGGCCATGATCGAGCAAAACTGAAAAAGAAGAAAGGTCAAGTCGAGTCATCACGGCCGGCGTGTGATAGCCATCACGGCCGTGACCCAAAACCACCAAAAGTCAGAGCACATCACGGCCCTGCCGTGAAATTCTTCACGGCCATGAAACAGAGGGCTCGCGACGCGAGCACATTCTCGCCCCGCGAGAAACCGGATTTTCCAAAAGTGCCAGAGGCAGAGACCGTCACGGCCAGGCCGTGATGGACATCACGGCCGTGACGCGCATTACTTGGATCTGAAGAAACCGAAATAGATCAGATTTTGAGTTGGTTTGGGACTCTAACTTCCCCATTTCTATAAATATGGACCAAGGCATCAGATACAGAGGACATCAGAGAATGAACAACACATTAGGGGCTACTACTCTAGGCATAGATTTAGGATCTCTTCTTCTCTTCTCCTCTCTTCTCTTTTCTGATTTTTATTATGTTGTCATCCCAGCTTGTCATCTCCATGGCAAGACTGGAGTAGTAGTTTGTTTCTAGGGACTAGGGCTCTGCCCGAGGTTTGTAAATGATGTTGATTTGATGTAAAATCGTTGTTGATTTCGTAATTGTTTTAGATCTGATTTCTAGTGTGTTAATCACTCATAAATTTCGGCAACCGTTTATTTGCATGACATAGACGTTCTAAGGAGGAACCTAGCGGTGAACTTAGGATTTCTAGGGTGATTCACTCGTAAAGCCCGGCAGCCACTGGTTTGTGAGATGTGAATGATCCAAGGAGGAACCTAGCGGTGAACTTAGGTTATTTGCATGACCGAGACATTCCAAGGAGGAACCTAGCGGTGAACTTGGGTGTCGGACCTATAGAAGTCAGACTTGGGACTGAAATCACGAGAGTTAGAAGCCGTCCCTCGAGGAGCAACGAGTTGTCACGGAACGCAAAGGGTCCAATCTGGGATCGACTACCACGAGAGTAGGGGTCGGGTCAATTGGGCACGGCTTTTGTAACCCGAGAGGGAGCTTAAGCTATCAGAGGATAAACTCGCCTTCAAGGCAATTTCGGTAATCAACAAAGGTAAATCAGTTAGCAACATAAACGGCCTCAAAGGTAACCCAAATCCCTAGGAATCCGTTTTAGATAAAAACCCCATAAACAATTGTTTTTCTGTTTTATTTGTTCTCTGCTCAACTACATCTTAATTCAAATTCAAAACCTTTTTCAAAACTCTTTAAAACTGTCCAGATATAATCGATTCGAAAACCGATTGCGATTCGAGAACACAGTCTCTGTGGGTTCGATATCTTTTATTACTTGGCGACGATCCGGTACACTTGCCGGATACGCACGAGCGTCGTCGCACGTCGACTGACGCGACATCAAGTTTTTGGCGCCGTTGTCGGGGACTGTGCCTTTTCGAATCTCAATTCAAATTTTGAATTGATTTTTCTGGACCTTTTCTTTTTATTTGATTTTTATTTCTGAAAAAAAACAAAACAAAACAAAAAAAAAACAAAATCAAAAAAATATATATATATATATATATTTCTTTTCCTTCTATTGTATCCATCTCTCTTGTGTTATATGCAAAGATCTCTAAGTCTTGGGAGCCTTAGTGAGATTGATCCGGAGATCGAGAGGACCTTCCACAGACGTAGAAGACTACAAAGAGAGGGAGAAAGGTTGAGTCCCGTTCCACTCATGGCGAACCAACCGGATACAAAGCCCTTGAAGGACTACGCAGCCCCAAATGCGAGAGGCTTGCGAACTGGGATTGCAAGGCCAGAGATTGAGGCGGAGAACTACACTATTCCGCCCATGCTAATCAACATGATTAGGCAACATCAGTTCGGAGGATTGCCTTCGGAGGACCCGACCGATCATATAGAAACATTCTTAGAGTTCACCGACGCAATCAGGATTAATGGAGCCTCGGTCGATGTTGTGCGTTTGAGACTGTTCCCCTCATCTCTCACTGGAAAGGCTAAGGCCTGGCTTAAGCAAATCCCCGCTAACACTTTGACTACTTGGGACCAACTGGAACAGGCGTTCTTGGAGAAATTCTTCCCTCCATCCAAGACGGCCTACATAAGGTCCCAGATCACCGGCTTCTTCCAAAAAGACGGAGAATCATTATCGGAAGCTTGGGATCGATACAAGGGACTGCTGGAGTCGTGCCCACATCACGGACTCGAGAGGTGGTTAATAGTGCACACCTTCTATAACGGATTGGACTACTCTTCGAAGGTGTCACTAGATTCTGCAGCCGGTGGAGCGTTTATGAATAGGCCTCTCACTGAGGCATTCAACATCATCGAGAATGTCGCCACCAACTACCACCAATGGGGATCCGAAAGAGGTAATAACCCGAACAAGATTTCGGGGGGTAAGTTTGAAGTAAGTAGCATTGATCTGATAATGTCTAAATTTGACTCACTAAATAAACGATTAGATAAGATTGAAAGAGCTAATGTGAGTGCAATAGGTGCTACTAACACTATTTGTGAGATTTGTGGAATGCAGGGACATGACATGATGGGATGCCCACATGGATCCTGGCGCCGGGTGAGCAAGTGAACTCTTGTAACAACTACTATGATACGAACCCGAAGCTGCCCAACTATGCTCCCCAAATCCCTACAATCAAAGAAGAAACAACCCTTACCTCTCCTACGGCAACTACAAAGAACACGCTCAACCATGAGTTCCAAGAGGGTCAAGGAAATAAGAGAGCAGCACCGGGGTATCCTCAGGTTCAAAAATCTAAGCTCGAGTCTCTCATAGAAAACTTTGTTGCCACTCAAGCTCAGCAGAATGAGGCAATAAAGGAGCTAGCATCTAAGGTCGACCACTTAGCCACTCATAGCAAGATGCTAGAAACCCAGATTGCCCAACAAGCCGGCACGTACTCGAGACCTAAGGATACATTCCCGGGGCAACCCGAAGCAAATCCCAATGAGCATTGCAATGTCATACACTTGAGGGATGATAAGCTTGGGGTGGGGGTAGCTGAAATGGAGGTGGAACCGGAGGAGGACACGAGCGAAAAGGAAGAGCTTGAACCGAAATACGTCCCTCCACCACCATACCAACCCCCGATACCTTTCCCACAGAGGTTGGTCAGGAAAAAGCAAGTAGATGTAGAGACTAAAATGCCTACTAAAATGAAAGACCCGGGTAGTTTCTCCATCGCTTGCTCGATTGAAAAAGTGCAAATAGACCAAGCCTTGTGTGACTTAGGGGCTAGTGCAAGCTTGATGCCCCTCACTATCATGGAAAGGTTGGAAAGCAAAGAGTTGAGACCGTTCAAATTCTCCTTACAATTTGCGGACGGCTCAACTAGGACTCCTCTAGGCATACTAGAGAATGTCCCTGTGAAGGTAGGGAAATTCTTCATCCCTACCGACTTCCTGGTATTGGATATGAAAGGGAATTCTGAATTCCCCATCATTTTAGGAAGGCCATTCTTGGCAACTGCTGGAGCAGTAATAGACGTAAGGAATGGGAAGCTCTCTCTAACTGTAGAGGAAGGAAGGATCGATTTTCAATTGTCTAACTCTGATAACAACCTTCCTTTTGAGAGCCATGTGTGCAGAATTGATACAACGTCTCTAGTGGTAAAAGAAGAACTGAACATGGAAGCAACTCCGAAGGTATGCATGGCTAATGATGCACCCAGCAGTGATGGAATTGGAGTTGCTGTCCATACTGAAATAAAACTTCCGCCGGGAGGAAGGAAGGCTAGGAAGCTCCGAGAGAAAAGAGCAAAGCGAAAGCGTTACTGGCCGTATGAGCAGAAATGGCTATTTGAAGGAGCTCCATGGAAAAGAAGTGTTCCTGCACTTCTACGCCCAGCCGACCCCGGTTGACTGAAGGAAGTTTGGTCAAGTTTAAGACCATAAATAAGAGCTTCTTGGGAGGCAACCCAAGTTTTCTTTCCCTTTTTCCTTTTGTTTTTGATTTAACCTCTTGAATAATTTGAGAAGATCAAGAGGCAAAAATATCATTAATAGGTTTGTCTAGTGTTTTCAGGTTGAGAAAGAGAAGAAGAGCAATAAAAAAATAAAGTCGAGGCCATCACGCCCGGCCGTGACAAAGGGTCACGACCGTGATGAACTAAACAAGAGCACAGAAAGGATCACGGCCTAGCCGTGACAACCATCACGGGCGTGATGAGTAGGATGCCAAAGCCAGAGAGCATCACGGCCTAGCCGTGATGTAGACCACGGCCGTGAGTGGGCAACTCCTGAGGACCAGAAACGATCACGGCCTAGCCGTGATGAGTCTCACGGCCGTGATAAAATTTCTACCCAAGTTTTGACTGTAATGTGAAGCCAACACCCGCTACCGACTCGGTAAGTTGTTCCATTTTTCTCCTCTCTCCGACTTGATTATTTACATTGGAGACAATGTAAGTAATCAAGCTTGGGGTAGGGGTATTTATTTTTGCATTTGCATTGTTGCATTCATGTTGCATTCACATAGGCTTAGATTGGTATGATCACATTCTCTAGATTTCCCCTCACTTAGAACATGCATCCGATTGTGAGAACTTGGAGCCAAATGAATTGAGATAGTGAATTTTGAACCCAATTTTTCATTATTCTTGTGATATGGCTAAAAATGAAATTTCTTGAGATAGTCATTTGATAGTTGATAATTAGCATGTGGTTCCTTAGACTTGTGTACCTCACTGATTTTTGAACTACTAAATGTAAGATTTTGAGCCAAAAGGGGTATTCACTAAATCTACCCCATTTCTTGTGCAAGAGTGATTTAATTCCTCATGGACTGTATTTTCTAGAACTTGACTTGAAACCATTTCAAAACTTAAAAATTTCTGAAAACATTTTTGGAAATGATTGAGGCACTAGGTATTTTTCCGGCCTCCCGAGCTTTGAATGATAAATGCTACCCCTTAGTTGCCCAATTTTGAGCCTAAAGAAAAAAATACTTTTCTTGGTACCATGAATTAATTTGATAAATAATGCTTGGTATGGCACCTTTTAAAGTATTACAAAAAGGGTAATTGGTAGTTGGAAAAAGTATGGGATGAAAAAGCTAGAAAGTAATTTCTCTTGAGCTAAAAAGCTCCCCTTCTCCAAACAAATAAAAATGAAATAAACAGAAAAAAATGGAGAAGGGGATGACAAAGAAAGTGAGAAATGAAAAGAAAAAGAGAAAAAAAAAGAAGAGAAAGGTGGAAAAGTAAACCAAAGCCCAAAAAGGGGTATTTTAGAAGGTGTCATGCTTTGTAATGTTTGATAATCTGTCTAGCCTTCTTGAAATTCCCTTTCCTTGATTTTCCCACCTTACAATAAATCCCATGGCCACATTACAACCAAAGGAAAAGACCTCTTGATTCTTAAGTGTTTTCTTAAATAAAGTAGAGATTTGGTTAATAGTCAAGCCTATGGTAAAATACTTTACTTGAGGAAATGGAGTGAATTGTCATAAACCCTAAAACACTTGAGTGAGGTGAGATGAGTGCCCAAATCAGTGAGGACATGAACTTGAAGAACCTAAGCTTCTAATTGGACTTGAACTTGATTATCTCTTGAGTGCTTATTAAAAATGCCTATTGCTTGGATTAGCTTCTAGGGTTCTTGGTTCACTATCCACGCTTTGATTGATATATCTTATGGCTTCGAGTAATTGCTTGAGGACAAGCAAAGTTTTAAGCTTGGGGTGATTTGATGAGTGTGATTCCACATCATCTTTGTCTATCATTTTGCATGCATTTTCATGTAGTTTAGGCATAATTTTATTAGATTTTAGGTTAATTTTCCTTTGGAACGGGTAAGGCGGTTTTCGTGTGTTGTTTTGCAGATATAAAGGGTAAATTGCTCAAGATCAACCATGATGAGGTTTGGATGAAGATGGAGCTTTAAAACTGAAGAAAATGAGCCAAACAGAGCCCATCACGGCCTAGCCGTGATGCCCATCACGGCCATGATCGAGCAAAACTGAAAAAGAAGAAAGGTCAAGTCGAGTCATCACGGCCTGGCCGTGATAGCCATCACGGCCGTGACCCAAAACCACCAAAAGTCGAGCACATCACGGCCTGCCGTGAAATTCTTCACGGCCATGAAACGAGGGCTCGCGACGCGAGCACATTCTCGCCCCGAGAAACCGGATTTTCCAAAAGTGCGAGGCGGCAGAGACCGTCACGGCCAGGCCGTGATGGACATCACGGCCGTGAGGCGCATTACTTGGACCTGAAGAAACCGAAATAGATCAGATTTTGAGTTGGTTTGGGACTCTAACTTCCCCATTTCTATAAATATGGACCAAGGCATCAGATACAGAGGACATCAGAGAATGAACAACACATTAGGGGCTACTACTCTAGGCATAGATTTAGGATCTCTTCTTCTCTTCTCCTCTCTTCTCTTTTCTGATTTTTATTATGTTGTCATCCCAGCTTGTCATCTCCATGGCAAGACTGGAGTAGTAGTTTGTTTCTAGGGACTAGGGCTCTGCCCGAGGTTTGTAAATGATGTTGATTTGATGTAAAATCGTTGTTGATTTCGTAATTGTTTTAGATCTGATTTCTAGTGTGTTAATCACTCATAAATTTCTGAAACCGCTTATTTTCGTGACATAGACGTTCTAAGGAGGAACCTAGCGGTGAACTTAGGATTTCTAGGGTGATTCACTCGTAAAGCTCGGCAGCCACTGGTTTGTGAGATGTGAATGATCCAAGGAGGAACCTAGCGGTGAACTTAGGTTATTTGCATGACTGAGACATTCCAAGGAGGAACCTAGCGGTGAACTTGGGTGTCGGACCTATAGAAGTCAGACTTGGGACTGAAATCACGAGAGTTAGAAGCCGTCCCTCGAGGAGCAACGAGTTGTCACGGAACGCAAAGGGTCCAATCTGGGATCGACTACCACGAGAGTAGGGGTCGGGTCAATTGGGCACGGCTTTTGTAACCCGAGAGGGAGCTTAAGCTATCAGAGGATAAACTCGCCTTCAAGGCAATTTCGGTAATCAACAAAGGTAAATCAGTTAGCAACATAAACGGCCTCAAAGGTAACCCAAATCCCTAGGAATCCGTTTTAGATAAAAACCCCATAAACAATTGTTTTTCTGTTTTAATTGTTCTCTGCTCAACTACATCTTAATTCAAATTCAAAACCTTTTTCAAAACTCTTTAAAACTGTCCAGATATAATCGATTCGAAAACCGATTGCGATTCGAGAACACAGTCTCTGTGGGTTCGATATCTTTTATTACTTGGCGACGATCCGGTACACTTGCCGGATACGCACGAGCGTCATCGCACGTCGACTGATGCGACATCAATAACATGTTGTATGCCTAATTGTTATCTGATGTTAAACTGTTTGTTGTTATGATATTGACATGACTATTATTAATTGTTTATTGATGTCTGCTATGTTCGTGTTGATGTAATGATGCCATGATTGAGTGCTTTTATCATAATTATGATATTGTGATATATTGGCTGTTATTTGGCATTATGAACGCGTGGAATAAATACAATAAAACTGTTAAACAATATTAAGGGAGGATGTTCCCCTTGTTCATAAGACTGAATGTTAGTAATGAGTGAGGATTATGCCAATGGCTTAGTCGAGGACCGTAGGGATTGATCTTGAGTGATTAGGGACAATTTAATGAATGAAACTAAAGGAATAATTCCCCTCTAATTATATGACATGAACATTTGATCAATACTAATGAGATTGATGACCAATGGTTTAGTAAGAACCCTTAGGATTGAATCTGAATGGTTCCCAATGTATTGGCAAGGGGTCTGTGACCCTTCTGCCCAGATCAACAGGGCGCGCACTCGAGCACGCCCATGCTCAATAGGGAGCATGCCCGTGTTCCCATTCAAATCCAGAAACTGGGCACGCTTTCGAGTACGCCCCTGCTTAACAGGTATCACGGTCGTGCTTGCCTGCAGGACCAGCACGCCCGTGCTAAGGGTGAGCACACCCGTGCTCACCTGTCCAGAACAGACTTAGAATGCTGAGTTATGGGTGTTTGACCCCGAATTCCCTAAAAGACTTGATAAAATACCAACGAAACATGAAGACCAAAGACAAGTGATAAGATTATTGTACCTTGGTAGCATATTGGCCAAGGGGGCCTTGATGCATGATGGTCAAGGTGGTAATCTCTAGTGCTTAATGGCTAGAGTGTTAATTAAAGATGATGTGGTACATCGGTAGCCTAGTGGCCAAGGGGGCCTTGATGCATGATGGTCAAGGTGGTAATCTCTAGTGCAGAACGACTAGATTGTTTAATTAATGAATATGAAAGATAACGATAATCCTCGATAGCCGAGTGGTCGAGGTGTTGATGGTGTTAAAACTTAGGTGACCTAGTGGCCCAAGCGGAGGTTGTGGTTGTGCTTGTGTGTTTTGTTGAGCATGCATTCACGCTAGGGGTCCACCCAAGGTTTGGTGGATTTTCCCAGCGTTGGTGCTTATTGGCCAATGTGGAAATGGAACTCCGAAGTTGACTTCCTGAGATAGATGGATCCAAGTGCGTAACGGAGTAGTGGAGTAGAGTTTGCATTGCATAGCATACACGTTTGTATGATGATATTGATATGTTATATTGTTGCCTGCTATAACAAGATTGTTTGATGTATGCTCGTCTTGCTAACTGCTTCCTTGCCATTATATTCATACTCATGTTTCTTACTCCTTATCTCTATGTTTCTTGTTGTGGCATGTATCTTTTATGCAGAGGATGGCGAGCAAATTATTGAGGAGTGACTACGAGGAGCCGCGACTCACTAGTTAGGATTTCCAGTTTTCAGTAGTTAGTTAGTTGTTCAGTTTGTATCCGAGGATATTTTCCGGATTGGTTATACCAGCTCTGTATGTGACATGAAGGGTTGGGTTTTGTTTATGTTATGCTATGTTTTCTTTTTCCGCATTTGAGACTTGATACGATGTGGTACCTTTTACCTTACTTTTGATTGTTTCAATAAATGATGTTTTATTTTAAATTACCCTATCTTTTAATGCTTTATATGTATGCGGGATAGAGGGTGTCACATTTAGTGGTATCAGAGCAGTTCGGTCCTGTCCGGATGTGGTATGAGTCTGTTGTGTGCTCTTGTTTGAATTGTCTATACTTGTTATAGACAATGATGCTTTATGTTAGAAGTCGTAGCTTTTCCTGCTTTAAGTTCCTTGTATTTAACAAGTTGTCTTGGGTGTTTACAGGAACTTATGGCAGGAAGAGGAGGCAGAAACGACCAGGCTATCGCAGATGCTTTGGCAATCCTTGCCAACATGATAGGTCAAAACCAAAACGTCAACAACAACAGGGGACCAGCTGAGTTCCAGGGTCTTGACAAGGTCCGGCGAAACAATCCGTCGTCTTTCAAGGGAGCTTACGACCCTGAGGGTACCCTATTGTGGATGAGGGAGACCGAGAAGATCTTCCGAGCCATGGGATGCAACGATCAGTAAAAGGTCATCTTTGGGACTTTCATGCTGATAGAGGAGGCTGAGCATCGGTGGGAGAACTGTGCGCTTGCAGGCGGAGGGTACTATGATCACATGGATTGTGTTCAAGGACAGATTTCTCGAGAAGTAATTCCCGGCATATCAAGGACAAGAAGGAGATGGAATTTCTGGTGCTAAAGCAGGGCAACATGTCGATAGGAGAGTATGCGGCTAAGTTTGAGGAGCTCGCCCGTTACTATACATTGTATCAGTATGTGGCGGACGATCGCTCCAAATGCGTGAAGTTTGAGGATGGTCTGCGTTCAGAGATCGAGCAGGCTATCAGTTACCAGGAGATCTGAGTCTTCCCAATTTTAGTGAATAAGTGCAGGATCTATGAAGATGCCTGCAAGTCTGGAGGGTCAGCTTCCAAGGGATCAGACAACCAGAGCAACAAGAGGAATGATCATAGAAATAAGTGGAAGCCGCGTCTCGCTCCAGCTGGCAAGGACTTCAAACGGGATGGCAAGAAGTCTCAGTTTTCTTCAGACAGGTCCAGGAGATGGGATTCATCTGATTCTAGACCTCTGCGGTGCGGCAAGTGTGGACAGAACCACTTCACTACCCAATGCAAGGAGACGAACATCATCTGCTTCAAGCGTGGCAAGCATGGCCATATCATTCGGAACTGTGAGGGAGGAAAGTCAGAGCCACAGAACACAAACAAAGGCCCGAAGCCTCAAGCCAACTGACTGAAGACTACTGGGAAAGTCTTTACTCTCAGTGGATCCGAGGCCTCCGAATCTGAAGATTTGATCCAAGGTACGTGCCTCATTAGGGGAATTCATTTAACTGTATTGTTTGATTCGGGTGCGACGCACTCGTTTGTGTCATATGAATATGCTAAAAGTCTTAAGTTGCCTGTGACACTTCTTGAGTGTGATTTAGTTGTTGCCACACCCACGAATAAACCTGTTCTTACTTCTTATGCATGCAAGAGTATTCTTATTACCATAGACGGTAGAGACTTTATTGTTGATCTTGTATGCTTACCTCTAAAAGACCTTGATGTTATTCTTGCCATGGACTCGTTATCTTCCAACCACGTTCTTCTGAATTGCTTCGATGAAACCATAGTTTTTGGAACTCCAGTGGAGTCTAGGAATCCAAGCTTTCTCTCTGCCAACCAAGTTAAGACTTCGATGAACGAAGGAGCCCAAGTGTACATGATGCTATCTTCCCCAGAAGTCGAGAGCCCTCCTGATGTTGAAAGCGTGCCTGTTGTGCGAGAATTTCCTGAAGTGTTCCTAGGGGACGTTTACGAACTACCCCCAAAAAGAGATGTGGAGTTTGCCATAAACTTAGTGCCTGGCACTGGACATATATCCATAGCACACTATAGAATGTCTCCTCTAGAGCTAGCCAAGTTAAAGGAACAGTTAGAAGACCTGATGCAGAAGCAGTTCATCAGGTCTAGTGTATCCCTATGGGGAGCGCCAATATTGTTGGTGAAGAAGAAGGATGGCAGTATGAGGTTGTGTGTCGACTATCGACAGCTCAACAACGTGACCGTTAAGAATAGGTATCCCCTCCCTAGGATTGATGATCTTATGGATCAGTTGACCGGGGCTTGTGTGTTCTCGAAGATAGATTTGAGGTCAGGGTACCATTAGATTTGGGTTAAGTCTGAGGACATCCCGAAGACAACGTTTAGAACGCAATATGGTCACTATGAGTATTTAGTTATGCCCTTTGGTGTGACTAATGCTGTTGCTGTGTTCATGGATTACATGAATAAGACCTTTCACCCTTACTTGGATAAGTTTGTGGTGGTTTTCATATATGACATCTTAGTGTACTCCAAGACTAAGGAGGAACATGAGAAGCATTTGAGGGTTGTTTTGCAGACCCTTAAGGAGAAGCAGTTGTATGCTAAGTTGTCTAAGTGTGAGTTTTGGTTAGAGGAGGTGAGTTTCTTAGGTCACGTGATCTCTAAAGGTGGGATAGTCGTGGATCCGACTAAGGTAGAGACGGTGCTCCAGTGGGAAGCGCCAAAGTCAGTGACCGAGGTTAGAAGTTTCTTGGGTTTAGCAGGGTACTATAGGAGGTTTATAGAAGGCTTTTCTAAGTTAGCATTACCCTTAACCCGTCTCACCAAGAAGGGACAGTTGTTTGTGTGAGACTCTAAGTGTGAAGAGAGTTTCCAAACCTTAAAGGATAGGTTAACATCAGCACCAGTTTTGGTTTTGCCCTATCCTAGTAAACCTTTCGTAGTGTATTGTGATGCATCAAAGTAAGGTTTAGGTGGAGTTTTGATGGAAGATGGTAAGGTAGTAGCTTATGCTTCTAGGCAGTTGGAAATCTACGAGAAGAACTACCCTACCCATGATCTAGAGTTAGGAGCTGTGGTATTTGCCTTAAATATTTAGAGGCATTACCTGTATGGAGCTAAGTTCGAGGTTTTTAGTGATCATAAGAGTTTGGAATATTTGTTTGACCGGAAAGAGCTCAATATGAGACATCCTAGGTGGATGGAGTTTTTAAAGGATTATGAGTTTGATCTGACCTACCACCCAGGAAAGGCCAATGTAGTGGCAGATGCTCTAAGTAGAAAAACCTTGCACGTCTCCGCTTTAATGGTTAGGGAGATGGATCTGATCGAGGAGCTAAGAGACCTAAGTTTAGCTTGGGAAGTTACCCCTAAGAGCATTAGACTTGGAACCTTGAAGGTTACCAACAGTTTGATGGATCAAGTTAGAGAATGCCAAAAGTTAGATAAGTTTTTGTTAGACCAGAGGGAGTTGCTTGCTCAAGGTAGAGACCTTAGTTTTAAGGACGGGAGTGATGGAATTTTGAAGTTCAAGGATAGAATCTGTATACCATACGTCCCGGAGCTTAGGAAGTTAATCCTTGAAGAAGGACATAGGAGTGGACTGAGTGTGCACCCAGGTGCCACCAAGATGTATCAGGATTTAAAGAGGCTGTTTTGGTGGCCTTGGATGAAGAAAGATGTGACTGAGTTTGGGTATGCTTGTTTAGTGTGTCAAAAGGCTAAGATAGAACACCAAAAGCCACCAGGAAAGTTGCAACCTTTGATTATCCCAGAATGGAAATGGGACAGTATTGCCATGGATTTTTTGTCCGGACTCCCGAGGACTCCAGCAGGTTATGAAGCGATATGGGTTGTTGTGGATAGACTGACTAAGTCTGCCCATTTCATCCCTATGAACATGGAATACCCTTTGGAAAAATTAACCAGGTTGTACATCAAAAAGATAGTTAGGTTACATGGTGTACCTTCTAGCATAGTGTCAAATAGAGACCCGAGGTTCACCTCTAGGTTTTGGACTAGTTTGCATGAAGCCTTAGATACCAAGCTTAGGCTAAGTTCAGCCTATCACCCGCAGACGGATGGTCAGTCTTAGAGAACCATCCAGTCCTTAGAGGACTTGCTTAGAGCTTGTGTGCTAGAACAGTCAAGTAGTTAGGACAAGTTTTTGCCCCTAATAGAGTTCACCTACAACAACAGCTACCATTCCAGTATTGGTATGACACCTTATGAAGCTCTTTATGGGAGGAGATGTATGACACCTTTGTGTTGGAGTGAACCTGGTGATAGTGTTGTGTTAGGACCTGAGATAGTGCAAGAAACCGCAGAAAAGGTGAGGATGATTCAGGAAAAGATGAGAACGGCACAAAGTAGGCAGAAATGGTACCATCACAAAAGGAGGAAGGCGCTCGAATTCCAGGAAGGCGATCACGTATTCTTGAGAGTTACACCAACAACTGGGGTCGGTAGAGTGATGAAAGCGAAGGAACTTACTCCCAAATTCATTGGCCCTTACCAAAATCTTAAAAGAGTCGGTGAAGTTGCGTACCAAATTGCATTGCCACCTTTCTTGTCTAAACTTCACAATGTCTTTCATGTATCACAACTTCGTAAGTACATTCATGACCCAAACCATGTGATAGTCCCCGACACGATTCAGTTAAAAGAAAATTTGACTTTCGAGGTACAACCCCTTTGAATTAAGGACCGGAGGGTGAAGCAACTGAGGGGCAAAAAGAACTCTTTGGTTAAAGTCGTTTGGAGCGGGGCAACTGAGAAGAGTGCTACTTGGGAGCTTGAGAGCAAGATGATGGAGGCATACCCGCATCTCTTCATTCGAGGTCGAGGTAGGTAGAAATTTCAAGGATGAAATTTTTATAAGGAGGTGGAATTGTAACACCCTGTTTTTCGTATAAGTGCTTTTATGTGTGCCTTATTTGTTAGGAAGGTTTATAGTGGGCTAAGTGGGGTTTTTGAGTTAAATAAATCCCTTCCCGACGCATGAGCACGCCCGTGCTTAAGGCTGCAAGCATCTCATTGATGCTGATGTGAGCACGCTCGTGCTCATTATAGAGAACAACCGTGCTCAGCAGTCAGGCGCGTCTCGTTGACGCTAAGTTGAGCACTCCCGTGCTCAACAGTAAGCACGACCGTGCTCGGTCTGAGTCTTTATATAGGCATCAGATTGTGAGCGTTACAAGTTACAACCCTCAAATTGGCACTTTAGGCATCCCTAAGTGTGACGGTAGCCTCCCCTTCTCTTCCCCTTTGAACCCAAACTGTTTTTGGTGTTCTTGCTCTTTGGGAGAGACAATCACACGCTAGTGCCAATTAACGCAAGGTAAACGTTCTTCCCTCTTGTATTCCTTTTCATTCTATTGA
This sequence comes from Sophora flavescens, assembly GCA_030762895.1. Taxonomy (NCBI): domain Eukaryota; kingdom Viridiplantae; phylum Streptophyta; class Magnoliopsida; order Fabales; family Fabaceae; genus Sophora; species Sophora flavescens. The sequence goes on along the minus strand of CM061063.1, from coordinate 228,449,521 downwards.
ATTGGGAACTAATGGGTTAACCCTGTTTGTGTTGACCAAGGCTTGGGATCGTTCATCGAGACGTTCGAGGGAACTAGCCTAGGGGCGTCTTCGGTTTAACAGGAATTCTTCTTACCAGGTATAGGGAGAAGGAATAGTATGAGTATGTAGGCTTAGGGGTAGCGTAAGATAGGGGTGTAAACATATATGATCCGATCCGCGAACCCGGCGGATCCGAACCGATTTTGGTGGATTGGTTCGGATCATCGGATCGGATCGGATTCCAAAACGCCAACCCGAACAAGATCGGTTCGGGTCTCGGATCCGAGAAATCTAATCCGATCCGAACCGATCCGAACCCTATAAAAATTTATTTTTAAAATATTTTATATAATGTTAATATATTATTATATAGATATTTAATATAATTAATAATTAAATATGTATATTTTATTTTTCTAATTTTTTATTAATCTTTTAAGTGTAAATAAAAAATTAATAGGTAACCCGATGGTCTGAACCGATCCGATCCGATTGTGATCGGTTCGGTTCGGTTTGGATCCGTAGTTGAAAATTAGACAAATCCGAACTGATCAAATTTGATCGGTTCAGGTGATGAAACCCCTCAAACCCGATCCGAACCGACCCGATTACACCCCTAGCGTAAGACGAAGGGTTCCCATAACCCTTTATGTGTGATAACATGTTGTATGCCTAATTGTTATCTGATGTTAAACTGTTTGTTGTTATGATATTGGCATGACTATTATTAATTGGTTGTTGATGTCTGATATGTTCATGTTGATGTAACGATGCCATGATTGAATGCTTTTATCATATGATATTGTGATATATTGGCTGTTATTTGGCATTATGAACGCGTGGAATAAATACAATAAAACTGTTAAACAATATTAAGGGAGGATGTTCCCCTTGTTCATAAGACTGAATGTTAGTAATTAGTGAGGATTATGCCAATGGCTTAGTCGAGGACCGTAGGGATTGATCTTGAGCGATTAGGGACAATTAAATGAATGAAACTAAAGGAATAATTCCCCTATAATTATAAGACATGAACATTTTATCAATACTAATGAGACTAATGACTAATGGTTTAGTAAGAACCCTTAGGATTGAATCTGAATGGTTCCCGATGTATTGGCAAGGGGTCTGTGACCCTTTTTCCCAGACCAGCAGGACGTGCACTCGAGCACCCCCGTGCTTAATAGGGAGCACGCCCATGCTCCCATTCAAATCCAGAAATTGGGCGTGCTTTCGAGCACACCCGTGCTTAACAGGCAGGACGGTCGTGCTTGCCTGTAGGACCAACACGCCCATGTTGAGGGTGAGCACGCCCGTGCTCACCTGTCCAGAACAGAAAACATAACAGACACAGAATACAGAGTTAGGTGTTTTTGACCCCGAATGCCCTAAAGACTTGACAAAATACCAACGAAACATGAATACCAAAGACAGGTAATAAGATTATTGTACCTTGGTAACCTAGTGGCCAAGGGGACCTTGATGCATGATGGTCAAGGTGGTAATCTCTAGTGCTTAATGGCTAGAGTGTTAATTAAAGATAATGTGGTACCTTGGTAGCCTAGGGGTCAAGGGGGTCTTGATGCATGATGGTCAATGTGGTGATCTCTAGTGCAGAACGACTAGTGTGTTTAATTGATGAATATGAAAGATAACGATAATCCTCGATAGTCGAGTGGTCGGGGTGTTGATGGTGTTAAAACTTGAGTGGCCTAGTGGCCGAAGAGGAGGTGGCGGTTGTGCTTGTGTGTTTTGTTGAGCATGCATTCACGCATCGAAGATGTTAGTGAAGGATGTTCAACATAGGGGAGGTCGTCTGAGAGTAAGGCGATCTGGCCATCCGTGGCGATTCAAGTGAATCATGTACAACCGTGGTGGCGCATCTGAGAGTAAGGTGCGTCGGCTATCCTAGGGGTCCACCCAAGGTTTGGTGGATTGCCCCGGCGTTGGTGCTTATTGGCCAATGTGGAAATGTAACTCTGAAGTTGACTTCTTGATATAGATGGATCCAAGTGCATGACAGAGTAGTGGAGTAGAGTTTGCACTGTATAGAATACACGTTTGTATGATGATATTGATATGTTATATTGTTTCCTGCTATAACATGGTTTCTTTATTTATGCTCATCTTGCTAACTGCTTCCTTGCCATTATATTCATATTCATGTTTCTTACACCCTATCTCTATGTTTCTTGTTGTGGCATGTATCTTTTATGCAGAGGACGGCGAGCAGTCACTTGAGGAGTGACTCCGAGGAGCCGCGACTCATTTGTTAGGATTTCCAGTTTTCAGTAGTTAGTTAGTTGTTCAGTTTGTATCCGAGGATATTTTCTGGATTGGTTATACCAGCTCTGTATGTGACATCAAGGGTTGGGTTTTGTTTATGTTATGTTATGTTTTCTTTTTCCGCATTTGAGACTTGATACGATGTGGTACCTTTTACCTTAGTTTTGATTATTTCAATAAATGATGTTTTATTTTAAATTACCATATCTTTAAATGCTTTATATGTATGCGGGGTAGAGGATGTCACACATGGCAGATAGCTATAAGGAGGCAAATGAAACATGGGAGATTGGAAAGAAACTTGGTTTGGTCTCTGAAAAGAGTGAACAAGCAATAATAGTCAAATTAGTGGAATTGGAGGAAAGAGACAAAGCAAGATGTGTGGAGGCAAACAAAAATGGTGATGTTGGGGGGGAGCAGGTTTTTTAATGCGTATTGCATCATTCAATATTAGTGAGATGGGGGGGAGAACAAATAAAAATGCAGTAAGGGACTTAATTCAAAAGGAGGAGCTAGATTTCCTATGTATCCAGGAGACAAAGCTGGAAAGTATTGATGTTGTTCTTTGCAGATCGCTATGAGGAGGAGTTGAGGTGGACTGGTGTTACAAGGAATCAGTAGGGAGCGCATGTGGCTTATTGAGTATCTGGAACAAACAGAAATTCAAACATGAGTCAAGATTTATGGGGAATGGATTCTTAGGGGTCAAAGGCAGATGAGTAGATACACAATCAGATTGCTTCGTTTTCAACATATATTCTCCCTGTGATATTACTGGGAAAAGGAGAATCTGGGAGGAACTGAAAGTCTTGAGAGCTTCAAGAATGAATTTTGCTTGGTGTTTAGGTGGAGATTTCAATGCCATTAGGAGCGCTTCAGAAAGAAAAAAGGGCAGCAATACAGATACCAAACAGGGAGATGGAAGATTTCAATGAATTCATAGATGATATGGGGATGAATGACTTACCATTAATTGGGAGAAAATACACATGGCACATGCCAAATGGTAGAAGCATGAGTAGAATACACAGGTTCTTGGTTTCTGATGAATGGTTATCCCAATGGCCGGACATCTCACAGTGAGGGTTGGAAAGATTGGTTTCGGATCACAATGCAATTGTGTTGAAAACAATCACCAAGAACTGGGGGCCAAAGCCGTTCAGAGTAATGAAATGTTGGTTTGAACACAAGGAGTTTGACAAGGTGGTTAGTGAAAACTGGTTGCAGATGGATATTACAGGCTCAGGCTCATTTGTACTGAAAGAAAAATTGAAGGGGTTGAAACGGTTCTTAAAATCCTGGAACAAAAGCTCTTTTGGCAACATGGATGAGAACATCAACAAAGTAATTGCTGAAATCAAGTTCATAGATGACAAAGGTGAACTAGGTACTTTCTCGGAAGGGGATGTAATGAAGAGAATGGAGCTGTTTGAGGATTTTTGGAAACAGTCCAGAATGAAAGAATCTTTCACATACCAAAAATCCAGAATTCATTGGCAGTAGGTTGGGGACTCAAATTCTGCGTTTTTCCATGCGTGTGTAAACAAAAGGAAAGGAGATAATGCAATACAAGGGCTGGTTGTTCGGGGCGGCTGGATTGAAGAACCTCAGTAAGTTAAGAAGGTGATCCACACATATTTCGAAAAGCTGTTTACACAAGATTGCTGGATGAGACCTAGACTAGATGGAATACAGTTCAACAAAATTAATGAAGCTCAAAACAGCATGCTCACAGAGGTGTTTACTAGAGTGGAAATTAAGGAGGCAATTTTGGGATGCGAAGGTAACAAGAGCCCAGGGCCCGACGGCTTCAATTTCACTTTGATAAAGAGATTTTGGGTTACCATTGGTAATGATGTGTGTAGAATGGAGTCGGATTTCCACTCGAGCGTCACTCTTGCAAAGGGCTCAAACACCCCCTTCTTGGTTTTAATCCCCAAAAAGGATAACCCAATTGGCTTGAATGACTATAGGCCAATCTCTTTGGTGGGATGCATTTACAAGATAATTGCCAAACTCATGGCGGGAAGGCTCGTAAAGGTAATGGACTCCATCATCTCGGGCACTCAAAATGCTTTCCTTAAAGGAATAAATATCATGGATGGGGTGGTCGCCGTGAATGAAATAATGGATCACGCGAAGAAAGGAGGAAAGTCATGCATGCTATTCAAGGTAGATTTCGAGAAAGCATACGACTTGGTGAGTTAGGAATTTTTGGATTATATGATGGCCAGAATGGGGTTCAATGAGATGTGGAGAAAATGGATAACAGTTTGTCTAAGATCACCTTCAGTTTCGGTCTTGGTTAATGGGAGTCCAACTAATGAGTTCCAGATGACCAGGAAGTTAAGGCAAGGTGACCCAATGGCCCCTTTTTTGTTCTTGATACTGTTTTGGTGGGTGAGATGTCTAACTCAAACGTGCTAGCCTTGAAATACATCCTAAGAAACTTTGAGTTGGCTAGTGGACTCAGAGTAAACTTCCATAAGAGCGGTTTGATGGTGATTGAAGGTGGGCAATGGAATTTGGAACAGGCTGCAACCATCCTAAATTGCAAAATTGGCGTCGTACCCTTCAAGTTCCTTGGTATGTTGGTAGGAGCCAATCCAAGAAGGTCTTCGACTTGGGCACCATCGATCATTTCGTTACAAAAAAGACTTCTAGGGTGGATAAACAAATTCCTTTCATTTGGTGGAAGGGTGATCCTCATAAATGTCATCCTTGCTAGCCTCCAGGTATACCAGCTTTCTTTCTACAAAGCTCCAAAAAAGGTAATAAATAAAATCATCCAAATCCAAAGAAACTTCTTGTGGGGAGGGAGTGAGGAATGTAGGAAAATTTGTTGGGTAAAGTGAGAGGTGGTATGTCGTCCGAGGGAAGAGGGATGGTTAGGAATTAGGGATATAAATGCATTTAACTTAGCTTTGTTAGGGAGTGGAGATGGAGATACCTATTGGAAAAAGAATCCTTATGGGGGAAAATTTTGAGAGTAAAATATGGGGTGCCGGGTAATTGGAGGGGTGTGTGGAGTGATAAAAACCTTGAGGGTGGGGAGGCATCAATTTGGTGGAGAGATCTAGGAAGACTAGAGGGGGAAGATTCAAAAAAAGAGGGTTGGTTGTCTAATAGTATTATAAAGAAAATTGGTTGTGGGAGTGAGACTTTTTTCTAGAATGAATCATGGATTGTCCAGCAACCGCTATCAAGCTTGTTCCCAAGACTGTACAGTATTTCATCACAGAAGGATGTTGTAGTGGCAGAGTTAGGCGCATGGAATATTGGTAGGTGGAGCTGCAACCTACGGTGGAGGAAGGGACTGTTCGTCTGGGAGGAAAATCTGGTGACCACATTGCTGGAAGTTCTAGACAGCGCGGTAGTTGTGGAGAACAAGGAGGATTCCTGGGTTTGGAGGGGGGGAACTGAGATAAATTACACGATTAAAGAAGCTTACCAAGCTCTGACAACAATGGGAGTTGGAGATAACTTTTTGCACTACGAATTCATATGGGATGGAAGCATACCACTCAAGGTGGACGCGTTTTGTCGGAGAGTTCTATTAGATATAGTGCCTACTTTGGCAAACTTAGAGAAAAGGGGTGTCATATTGGATCAACAAGCAATCAAGTGTTGTTTCTGCAGACAGTTTGTTGAAACATGCTCTCACTTATTCATAACCTGTAACTTCTCTTATCTTATATGGGTGCATGTTCTCAACTGGTTCGGTATAATCTGATAGGAACCAGTATCACACAACAATGAAACAGTAACAAAAAATAGGGAGAAAACTAAGGTATGTATGTATTAATTACTGGAAAAGAAAGATTTACAGAGGAATACACATTCCCTGCCACAGAGCAAGCTCCTATAGAGAGCTATTGCTCTCTATCCATAACAAACTTCTTAATTCTCAAAGATACCCCACTCCTAGCTACCCTCCCTACTATATGGACGCACCACTTTTCTGTTACTCTCCCCACTCACATACATTTTCTCTCTCTGCCAGCACACTACTCTCTAACACCCCCTTTTCCAATTCCTTTTTTGTTCCTCCTAACATAAACCTTCCATTCCTTCGATCTACTCACTCCTTGATCCAACAAAGGCATATTTGGGCCTCCTATGTTTCTTTGGGCCCTATCAATACCAGCTCCTTGGCTGAGCTTGACCCCACAAGGCTGAGTTTTGGAAATTGACTTAGGATAGTGAGTTCATCTTCCCACGTAGCTTCTTCAATGGGTCTGCCCTGCCACTGGATTAACACCTGCTGCACATTCTCCCCGTTTTTTGGATGCTTCGGTGGCTAGCACAGCTTGGTTGATAATTCTGGAAAATCTCCATCCATTTCTATAGGCAGCTGCTCCTCAACATGATAGTTGCCTATTGCCCTTTTTAAGTAAGGACACATGAAACACAGGATGCACCCTTGAGGTAGTAGGTAATTTCAACTTATATGCTACTTCACCTATGCGTTCCAAAGCACTTGGTAAGGGCCATAATATCGTCTTTGACAACTTAGTGTTGATTCTTACAACCCACCGACTTCTCGCTTATGAGGCCGCAGCTTCAAGAATACCCACTCTCCAACATTGAAAGTCTTTTCTTTTCTCTTCACATCACCTGTGATTTCATTCTTCCCTGTGCTCTCTGCAAGTGATGCTTTAATTGCCTAAGAGCTTCATCTCTATCCAACAACTCCTCTCGAACCGCTTCTACCCGTGTCTCACCTTGCACAAAACGAATAAGAGTTGGAGGTTTCCTTCCATAGACTACCTCAAAGGGTGTGATCCCCGTAGTTCCATGGAAGGTGGTGTTATACCAAAAATTCAGCCCAATGTAACCACAACATCCATGTTCGAGGTTGATCAAGAATGAAACACCTCAAAAACGTTTCAAGACACTGTTCACCACTTCCGTTTGGCCATCGGTCTCCTGGGATGGTATGCCGAACTCATTTTGAGTTGTGTTCCTTGAAGCTTGAACATCTCTTTCCAAAAATTGCTCACAAACACGGGGTCTCTATCACCGACAATGGCCTTGGGTACTCCATGTAAGCGCACGATCTCCTTGGTGAACAGGTTCAAAGAATTGTTCTAGCAAAGATATGGATGTTTCAAGGGAATGAAATGGCCATACTTGGACAACCTGTCCACCACTACAAAAATTGCTTCGAATCCTTTGGACTTCGGGAGTCCGGTGATGAAATCCATGGAAACTTCATCCCAAATCATTTCGGGAATAGCTAAGGGCTGAAGGAGCCCACCTGGAGATGATGCCAAGTATTTTTGTCTTTGACAGATGTCGCATTCCCTTACAAAAACTTGGATCCTACCCTTCATTCCGATCCAATAAACATTGGCTGCAATCCTTCTATAAGTTCTGTAAAAACCCGAATGACCCCCTTGTGGAGTAGAGTGGAATTCTGCAGCAGTTTCGGAATCCAAGCCGAGTGGGCTGAAATCACCAATCTTCCTTTATATAGAAGGACCCCATTGTTGTAAGTGAAACCTGGCCGCAACTCCGAGCTCTTGTTCACATCTTCAATGATCTTCAATAAAGTCACATCATTGTGGACTTATTCAAGAACTTGTTCACTTTCACCCAGACACTGATATGCCCTTAGAGGACACAATTCACCATCGGTATGCACCGAGAGAGTGCATCGCCTCCTCTATTTGACACCCCTGCTTTTGTACACTATGTCAAAATTATACCCTAGCAATTATGCTGCCCAATTCTGCTGGTCCATCGTAGAAATACGTTGTTGCAAGAGTTGCTTCAGACTTTTCTCGGTCCGTGCTAACCGTGAAATGCCTACCCATCAAGTATGGTCTCCAATGTTGAATTGCAAGAACCACGACCATCGCCTCTTTCTCATATGCTGATTTAACTAAGTTCCTCTCACTCAAAGCCTTACTGAAATAAGATATGGGCTTTCCTCCTTGCATAAGAATAGCTCCTATCCCATGGCCCGATGCATCACATTCAATAAGAAACTCTTTCGAAAATCGGGTAAAGCCAAAACAGGAGCAAGAGTTACCTTCCTCTTGAGAACCTCAAATGCTTCTTGTGCTTTCAATTCCACTTAAAACCTTCTTTCTTGGTGAGCTCAGTGAGAGGTTTGGCAATTTTCCCATAATTCTGGATAAATTTCCGGTAATACCCGGTCAAACCCAAGAAACCTCTTACACCCTTCACATCATTTGGACAAGGCCACTGCTGAACAATGCTCACCTTGCTAGGATCCATAGTAACCCCTTCTTTGGAGATTAAATGGCCCAAATATTCCACTGAAAGCTGACCAAAGTGACATTTCTTTTGGTTTGCCACCAAGACCTGATTCTGCAAGGTTTTCAGAACTTCCTCCAAGTGTTCCAAATGCGATTTCCAATCCGGGCTATACACTAGTATGTCATCAAAAAACACTAGTACAAACTTCCGGAGCATCTCTCTAAAGACTTCATTCATTAACGATTGAAATGTGGAAGGTGCATTCATTAACCCAAATGGCATCACCAAATACTCGTAGTGACCCTCATGTGTTCTAAAAGCTGTTTTGTGTATATCACCTTCCTTCACCCTAACTTGGTGATAGCCCGATTTCAAATCTAACTTAGAAAAATACTTGGCCCCATATAATTCATCCAACAACTCATCTATCACCGGAATTGGGAATTTGTCTGGGATTGTTACCTTATTAAGAGCTCGGTAGTCAACACACATCCTCCATGTCTCGTCCTTCTTCTTCACCAATATGACGGGGCTAGAGAAAGCGTTGTTGCTGGGCCTAATAATTCCAGTATTGAGCATCTCCTTCACTTGCTTCTCAATCTCATTTTTTTGTACATGGGGATATCTATAGGGTCTGACATTCACTGGACCTTGGCCACTCACGAGATTAATCACATGCTCCTTGCTCCTCTTAGGGGGTAGCCCTTTTGGTTCATCAAAAACCTCTGCATAGCGTAACAACAGTCCCTCTAAATCCCTTTGTTGTGTCTCACTGAGCTTCTTCCTATTCTCCCCTGATTCCATTCTACTAGGACAGCAAACTTCGGCTGATAAGATAAGCCCTTCAAACCACCTCTTCGGCTTTCCCAATAGACTTTGCAAAGCTGTTGGGGCTTCCTTATGGTCCCTCTCACCTTTCAATTTCACCCATTCTCCTTCATGTTGGAATTTCATAATCTGTCTCCTCCAATCCACAATCATCTCTCCCAAGGATGCAAGCCAAGACATCCCTAAGATCAGGTCAATCCCTTCCAATTCAAAAATGACTGAATCCACCTTCATAGTAATCCCTCCTAACTCCACCTCTAAGCCCTTGCAACTTCCTCTAGTTACTGCTTGATACCCGTCCCCTAGTTTGATGGTTAACGGACGTGTATCTTCAACAGCCCATCCCATTTTTGTCACCAAGCTCTTAGAGACAAAATTATGGGTGGCTCCACTATCCACGAGGACCAGGATGGGCACCCCTCTGACTTGCCCTTTTATCTTGACAGTTTGTGGCTTCCCTGTTTGCTCCCCCTTTAGGCTCTCCAAACTCATTACAGTGCACTCCCCATCGGTATCCTCCTCATCCTCCACTTCTACTGCAACAACATTACCTTCTTCTTCTCCTATCTCCTCTTCATCAAGCACCATCAGCTTCAGCTGCTTGTGTGGGCATTGATGGAGGGGATGAAACGGTCCCCCACACTTGTAGCACAACCCTTTCTGTCTCCTTTCCATCAGCTCATTGTAGGAAAGGTGAGAAACTCCCCTATCTTTCGGCCCTGTTCTCCTTCGTTCAGCACTGGGCTCAAATTTTGAGCGTGGCCCAGCTGCTCCATTAGGGTTATGTCCACTTCCTGACCCCCCTTCCTTCGACCCGCGAACATACACCCACTCCGAACCCGAGTTGCGACCCGACCCCACTGGTGCGGATCGAAACGACTGGCCTGACCCGGGTCCGCTTCGGTTTCCTCCACCCGAGTACCCGCTTCGTCCCCCTATCTCCTTTTCCACTGCCCTCGTCACATTCATCAGACGTGACCTAGAGATTGGTCCCAGAGAAATCAAGCTACGTACCTTCCCTCTGAGTTCGTCCTTCAACCCATGGAGAAAATAACCAAAACATTGGTCATCAGGGAGCCTTCGCACCTGCGCAATCAACCTCTCGAATTGCTGAATGTATTCATCCACGCTTCCTCTTTGCCGGAGATTTGTTAATTGCTCAAATACTCCGCCGTCTCCCACACCACCATAACGCTCCAACAACTCTACCTTCAACCTCTCCCATGTCAACTCCATTTCATCGTCAAGCAAAGAGTTAAAGAAATGGATAGTTGGCCCTTCCATACACAACTGAGCAAGATTCACCCTCACCTCTGAGCTCGTTTCTTGAACCTGAAAATATATTTCTGCTCGTGTTATCCACCCAGCAGGGTCATCTCCATCAAACATGGGTAATTCCACCTTCTTCACAGACTGGCGGAATTCCTCCAACGCCTCTCCCTGCAAGCTCTTCAATCCCGACACCGAGGACCCTTTTTTTGACGAGGTACTCTTGCCGCCTCCTTCCTTTTCTGTTTCTATTTGCTACGGTCTCTCTCTGTTGGCCTCCTCTTCCTCTTCCCTGTCTTCTCCCTCTGATTGAGGGGTTCTTTCTAAGATCTTCTTAAGCAACGCTACGAGAGTATTGTGATTCTCGTCCACCTTGCCCTCCACCCCAGTCAAAGTACGCTTCACATTAGCCAACTCCGCCTCCCGGTCTTGAAACCTTCGCCTCCATAGCCTTTTTCTTAGAGGGCATTCACCTTCTACCGCTGATCCTGTCTCGATATCCGGCAGGTCGGACCAGTTTGATAGGAACCAGTATCACACAACAATGAAACAGTAACAAAAAAAAGGGAGAAAACTGAGGTATGTATGTATTAATTACTGGAAAAGAAAGATTTACAGAGGAATACACATTCCCTGCCACAGAGCAAGCTCCTATAGAGAGCTATTGCTCTCTATCCATAACAAACTTCTTAATTCTCAAAGATACCCCACTCCTAGCTACCCTCCCTACTATATGGACGCACCACTTTTCTGTTACTCTCCCCACTCACATACATTTTCTCTCTCTGCCAGCACACTACTCTCTAACACCCCCTTTTCCAATTCCTTTTTTGTTCCTCCTAACATAAACCTTCCATTCCTTCGATCTACTCACTCCTTGATCCAACAAAGGCATATTTGGGCCTCCTATGTTTCTTTGGGCCCTATCATAATCACAGTGCTGGCTGGGAATCCGGATGACTTACTTTTGTAGTTTAATGGTCTATTCAAAGAAACAGGTTCAAAAAGAATTTGGAGGATGTTGTGGTTTGTAACAATTTGGTCATTATGGTTGCATAGGAATGTGAATTTAGATTTCGAAAAGGTAACGGAGTTGGTTAGAGTAAGAATGTGGACTTGGTGCAAGGCCTTGGCGAAGAAGGGCTGTTTTTCCTATATAGATTGGTGTTTAAATCCTCCACACTGTATCAAAACTTAAGGGAAGTCTACCTGACTTGTAGAGCTGCTGTCATGAGCTTATACTTAAGTCTACCTGATCTGTTTTTCTTTTTTAAATTTTCTTGCGGGGTTGGTATATACCAATCACTACATGGTGCTGCTGTCAGGCGAGTTTTTGTGTTGCTGTCATGAGATGAGGGGGATTCTGTCACAGTGGGAGAAAAAGATGTTTGGGGGTTATGATTCTCAAGTGGTTCAATTGGCCTTTTACTTGTTTTGGTGGGGATTTGCTTAGGCTAATGTAATACAAATGCTGGATTTTTTAGGATCTAGTATTTTAGTTACATAGAGTCTTTTTGATTGTGCTATTGTTCTAATGTATACGGTTGGGGTACCCCTTGTACCCCGAAATCAATATACTAACTTGGCTTATCAAAAAATATTTGCTCACAGTTGTGTTAACTATTCTATTAGTACTGTCTTCCATTCAAACTATATTTTAAATGTTATAGTTGAGTTGGTGGTAAACGTCCAAAGCACTTTCTCCAACTACAATAAAGGTCACTTGTTATGGAAAATTACAATACAACTAAAGGCACAAATAAAATGATACACTATTGCCAAGTCCTTGACAATCAAGAGTGCATCAATTTTATCAAGTTCTTTTTTAAGGGTCGAAATTTGTTCACTTCACAACCTGAAAGGCTGCAAGGCAGAGTTCCCATCAAGCCCCTTTGCAAAATGATGTGTCATGAAATCTTTTAGGGTAGTGCCCCTATAGATTGGTGGATTTTCTTCTGATAACAATTCCTTAATTGGACCATAGACCTTTGATGTGTCATTGGAATTCATAAAGAAGCTAGATACAGAAACTCTTGGCCCTATATGACTTGATAACACCCGATGATAAACACTGATGAAACTGTCATTTGTTATGAGCTGCAACAATAGCAAAGAAATTCCAGTTAGTAAATATAATACTCACAAACTGTTCCATTGGAAGAAGTAATCATAAGTCATATCTAATCATAAGCACAAGCATTAATAGAAGGAATATACACCAATTTTTCAAGTATAAAACCTGATATCATCCTTGACATTCTTGTTATAGCCTGTTATTGATTGCAAATCACTATAATAATATATTAATCATAAGTCAACAACAATCCTAGGATAACACCAAAGAGAAAAACAAGAATCTAAGTATGTATAAGTTTAGGTAATTTGGTGTTTGCATCATCTTGTATAAGATTCTTCTTGCAGTTAACTTCCTTGGATGATGCCTTTGCAATTTAATCAAATAATTCATAGAACATGTAGATGGCAATTGGCAATGATAGTTTTGTGGACAATTACAACTTTGAAGGACTGTGATGAAATGGAATTAGGAAGGAAGATTGATCATCCAGAAGATAAGGAAAATGGATACTAATAAAACAGATGAACTTTGGAGCTACATTGGAGTAAAAACCTAACATAGAGAACATATATGCTAGCATGCAAAAATTTTAGATGCACATAGAGCAACACATCAAGTCTAAGGTCTCAACAAAGACACATGTTGATAAATTCGTCCCTTTGAATTTTATGTCAATCATGTGTGGTCTTCTCTGCTGCCAATTGTGCTCATTGTAACAGTTTATGGTGACAACCATGTTTCCCTTCAAGTTTCTAAACTTTCTAGTAAAAATGATGAGGATTGTGAAGATCAGAAAGAATAGAAATAAGATTAAATACATGTATATCATTTTTTTTCCTTAGAAAAGTCTTCAGTAAGTGTGATAAAAAGGAAAAAGTCCATGACAGAAAATGACAGAGAGATTCACAGCTAGGCATTCCAAGTTTCTTACGAGCAACCAGAAGCACAGTTGTGAAAGCAGCAACAAAGTTAACCACTCAACCCTATAGAACTTATATAAACCAAAGCACTTATATGGTGCACGAAATGTAAAAGTAAAAGGCTTAATTGTTTATGAACCACTGAAAGCCATATAAAGGAAAAATATAGTAACTAGTGGCAAATCATATGCACATGATTTACTTCTTTGATAAATCTCAGTTACTCTTTCCCATCCAGGATTTTCTTTACCCAGTTCTTCGGCATTCCTTAAGTTTTTCTTATTTGGTGATAAAAGCAATCCTTACATCTTTCAACTTACATTAGTAAAATAAAAGCATAACCTCTGCCAAAGCCTAACCTAAACCAAAAATCATCACTGAATTTGATGTTCTTTCATTCTTCCTTTTACCTATCTCAATAGAATTTATCAATAGAAAACATATAAACTACTGGAAATTCTTATAATAACCATTACAATACTTACTTGTAGAAGATCTCCTATGTTTACAACAAGAGCTCCATGCACAGGAGGAACATTAAACCATTTATTCTCATGAAGAACTTGAAGACCACCAACTTGGTCTTGCAAAAGTATATTCATGAAGGCACTATCAGTGTGCTTGGAAGTGCCCATAGTTAATTCAGGTTCAGGGCATGCAGGATAGTAATGACCCTGCATAAAAAGTCCTTCAGTGCAGTTTAACTCTTCGAGATAAGATGGATTAAGGCCAAGAGCCTCTGACAATAGCTCAAATATTGTACAACCCAGCTCCCTTATTTTCTTTGAATATTCAATCATAATGTCTCTGCAAGTGCATAAACAATTCGTTAAGCAGTCAATTAGTTCAAATTAACAATTTCTGAAACTGAATTACACAAGTGTTCCATACTTAAAAACCATGTATCCAATATGAAGTTTATGAAATTGCATATCTTAATCTTAAGTTACTGTCATAAATGTTCTCCTTGTAACATGTAAATTGTAATAGGCAAGAAGCAAGGCAGGACTCCTTATTTTTCTTATTGACAACACAGAGAGATTATACTAAAAAATACAATGTAAAAATCACACTAATCTCCCTTTAAGATTAGCTTAATTAGATCCTGCTCCCCACATGTTTTAAAAGTTATACTCAACTCCCCTTAGGGGATGTCGCGTTATTTCAATCATCACCCTTTAGGGATAAGTATAATTAAGGGAAGTTAGTGTTATTTATGAAACAATAGGTATTTTGAGTGATAAGTAATTTAGATTTTAGAATAAGTGAATGTAATTGTCCTAAAATACAAAGATTAACCAGAATTCTCACAAAACTATAAACTAGTTTAAAAGTTAAACATAGTATTAAATACTACCTGCATACTGCTGGCAATTCCTCTGGTTTGGGTGGATTAGGAGCCAAAGAACATCCAACTGTATCTCTCCAGTTAGCAAATTTGTCTCGGAACAAGCTAGTATTGGAATAATATAAAACTTTCTTTGTTAAATCTCTTGAGTAAAATTGTTTCCTAACATCAGTATCTTGCTCATGAAACCTGCGGATTCCATCAATCATCTCATCCAAGACACTAATTGGAATACCATGATTAATGATTTGGAAAAACCCCCACTTCCTGCATGCACTTAGAACTTCGGTAACAACTTCTGTATGCATAGCTAGATTCTTGTGTATGTCTTTGAGGTCTATGATGGGGACACTCAAATTGGAGTCACTGGCTGAGTTTTCAATAATTGTGTCCATCAACTTGCCACAATGGAACATGCGTGGAATCTTTGTCACCCTGGAATCCACAAGACCCTTAACACCAGCTTTTGAATCATCAAATGCTTTCACTTCAGCTTTTCTGTCATAAGTGGAATCACTGTCATTGTTAGCCTCTAACTGGTTTGAGTTTTTCATCTCCATGCTGAGGGAAACAACTTGTTTGGAACGGTGGCCGGATGCGGTCAGACGCACGTTTTGCAAAAGCTACTATAAGTTGCTTTTACCGTGCAAACTTTATTTATGGACTTATGGATGTGGTTCCAAACTTGCTATATGGCTAATAAAATATAGCAAAGCCTCCCTCTGACAAAAAAAAATGTATATTCAAAGCAATGAGGATTGAATTGAAAAACAAAGTGTGAGGATAAGAGAAGACCAGTGCAAATTGCATCCAATGAAGGAAAGAAAGAACTATAAAATTAAAAAAACGTCACTGGTTTTCTTGTTCCACATGCAAGTTGCAACCAGTGGCATTACTTTATATATGAAAAAAATTTCACGGCATGATGAATATGTGAGGACACATGATTATGAAATGAGACGGATCCAAATTCTCTAAGACAGAAAAAAAACGTGACTAGAATATAAAAAAATGAATAAAAACGTGACTTTTCCTGGCTTATATATGATTTGTCGGTGCCGTATAATATGCTCCTTCCTTTTAGAAGGAGCATGATGCATCTAAAATTTCAAGCCATTGATCCAATAAGAAAATAAAATCAATGATTGAGATTGACAACCGTAACCTGTTAAATATTTGTTTTTATTTAATTTAAAACTATTTTGTGATATCTATAAATATGAAAAAGTAGATAAATCATATGGCAAGTAAGAAGGTGTGTAGTTCCAGTCTCCTTTTTCATACAAGGTCTCTTTGTTTAAGCTCATTTTCACTTATCCGATGAATTTTCATGCGCAGTGTTTGTGGAGAACTTATAAAAATAACTTATGCCATCCCATACGACTTATTTTCATGTCACCTGAAAAATTTGCATTCGAATCCTCTCATGCCCCCTTCTTTTTTTTTTTTCTGAAATATATGCATAAGCCATAAGCATTGCTTACCCAAACGCAACTCATGTTCTCACCAATATTAACTTGTCACATCAGTCAAAAATTCCATTGTTAAAAAAGTGGACTGAAATATATGATAAGATAAGATTGGTGGGGACAGAGTATGAAACACTAAACTGAGACAAGTGATCTCCAGACACTCTAATTGAGAAAGGTGCATAGTGAATTTGGATTGTCTCCGGCGATTCTCTCTTCAGCCTTCCTGCAGCAATTCTGAACCCATGGCTATCACATGCAGTAACTGTACAAAAATTTTGCCTTTGCAGCTCGAGAGAATCCAAATCCGTGTATATAGTAGACAGTTGTGACCTCAAAACTTTCAACATTAAATATAGCTAGTAAAATCAATGCATAAAATAAATAAAAATGATATAAGTAGATCTTTTTCGTTAGTTAATTTTAAAGGAATGAATGTTATTGAGAAAGAAGAAGGAAAGGAGAAAACACACCTTGAGCAACAGAAGGCATGAGTTGGAGATCAGAAGTGGCTCATTCCATTCGATCCATGTGACTGATGTCATCAGTTGCATCAGAAGAATCATGCATCTTGATACCAAAGAATTGACAGCCACCCAAAAAGGAACTTGTGTGATTTGATAAGAAATACAGAAGATGGAAGTGTTTGTCATTTCAGGGGGATAAAATAATATTTTTTATTTATATAACTAAAATAGGATAGAGAGGTGATCTTTTACTCAGGTCCGTATCTATATATGAAAAGTGAATCGGATTCATATATGACATATGGCATAATGGGTGTTTTATTTTAGAGAAATGTTAAATGAACACAAAGAATTGACATTTACATCGTAAATTATTGTAGTAAAATATTATTTTAATGACAAATAGAGTGTTAATAATAAAATAAAGCATAAACGAGCTAAGAAAATACTTAGAAAAATTAGAACAAAATAACTATGTTATTTACCAACAAGAATTGGTTAGAAAAAGAATAAAAAGATTAAAACAAGAATTAGAAAAATACATAGGATAATGGAATTATCCGGAAGAAATGAGAATCGAGATTTAAAAATTATTAGAAAAACTTATGAAAGAAATAAATAGAAATATTATTCAACTAATTGAAAATACAGATAAAATTGCAAATTACACTTGCAATAGAATACAAAAAGGACAAAATGAAATAAAAGATATTAAAGAAACCTTATATAATATAAGAAGAGGAAAAAAATAGATGAAAATGAAGATATTATTAGAATAAAAATTATTCTAGAACAACTAGAAAATCTTTTAAATTATGAAGAAAATAATAGATGTATAACAAAAAAGAAATTAGATGAAATTTTGGAAACAAAGGATTTAAATAAAATAATAATTAAGCAAGAACTAAACCAAGAATCATCAACAATACCTACACCCGTATCTTTATGGAGAGGATAAAAGACGATTATATGGAAACATTAAGAAAATCAAATGATTTAGAAGAAATACAACAACTACTAGAGCAACTTAAAATTGTTGAAGAGGAAAATAATCAAATACACAAAATTGAAAAGATCGATAAAAAAGAAAATGATGAAAACGAAGAAATAATTTTAAATTATAGTTCATCTTCAGAATCTGAAGAAAACCATATAAGAATGGAAAAAGGAGAATATAGTGGAAAAAGGCCCAAGAGAAAATGGGAAGAATATAAATATACACCTAATGGAGCTTGGGATAGATACGAAGAAGAGACTATGTATAATAAAGGATACGCAAGAAAAAAATAATAATAAATGGACAAAAATTCAAGAAGAATTTAAACCTCGATATAATAATACAGGAAATATTCTAGACATCGATTGTATAAGAAATGAAGAAGATGTATTATTAAAATGGACCAATGAAATAATATTAATAATCTTGACTGGTGAAAGATTTAGTAAACTAAACTTTGTTGAAACCAAGAATTTTGTAACCTTTAAAACAACATGAAATGTACAAAAATTCTTAACAGGAATTAAAGACCAAGACTGGATTAACTGTGGAAGAATGGTAGATAATAGTACGGATTATGTTAAATTAATAATGACACTAATTCACCAAGAATTCTTAGGATATAATATGATAGAACATAAAGAGAAAACAAATAAAACACTACTTGAAAATGCTAAATCGCATTTAAATAGAATGCAAATATGTGATATGTGCCGGATTAAGAGTTTCATCTGCGAATATCAAAAATATTATTACCAATTGGATGGACAAACTAAATAAATATATAAATATATCTTTATAGATAAATTACCATATCCATTAAATTCAAAAATTACTAGACTTTGGGAAGCAAGACCTGAAGAAACAGCAAATACTTTAGGAGGAGTTATTAAACTCTTATACCAAGAACTTAGAGAACAATGTTTGAATAGAGAAACAATTAGACAATTAAATAGAGGAAGTACTGTCATTTGTTGTGACATACCAGAAATAGAAAAACCAGGGAAATGTGGTTGTGATAAAACAATAAGAAGAAAAAGAAAATATTATAAGAAATCAAACTTACGAAAAACTTATCCTAGAAAGAAGAATTATTATAAAAATAATAAAAAGAAATATTTTAGAAGAAAGAAATCAACACCAAGAAAATACTGCCCGAAAGGACAAAAGAAATGTGTATGTTGGATATGTAATGTCGAAGGACATTATGCTAATGAATGCCCTCAAAGAAAAGAAAAAGATTTTAAAGAAAAATCAAAATTAATAAAACAAGTTTTCCAGATATATGAACTTGAACCATTAGAAGAAGAACTAAGTAATTCAGAAATAAGTATATATGAATATACAGAAGATGAATTATCTTCAGAAGAAAGAGAATCTGAATAATACTTATATAAAAATACTTGTGAAAGGAAGTAATAAAGAAACAGAAGCATATATAGATAATGGAGCAAGTCTTTGTCTTGCGACAGGAACACTGCTTGATAATTGGGAAAAATTAGAAAAACCACTAAAAATACAAATTGCAGACGGATCGATACATCCTCTATATTGGATAGCAAAAAGAATTACTCTAATAATAGAAGAAAAAATATTTATAGTACCAACGATATATAAACAAGAAACTGGATTAGATATAATTATTGGAAATAATTTCTTAAGATTATATGCACCGTTTTGCCAATATCTGAGATATATTACCCTCAAAACACCATATATTTACCAAAAGCAAATATGTGAAATTATCAAAATTCCAATTATTCATTATTCTGCATGCACTTATTCATCAAAGTTTCAACAGCTGAAACGTGGTGAGATTATTAGTTTAATTTGTACAAAAATTCGCCATGTACTAATAAATTTAGAACCAAATAGAATAATTCCAGTCCATATAGAAGAACTTTTGGACAAGGTTTGTAGTGAAAACCCTTTAGACCCAAAATTAACAAAAATACCGAATTAGTTGAATTAAAACTAAAAGACCCAACGAAAGAAGTAAAATGTAAACCAATGATTTACACAAAAATAGATAGAGATGAATTTGCAAAAGACATTGAAGAAATGTGTAAAAAAGGATTAATTAGACCATCAAATAGTAAGCATTCTGCACCAGCCTTTTATGTAGAAAACCATAATGAAATAAAAAGAGGAAAAGGAAGAATGGTAATTAATTACAAGCAAATTAATGATGCTATGGAAGGAGACGCTTATTTTCTCCCGAGAAAAGACTTAATTATTGAAAGAATTAGAAATATGGATTGGTTTAGAACTTTTGATTGTAAATCAGGTTTTTACCAAATTAGATTGATTGAAGAATCAAAAACGTTAACAGCATTCGGTTGTCCTCAAGGTCAATATGAATGGAATGTACTCCCAATGGGATTAAAGCAATCACCAGGAATCTTCCAGCGAATGATAGATTCAATTCTCAAAGAATTCAAAGACTTTTGTCTTATCTATATTGATGATATATTAATCTTTTCTAATAAAGGATTAATTGATCATTTTGAAAAGATGGAGTTAGTTCTTAATAAATGTTATGAACATGGAATAGTTTTAAGTAAAAAGAAAGTTGTTTTAGCTCAAAATAGAATCAATTATTTAGGATTAGAAATTGAAAAGGGAAAAATAATAATGCAACGACATGTATTAGAAAAACTTCAGAACTTTCCAACGAAATTAAAGGATAAAAAGGATTTACAAAGATTTCTTGGACTATTTGTTGAGCTTGGATCAATCTTCAAATGAAATGAATAAACTTTCTTGATTAATGAAAAATGAGAGGCTAATCTCTTATAACAAGTACAAATCAAGAAGGAGCTAACTAACTAACTATGCTAAAACCAGAAAAACAGAAAAAACTGACACTAACACACTGCAAGGCTCACTAACAGACTGAACAGAAAGCCAACAGATAGAACAGAAAGCCCTTAATCAAGTCTCAACAAACCCTCCCTTAAACTATTGCATATACAGAAGAGATGCAATTAGTTTATCTTGGGAATTTCACACACACCAAGTAGCCTTCTAAGTTTGACAAACAGGTCTAGCTTCAGTGGCTTGGTCATCAAATCATCAATCTGATCTTTTGTTCCACAATGAACCATTTCAATAGTTCCTTCCTTTGTAAGATCTCTAAGAAAGTGAAACCGCACATCAATGTGCTTACTTCTTCCATGCATAATGGGATTTCTGGACAATTTTATGGCAGAGCTGTTGTCACACATGAGAGTAGTACAACCTTCCTGCACATGGCCTAATTCTTGCAGAATTCTCCTCATCCAAATAGCCTGACAAGCACATGCTGCAGCTGCTATAAACTCTGCCTTGATGGTGGAAAGAGTGACAATAGGCTGTTTTTTTGAACTCCAAGCTCTTTGCTCCACCACTTATCGAAAAACATATCCGGATGTACTCTTTCTATCCTCCAAGTCACTGCATAATCACCGTCTCGTGTAAGACAAGCAGCTCTCTTTATTCCCTCCCTTCTTGTAGAAGATCCCAAAATTCGTAGCTTCCTTGCAAGTACCTTAGAACCTTTTTGGCAGCTTGAAGGTGTAACTGTGTTGGCTTGCACATGTATTTGCTTGATTAAGCTAATAAAGAAACATCATATCTGGTCTAGTGGCGGTGATGTAGATGAGACTTCCTACTATTTGCTTATAGTAAGTCTCATTTATCTTTTCTCCATCTTCATCTTTGTGCAATTTTTGTCCTGGAACTATAGGAATTCCCACTTTGAGTTGCTTTTCATCATGCCAAATCTGCTCAAGACTTCCATAGCATATTTCTTTTGATATATGTATATCCCATGCTCATTCTGTAAAACTTCAATGCCAAGAAAGAATCTCATCTTTCCTAGATCTGTCATTTCAAACTCCTGTTGCATGGAACTTCTGAAAGAGTTCATTAAGCTTTCATCATTGCTGGTGTAAATGAGATCATCAACATAAACACTGACAATAAGAGCATTTCCCTCCTTACTGTGCTTTAAGAACAGTGTTTGTTCATTCTTACTTCTTTGGAAACCTTTGCTAATGAAGTAAGACTCTAGGCGGTTAAACCAAGCTCTTGGAGCTTGTTTAAGGCCATATAGAGCCTTGTGCAATTTGTAGACCTTGTGCTCACTGCCCTGCTTCACATTGCCCTTTGGTTGTTCAACATATACATCTTCATTCAGTTTTCCATATAGGAAAGCAGATTTTACATCCAATTGATACACTTTCCAGCCTCTGTGTGCAGCAACTGCGATTATCATCCTGATTGTGTCCATTATGCTTACTGGTGCAAATACTTCAGTTTAATCCACTGCATACTGCTGAGAATAACCCTTTGCCACCAATCTAGCTTTATATTTATCCACATGACCAAGTTCATTCCATTTAGTCTTGTAGATCCATTTCACTCCTATCTTCTTTGCATCATTTGGAAGATCAGTGAGTTCCCAAGTTCCATTCTTGATGATGGAACTGATTTCTGCATCCATGGCCATCCTCCACTTATCACTTTTTACTGCTACTTCAAATGTCTCAGGATCTGCTGAAACTACCTGAGCCATGTTTACTGCATCTTCCTCTTCTTCTGTGACTTCTCCACCTGTGACATAGTCACTCAACCATCCAGGAGGATGCCTATCTCTTCTTTCTCTCATTCATCACAGGGTTCGGTTGATGTGTTAGGAGGCAACTCGGTCTCATCTCGCTTCTTCATTTGAGTTCTCACAACATCGGTTGATCCTTCCTTTCGATTCACCAGAATCCATGTCTACTATCAAGTCATCTTTGTAGTTGATCTCCCAGTTCCATGTAGCTTCTTCTTCAAAAATCACATCTCTACTTACAATGACCCTTTTGTAATTGGATCATACAGCCTGTACCCTTTTGATTCATCACTCATGCCAAGAAGTACACATTTGCAACTCTTGTTCTCTAGTTTGGTTCTTTTGGCATCTGGAACATGAACATGTGCCAAGCATCCAAAGACCCTGAAATGATCAACTACTGGTTTTCTGCCACTCCATGCCTCTTTTGGAGTCTGATGCTTGACAGCCAAGGTTGGTGATCTGTTCAATACATATGCAGTCCAATTCACTGCTTCAGGCCAGAAACATTTGGGAATTTTCTTTTCTGAAAGCAGTGACCTAACCATGTTCATGACAGTTCTATTCTTTCTCTCGGATACCCCATTCTGTTGGAGTGTGTAAGCTGTGGTTAATTGCCTCTTAATTCCATTCCTTTGACAGTACTCATTGAATTCCTTAGAGATAAATTCTCCACCTCTATCTGTTCTAAGACATTTGATAGGCAATCCGGTTTCTTTT
Organism: Sophora flavescens; assembly: GCA_030762895.1. NCBI lineage: Eukaryota > Viridiplantae > Streptophyta > Magnoliopsida > Fabales > Fabaceae > Sophora > Sophora flavescens. The sequence continues at coordinate 228,426,291 of CM061063.1, read as the reverse complement.
TCCACTAGATTCTTGAAACATTTAAAGTAATCAAAGGCTTCTGATTTTTCCACTAAGAAGTAAATCCATGCTTTTCTTGAAAAATCATCTATAAAGCATAGAAAATACCTCTTTTGACTTTTGGAGGCTGGAGTAATGGGACCACAAATATCTGCATGCATAAGTTCCAATTTCTGTGATGCTCTCCACTTGCTCTTCTTTGGTATTGGATCCCTATGTTGCTTTCCTTTCATACAGTCAGAACATACCACTTCTGATCCTGTCAACTGAGGAAGTCCTTCAACCATCCCTTTGCTGTGCAAGGTTTTCAAACCTTTAAGACTTAGATGACAATATCTACTATGCCACAAGTGAGTGAGGTCTTGTGCACTAGCATGTAAACATGTATTTTTCTTGGCAGGGGGCTCAGCATACAGAATGAACATTCTGTTATTGGTCATAGTAGTTTGCAGAATCAACCCTTTTCTCAGAGTGGTACACCTTGCATTTTCCTGCTTGAAACATAACTGTCAAGCCTCTTTCTTGTAATTGACCAATACTAAAAAGGTTGTTCTTGAGTTCAGGCACAAAAAACACATCACAGATTACATGTTTAACCCCTTTTATGCTCAGCTTCACATTTCCTTTTCCAGTCACATCCATTCTGGTGTTGTTCCCTAACCTCACTTGCTGTTTGAAATTTTCATCTAATTCACAGAACCAGGCTTTCTTCCCACACATGTGGTTTGAGCAGCCTGAGTCCAAGAACCAAGCATCTCCTTGTTGTGCATCACATTTCTCATCATAGGCCATCAACATCATCTTTTCCTCCTCATTGAATTCTGCATAATTCACTTCTTTATCCCACTCAGGGCACTCATATTTGTAATGCCCTATCTTGTGACATTTGAAGCACTCAATTTTTGCTCTACTTTGCCTCCCTCGGCCTCTACCTCTTCCTCTATAGCCACCCCTTCCTCTGCCTCCAAGATCACCCCTTCCTTCAGAGCTAATCTTCAAGGCCTGCTCTTCTCCATTATTCTTGTGAAACTTCTGTTCATGAACTATTAAAGAACTCTGCAACTCATCAACAGACAGAGCACTTGTGTCCTTAGATTCTTCAATTGAACAAACGATGTAGTTGAATTTGTCAGTTAAAGATCTAAGGATCTTCTCAACTATGATGCCATCTCTCATTTGTTCACCATAACTCCTCATCTTGCTTGCCACGCTCATCACCCTAGCGAAGTAATCAGTGATGGTTTCTCCAGTTTTCATTTCAAGAACCTCAAAATCCTTCCTCAAAGCTTGAAGAATGGATCTTTTTACCCTGGCATTGCCTTCATACTTCCTTTTCATCGAGTCCCAGATCTCCTTGGAGGTGTTCTTCTCCAAGATTGTTTCCAAGATGGTTCTGTCAATCGCCTGAAACAAATAGTTCTTCACCTTGAGATCTTTCAACTTTAACTCCTCAAACCTCCTCTGTTGAGCCTCATTCATCACTTGCCCCCTTGCTGCTTCTGTGATACCTGTCTCAACTAGGCTCCAATATTCCTTGGAACGCAAGAAATTCTCCATTAGCATGATCCAATGATCATAGTGACCATCGAAGCGAGGAATTGCAGGTTGCACAAAGTTTCCTTCATTCGCCATTGTTCCCCAACACTTCTAAGTATGCGACTTTTCTTCTCAAGCCCCAGTAGGAGCTCTGATGCCAAAATGTTGAGCTTGGATCAATCTTCAAATGAAATGAATAAACTTTCTTGATTAATGAAAAATGAGAGGCTAAGCTCTTATAACAAGTACAAATCAAGAAGGAGATAACTAACTAACTATGCCAAAACCAGAAAAACAGAAAAAACTGACACTAACACACTGCAAGGCTCACTAACAGACTGAACAGAAAGCCAACAGATAGAACAGAAAGCCCTTAATCAAGTCTCAACACTATTAACATATATTTCAAAATGAAGGTTTCGTCAGGAATCTTGCAGCTGAAAGAAGGATACTTCAACAGAAGCTGAAGAAAGATGTCCCTTGGACATGGACTGATGAAGACGATAGACTTATTATAAAAATGAAAGACTTATGCCAGGATCTTCCTGAGCTTTATCATCCATCGGATGATGATATAATAATTATTGAGAATGATGCCTCAAATGACTATTGGGGAGGTGTTATGAAAGCAAAACCCCCTGGATACAAAAATGAATTACTGTGTCGATACATGTCTGGAACTTTTTCAGACAGTTAAATTAATTATCCTACTCATGAAAAGGAAACACTAGCATTGATCCGTATGTTGGAAAAACATCGGATTTATATACTGGATAAGGACTTTATTGTCCGAACCGATTCTACTTATGTTGCAGGTTTTAAAAACTTAAATCATAAAGGCACTTACAAACAAGGACGATTGATCAGATGGCAAATGAAACTTGCCGAATATAATTACTCAATCTCTCACATTAAGGGAGATAAAAATGTTCTTGCAGATATATTATCAAGAGAATGGAGCAACAAACAACTGAAGATATAAAGAAGCAGATTCAATATCAAAGAATGCTCGAGAAGCAGAAAATAATGGAGCTAGACTTGATCAAAGCCAACATTGAAGTATTGGAGTTCCAATTACAAGCAAAAGGAGAATCTGTCAAAGAAGATCCTATGAAGAATATAAAACAACAAATACAGGAAAATACTAAAGACAAGTGGTACACCAATTTTAATGGACCATACCCAGGTATTTATGATGAATGGCACAAAGCAGCCCCTCATTATATTGGACTCTCAGGAGTTCATCACAAAGGATTTCGCACCAAGGAAGAAGCTGAGAAGGCTTTGATAGACTATCAGAAAGAACATAACAAGGGCAAAGAAGTTTATCTTGGCCTAAGAACTTTTTCTGAAACTATAAAGACTCCACCAGAGCCAAAAACTTCATTGAGGATACTCGGAAGAATTCCTTCCTCCATTGATGACTACCAAATTACTTCAAGAAAAGACCATGAACTACAAGTCCAATTTTCTAAAGAAAAGTTTTATGAAAATTTAAAAAGACTAACCAATTGGTCTGAGAAAGAAAAAATTAATTGTTTTTATATGGTTAACCGAAACATTTTCGAGTTAAAGCCATAATTACTCCCGGAGCAACATCGATTCTTACATTTAATATGTTCCAATTTGGACTTATTGAATGTCTCTACTTAAGCCAAGACTTAGAAGAAATCAAATTGTTCCCATATAGTCTGAAAGAAGCCATCCAAAATTACAATAGAAACGTTGCCAAAGACAAAACTATCTTTTTGAAGTTCTATTCGACTTATCCAGACTTTGCCACTAAGCAACCATCAAAGAACTTAATCTTCATTGGAGTAAGCAATAATAGCTTTTCCATGAGAGACGAACCGACTGGAGAAAATTATGATGAAGAAAAGATTGTCACAATTCTAGCTAATCAACTAGCGAGTAATTTTACTCAATGTCAAATTATTGGAAAAGATTCCTTCATAAAAGCTATGTACAAAGGATCACATACTTTGCTTCTTAGCAAGACTAGTGGAAGACTGATTAGAGAAAGAGACTTGGCACTACTAACAAATTTTGAACTACCTTATAACACACTCCAAGGACTTACAATGAATTATCAGCCAGCTGTCCTCAACTTGTTGTGCTCAATGATTAAAGAAAATGGGAATCACACGTGTGAAAGATGCGTGGAGAAAAAGGACTGTCGGCAAGAAGATAAAGACTCGGATGAAGCAATTATTGAAGAATGACGTAAGCACTGACGTCAGGATGAATTATTGAAAGTCTGATAGATTGTAATAATGTAGGGACTTTCTTGTAAATTACCTAGCCTTCTCAAGTGTATAAATAAGCCCTCTTATGCTGAGGCAAATCGGAACTTGAAAAGGATTTCAATTCTCACCCCTCTTCTCCTCGAGAAGATTTCTAGCTTTGCTAGTTCGAATCCTTGAGAGTGGATTCAAAATAGTTCTATGTACTTCACTACTGATCATAAATAAACACTGCTTTCATATATCTCTCTACTTCATTACTTTCATTACTTTCAACTACTCATAATCAAATCTCGACTGAACGTATGCAAAGGTGGACCAATAAACCCAGAAATATTTTCAAAAACACCAAATCAGGTATGACTCATCACCTATTTCATTCAGTTCTTACTAGAAATTAATCATGTCTGAAATAGAAAGAGAAAAAATTGATAACACTGATGTAGAACATTTACAAATTACTGATGAAGATGGAAACTACGAAGGAAGTATTTTAATAGATCCAAAACTGTTTCAAAAAATACAGAAAGAAGACTTAAATTTAGCTAAAGATGCAAACATGAAGAAACTAGGAGGAATAATGAAACGATTTAATCAGAAGGAAAATATAATATACTATGGAAAGATAATTAATAAAATCCCAATAGATATATCCGAAACGCAAGGTAACACTTGTATCCAACTATTAAACAAAAAGAAACTAATAGATCTAAAAAGGAATTTAAAGAAAGAGGCACATAGAAATAAGATTGGATATATTCATATAGGAGCTATACAAGTTCTAATTAAAGCAACTTTTCAAAAAGGAATGGATTCACCAATAGAATTAGTTTTAAAAGATGATAGAATAACAGATGCCAAAGATAAAATATTAGGAGTAATCGAAGGAAATTTAGCTTATGTTAAGATAAAATTCAAATACATCCAAATATCGGAATATCATTAGATACTCAAAGACTAGATCAATCTTTAACTATGGAACATAGATTTTTAAGAAATAATTTAATGAGGCCAGGAGATAAGATATTCTCAATTACTTACTGTGTCAATTATGCACTAACAAATTCTCATCATAATATTACTTTGAAATAATAATAGAATTGATATACCAAGACTTTTTGAAGAAATAGGAAAGATTTATTATCCCAAAAGAAATGATTTAACCGAACTAGGAATTTCTATAAGAAAACCAAAATCACTAAGTTTTAGACAGATCCCTAAACCGCTTACTTTTCCCGAAACAGAAAATAATAAGGAAGACGAAAATATAAATAAATTGTCAAACCAAGTAAGAGATTTAGCACAATATTTAAGGAATATGATATGAATAAAGAAAAGGAATTAAGAAATATTTATGAAAACTTTTATAATAAAATAAATCAAGATAAAAGGAATATGAAAGACTTCATGAACATCTATGATAAGCATCTTAAAAAAGATAAGGAAGATAAAAATCGAAAACAAATAGAAAAATATATTATAGAAAAAGAAAAAGAACTTATTAGTATAAGAAATAAAAGAGAATAACATAAAAAACAAATAATAGAAAAAATAGAAAAAATGATATCAACAAGAACTCATAAATCATCTAGCTATTTTAAAATAACAGCACCATCTTTTGAAGATATCGAATAAAAATGGAAATATATTCTGAATTTGATGATCAAACCGAAAAAGAAATAATAAGTGTTCTAGTAATGGATTTGCCTATTGATTGTAAGCAACTAATAATTGAAAAAATAAAGGCTCGGTATAGACAAGAAGATTATTACTTAATACATATTTCATTAGAACTAGAATGGACATACATGGAAGAATTAGGATTGGCTTTTGAATATGATAGATTATCCGATTCTGATATATATGAAGATTGGGACTTATTAGATGATTAAATGGATAAGGAGATATTAAGTGTATTGGCTATGAATATACCCAAAGACTGTAAGCAAATAATAATTAACAAATTAAAACACCAACACTGGCAAGAAGAACTTTATCTAAAACAAATAGTACAAAGAGTACAGTTAGCATTTTGCAAAGAAGAACGAAGACAAATAATTAAAGAATTAACATAAATAGATGAAGATATAATTAATTACGGGTATGAATTATTAGTAACTCAAATTATGCATGAAAACTACCCAAATTATGTATAAATACTACTCTTGATATAAAAATAAAATAGATTTTTATAGAGTGGTACCAAACTGGTATTAGAGCTAAGTACTAATGAATCCTCAAAATATAGAAAAATTTGTTCACAAATTAAGTATGTTTGATTTAACATATCAAGATGTATTAAAAAGACTAATACAAGAATTAAAAGATGAAGCCACTGATACATGTAATAAACACATGGAATATCACTGTGAATATTGTGACTGTAAAGAATACGATAGAAAAATAGATTTAATAAAAATTATAATTAATAAATTAAATTCATGGACAGATCGACATGATTTATAGATCCAACGGCTCGCAACAGGTATGCCACTGTAGAAGTGTCGATACGATGTCACGAAAACTGTGTCCAAATAGCACGGCTCTTTATTTTATGTGCTCTTAAAGTAGTTTTGATATAAGAAATCCTCAGAGCCATAGATGTGCCGAGGAGATATATATCCCCGTTGAGTGGTTGTGAATATATTTACTCTATATTAAAAGGAACTTCACCCCATACCATGTCATATAAAATGTGTTTTAAATTTTTTTTTTTGGTAAATGAAAATGCGAGTTAGGGAAGGCACTTTCAAAGCTATCGAGAGGGCATCGATAGCATGTTGGGACTACCAACATAGGTCCAATCCAGAGAATTACTGCACAGACCCAGACCGCAAGCGGTCTCACATAGTTGCATCGACTCAAGTAGTCTCTGGGTGCTAAGGGATATCCCTTGGTAGGGCTGCCCACCAAAGGAATTTTTAGTGACATCAGGGAGATTCTAACCCTCCCTCATGGGGAGAGTAAGAGTTCAATTCCAGATCATTAACCACTTGTATCGACCCTTATTGACATGTATTGTAAAAAAAAAACCTCATTGACATGTGTTTAGATTAGTTACAAAAGAATGTTTTTTGAACACCCCATTTGGGACACCTTCGGTGACACCTAAATATTTGGTTAATCACGTGTAAATATTTGGTTAATTCAGTTCATTATATGGTTAATGGATTATCCTGAAACTTACAATCATTTTCCACAACCACTAACCAAATATTTGCACGTGATTAACCAAATATTTACATATTTGTGGAAAATGATTGTAAGCTTCATGATGACCCGCTAACCATATAAAGAACTGAATTAACCAGATATTTACATGTGATTAGCCAAATATTTACATGAAAATGGAAAATAAGCTTCAAATGACCCATTAACCATATAATGAACTGAATTAATCAAATATTTGGATGTGATTAACCAAATATTTAGGTGTTGCTGGAGGTGTCCCAAACACGGTGTTCAAATAACACTAGTGATAAAAGAATATAATAATTGATTATATATAATGGATTATTGTTAAAAATTATTATAACACAATCAATTTTATGTTTGAATATATTTGTTAAAAAGTGATTTAGAAATATTTTTTTCTATTTGGATTATGTAAAAAAATTATTTTTATATAGAGAATTATAAAAACGATTTTGAAGTTAACTGTTTAGATTAATAATATTTATTTGGTTCATATATATATATATATATATATATATATATATATATATATATGGCATATCTAGTGAGAGGGTTTTTCTTATATGAGAGTGAGAGGGATAAATCTGGGCCATACAACCATACATGGATGGTTAGGATTAAAAGTTATTTCATGATTTAAAAATGTCACATGACCACTTAAAAAAGTCACATGACTTTGTGGTTATATATATATATATATATATATATATATATTCCTTTTCGATAACTTCATAGCATGTTATTCATATTTATTTAGGTTCATTATAATACCTCATATCTCCCACACGTTGCGAGAAGGCAACTCTTATGTCGATTGGCTGGCCAATTGGAATTTGTCTTTGGATCTAGTTTTTCTTACTCTTGATAGCCCTAAGGAGGGATTGACCTTTTGTTTGATGATTTGATTGAGATTTCCATAACTCATGTATGGTCTTTGTAGTTTTGTTTTCTTTCTTTTGGCTTTGCAAGCCCCTCTTCAATACCAAAAAAAAAACAGAAGATAGATCTTAACTTATGCCTTTTCTTTTCAATATTTGAAGGCCGTTTTATAAGTTATTTTTCCAAATATCATTTTTTTTTAAATACAACTATTAAAGTATTGCTCTTAATTTTATTGTTAACACATATCATACAAAAAAGTCCACACAAGATCAATTTCTATTAGGTAGTGACTTATGGTTGTTTCTAAGGTGGGAGACCAAACTATGTCATGTCTCTCTAGTCACCATGAAAGACATATTAAGTCCTCATTTGCAAAAGAAAAAAATTTATTTTTTACCCCTTCCTTCATATTCTCTCTCTTCTGCCAACCCCACGCTATCCTTCGCCACCCCTCCTCTACTGCAAGCCCCACCATCATGCTCGGTGCACCTACTCGCATCTGAACCCAACAAAAACCATCGTGAATAGAAACAACTAGAAGATGCCTGTAGGTCGAGAGCAAGTGAACATTGAAAAAAATGCTCCCTAAAAGTTTTTTTTTTGTAAATTATTATCATAGACGGTTAGATCTCAAGAGATTTTTGTTAGATGTTCTTTCCCTCTTGAGCGTTGGATAAAGGCTAATGTTGATTGTTGCAGATCTCATACACGGTATGTATGATTTTGATATAAATTGGAATAATAGGATATGTTCGAAGGATTAAGTTTTAATTATGTCCTTTAAGGATGTTAGATCAAGTGGGAAAGGTTAAGGACAATGAATAGAATATAGTGATGGATAAGTTCGAGGATAAACAGAATGATATAAGCATGAATTCTGTTATGAAGTTACTGCTGTCACCTAGGGGAAAAACAACGATGAGAAATATATTGTTGGAGCCTTAGATTAAGATAAGATTACAAGATGATGTCTAGTGTTGAGTTAAGAAATTCCGAGGACGGAATTTTTTTAAGAGGGGTAGTAATGTAACATCCTGTATTTCATTGTTTGAAATAACAGTAATACATATAAATATGTTTATAAATTTATTTGAGTTTTAGAAAATTATTTTAAATAAACGGAGTTTACTACTCAATCCTACTTGAATGTAAGAAGCTACGATTAAAAGTTAGGTTGAAAAGTCAACCGAAACCCGGCCCGCGAATTCCATTGACAGTATAATAATACTGCTCAAAAAACCTAATTTTAATTCGTGAACGAAAGACCTAAGTTTAGTATTTTATTTCCTACAATTTTGTATTTTTAGAATTATTTCAGAAAAAATAAAATAAATTATGTTTTTCTAGGGCAAAACGTGTAATCGGGTAGACACTGAAGATATTTTGGAGTTTCTAAGAGCCGATAGAGGGTTTATCTTAGGATTTTGAGATGATTCAAGGGGATGAATCATATTTTTAAGTCTAGAAGGTTCTACAGGGGTTAGAGTGAAAATTTATGAATTTTATGCTTAAGTCCCCGAACTTTCTCAATTACCCTTTTGTCCCTAAGTTAGTTTCTAAGTTTTTTTTAAGTGAATTGGGCTAGAATCCTTGTTCCCAATCTCTTAATGGACGTGTCTATGAAGCCCAAGTTTCCTAGTTCATGGATTGATTCCATAAAGCCTATTTGAAACTATACAAGTTTCCTATGTTATACTTAAGCTTAAATCTTTAAGTGGGCCCCACAAAAATAAATTCAAGCCCAAATTGAGTAGGCCCATGCGCAAGCCCGTGAGGGAGAAGAGGCTGCCCTCATCATTTTTGGATGAGCCAAGGTTGTTCTAGAATTTTCTACTACATTCCATACCATTCTACATTATTCTACAACATTCTCAAATCTTCTCAAGTGTTCTAGGGTTTTCTTAAAATATCTCATGACCAAAATCAGCCCAAAATAGTCAAGATAAGACCACATTTAATGTGGCACATGGTCATCATTTCAATCTATTGACAATTTGAAAAATAGTCCTTATACTTTTGGAATCTTTGCAAAATGGTCCCTATGAATTATTTGCACTTTAATCCTTTGAAAAGCCACCTCCTTTCTCCTAAATCCTCCAAAGTGGCGCAACCCACATGTCTATAAATACCCTCCCTCACATTTCATTTGGTTCCTATTGCCTTTCTTTGAAAAACTCTCAAGTTATAAGTCTTTTAGCATCACCTTGTGAAGCAAGTCCCTGAATCTTCACTTGTTTTTGATCTTCAAGAGGTGAATCCTATTATTCTTCCTTAATCATGTCTATGTTCTTCAATAATTTTCATGATTCAAAGTCTATTTCATCTATGTTCATCACTTTTAATTTTCTAGATCTAGAACTTTGAAAATTCATAACTAATTCTAGAAAAATCCTTTTGACATGAAACCAATTGCTATGATCTTATAATCATCTCTATTTTCATCATCTAGAAGCATATGATCATGAGAAATTTCTTTCCTTGATTTCTGGACTGGGCCGAACCTAGGAGGATGGGTTTGATAGGGTTTTGTTCATGTGTTGTCATGTATGATCATGTATTTCATATGACATGTATGCCAACACACTCTAATCCATGCTTAGTTTATCAAAATGAAAATCTTTACTCAAAAATCTCTATGTTGGCCGAACCCTAGATGAGAGAGATTTGATGAGTTTTGTTCGTTTCATTAATGATCTTGGTTGATTAAGGACCATTGATCTATGACTTAATCATGATTAGAAATTTTAAGGATTTTGAACCCTAAAAGTCAGACCTTGGCCGAAACCCTAACCCTAAAGGTTAGAGGATTTTGTTTCAAATTTTAGTCTTGTAATAAGTAATCTATGTTAGTTAAGACTCTAGTAACTAGGATCCAAAAGATGGCATTAAGAAGATAATCCTAAACCTATTTTCTAAGTCTTGGCCGAACCTAACCCTAAAGTGTCATAGATGGGTGTTAGTTGATTAATTATAGCTATGTTGTTTGGTTGAAGGTAGTTGTGTTAACTCGTGGCGTGATAACGAGGATCGTCGTGTACGTGTTTCCGATGCTAACTCGGGTGGGGAAAAGAACCATCCTATCGTCGGAATCGATAAATAGTATATTTTATAATAATTGTGTAGGGCGATCTAAACCCTACTAGTAGTTGAGTGATCGACAAGACCAAAATTACATTGGAAACCTTTTCTGTAAAACCAATGTGATTCGGGGATTGTAGGTTTATCGACATTAAGTTGATTTTAAGTATTTGAGGATGTTTGATTTTTGCTATCGAATTTACTGTGATACGCTGGTTGAGGTATTCCATCTACATGTGACGTATTATTTCGGTGTTTGAATATTTATGATATTGAGGATGTTTGTTGTCTGTCACGGCCGTGATGGTTGTCATGGTCATGCCGCGACAGGTTCTGTTTTGTAGAATTCTTGCCTTTGATGTCTGTCACGGCCGTGATGGCTATCACGGTCAGGCTGTGACAGAGTCTGACTTGCACTTGATATTTGTCACGACCGTGACAGAGTCTGACTTTGTTATTTATTTGGTTGGACCATTATGAGTTGGTTGTGATAAATTGCCTTAGATGATATTGAGATATTTGAATATTCTGTTGATTATGTGTTATGCATGATCTGCCTGGATTTGATATTGTGCTTAGCTGATTTTTAAGTAAGGATATGTGTTGTTCGGGAGATAATTGTTTGAGTGAGAGAATAAAGGTGATTTAGAGCTGCCTAGCCTAATTAAGTGGTTTTATCTATGAGGAAAAATGTGTTGAGACTTTGATGGAAGGTTGAGGCACTATATTGTTATTGATGTAATTTAGGGAGATTCATTTATAGATGTATTGTTATTCACAGACGTGTGAGTGGAACACACGAGGTCAGGATATCCTATTTTGGGATATCAGATATTGCAGGTGAGTGCCCTACGGATGTGGATGCCGAGGTAGACTACCGTAATACTCTTTAGTTCTTGACGCGTTCGAATGTTCTTGGCACTGGACCGTTATGGAATGATATTCCTTGACGCATTTGAATGTTCTTGGCACTGGACCGTTCTGGATTGATATTCCTTGACGAGTTCGTATATTCTTGGCACTGGACCATTTTAGACTAATAATTGTTTAGTCTTTGATGCGTTCGAAAGTTATTGGTACTGGACCGTTCTGGACTACTGACTAACGTGATAGGAATAGAGATGGCCACGTCAATATAAAAGTTTAGTTATATTAGATTGGGGTAGAGGATGATACATTATTTTGAAGATGATTTGTTAGTTATGTACGTTGATTGTCTGTGACATTTATTGTATGATATGCTATGACTCTTTTTCGCTTTTGATGATAGAAATGTTTCTTATCCCCTATATCTTTCTGTATGTTGTATTTTATTCTAATGTGATCATACGAGAAGACCAGATGGAGGAACCAGTTGCCGAGGAGTTAGATGGAACTACGTATGAACCAGAGAGGAGGAGGACGAGTACGGGATTCCGGCAATGTAATTTAGTGTCTAGGGTCAGTGAGTCTTATAAGACGTTTTGTTTCCGCTATTAATTGTTGTTTTAAGATGCCTGCAGGGATCCTACTGACGGGATACCCTAGACAGTGTTTTAAATACTCTAATGCATAAACCTATGATATGTATGTTATATATATGATGTGTTTACTTTGAAATTTTATTCCGATGTGTGTTTATAAGTTAAGCTTTAATTTTTATGTATTCTAACGTTAAGTATGTGATTAAATTAATAAATAATAAAATTTTAATCTAATAATACAATGGGACACAACGGGTGTCTCGATTCTCACCTCACCCTTCTCAATTCAGTTCCATCTCTGATTACCATGACCACCACATCACTACTGCCGTTGCCGTCTCCGTCGCCCCGACTACCATCCCCTCACCTTTATCAAACCGCGGCTCACTTTGTCATACATATAATTATCATTCGCAAACTTACAACGGCTCGAGAAAATGCCACAAATACCATTCTCTGCACATAGTTGATTTCCAAAAGTTGATTTCTGATGTTACCCCTCTTTTAATTTAGTCGTAGTTTTCATTTTTTTGGTTTCGATCCAGTTATTCAACAACAAAAATGAATTCAATATTTAATAACCAGTAAAATATTAAATCTTTACTTTTTTCTAGACACCGGAGGCATAATCTTATAATTACTCAAAGGGTCACTTAAAAATCATCATCTTTATAAGGGAAGAAACCCGAATGAAAAAATAAAAAAACGAAGATGCCGGAAGATATGAATGAAAGAAGATGCAAAGTTCTGAGCCATAAGAAAAACGCAGAATAGGAAATAGGAGCAAATCAACAAAGTTATGGAAAGAAAAGATGGTGATTTTCTCGGGAAAATCATAAAGAAAAAAAAAGTAAGAAGGGTGGGGGACGATGGTGATGGGTGGCGGTGATAGTAATTCTCGGATGCAATGTTGGGGAGAGCTTTCAAGAATGGTGGGGTTAGGACAGTGGTGGCCGGTGACTTGCCGATTGGGAAGGGGTGAGGGTAAAAAATAATTTCATAATTAGAGGCTGGGGTAAAAAAGGAATTTAGTAAGTGGTGCAAGATACACCTTTTTTGAGAGGGTGCATAATAGACGGCACGATAAAGGAACGAGAGTAAGATACTTTTCAACACTCATTTTATTAAGAGTTTTGGATTTGATTTGGATTTACATAAAAAAAAAACAAATCTTAATCAATCAAAATTAATTATTTCAGTTTTATTCATATTTTGTAATTTTTTGTCAGAAAATATGAACCGAACCAAACAAGTCAAGAATGGGTTGGATCGGATTGAATCGAACCGGATCAAATCCGATCGGACATGAAAATACTAAATATTAACTATGTATAAATATTAAAAAAAGCAAAATATTAAATCATATATATATAAAATAAATATAGTAAATATTAAAGTATAATATATATATATATATAAACATTAAAATATAATAAATATTTAAATATTAAAAATATATAAAAATATAGTAATTGGTTCAGTTCGATTTGGTTTGGATCAGTTATAGAATCCTTGAATCCGAGAACCGAACCAATTACTATCGGGTTTAGTTTGTTTAGTTCGATATAGATCCGAACACACAAAAAATCTGAGCCAATTTAATTCGTTCGGTTCAAATTTTCAAGTCTATTGAGTCGATCCGAACCAATAAACACCCTTAATGGATTTTACGTGGGACTTACCCAATAGAGAGTTTTTTTTCATGTGATTTAATGGATCTCATATGAAATCCACCCAATAATAAAATGTATATTGCTAGTATTTATTATAAATAATATTTTTATTATTGAGTTGTTGTACATATTTTTTTTTATTGGAAAACAATATCACAAGTATCAGTAAAACTGAACTTGTGCTTTATTCTTAAATTTTTTGCCCTCATTAAATAAAGAGATTTAGATGGGAAAAGTGTAACATCCCTGATCGCTCTATGGATTGACGACAGTCCCCACAAATCAACACATGCCTTTTCAGCGTGCTTTGTTCTCACTCACACGCTTCTTGAAAAAACTTCCCAAGAGGTCACCCATCCCAGAATTGCTCCAAGTCAATCATGCTGCGGAGTTCTTAAATGATGGGCATCCGAAAAAAAGATGCATAGTATTAATATATGTAGTACCAGTCAATTCATATAAGGTCATCCTCAACTTGTGTAATCCCATACCCACACAGTTTCAGGATCCCTCTTATTCCGGTGTGCAATTGGTTCATTCATGTATCCCTCCTCCTAGAAGCCTGTCAGGAGCAGTTCCTTGTCTGTACCTTCTTGCATCGACGACCACTTCCCACCCTCATCAGCATCGGCATCACAAAAAGAAATTAGATATGAATTCTTTAAAGTTAACAAAAGCAGGGATGTATATCATTGATTAACTAAAAATCTAAAATGGATTGAGATATGGAGTAAACATGAGTACAGTAATCTATATATAGTTAGTCCAGTTTTAGACATAAGAAGATAATTATTTTTATTAAATAGATGTATTTTTTGAGACAGATTGTAATAATTATATTATATTTTGAATGGGGAACAATAGGAACAAGATGGGTTAAAGTAATACTTTGGTCCCTATACGTGACATGAATTTTTGATTTGGTTCTTATACATAAAAAGTTATTAAAATGGTCATTCTACGTACAAAATGTCTTCATTTGGTCCTTATATTTTACCCGTTTGGTCCCTATACGAGAAAAAATTATTAAATCAGTCCCTAAAATTTTGTACGACAAGGACCAAATGGGGACTTTTTGTACGTATAGGAACCATTTTAATAATATTTTATGTATATGGACCAAATCGAGAATTCGTATCATATATAGAGACCAAAGAATTACTTTAACCAACAAGATGTAAGGAATGAACTGTTTTTAAATTTTATCCTTGATATATCGATGTAATTTTTTATTTTTTTTAATATCAATGCATTTAGAGAATTTGTTTTCGAAAAGATTAGTGAAACATTCCTAGACTTTGCATCAAACCAAGCAAGGGCTTTTTGATCAAACTGGATTCTTTTTAGAAACTATTTATCAATTTAGAGTTATTCTGAAACTATTTATCAATGGGGGTCCTTTTGGACACGTGACATATTTTATTTTTTCCACTCTGATGGGTCAAAGGCACCAGTCAGACTGACGCCTTCCAAGTCAAAGGCGTCAGTCTACCGGTATTAAAAAATAATAATAATAAAACAATTGATAACAATAGTAAGAGGTATAAAAAAATAATAGCAATAACAATTTATACCAATAAATATTCATCAATTATTACAGTAGTAAATTTTTTTTTACCTTGTAATAGCATTAATGTCATCGTTACTCCCTATAATTATAGTATAATTTTTTTTAGCAGGGTTCTTTTAAAATTGCTGGTAACTTTCTTTCAATTCTTACAAGGTAATTTTTTTTTACTACTGTAATAATTTATAAATATTTATTGGTGTAAATTGTTATTGCTATTATTTTTTTATGACTCTTGTGATATTATTTGTTACCTGTTATTATGAGATTTTTTTTATTACCTCTTGTTGTTTTAAATAGATACTTTAGCATTAATGTCATCGTTACTCCCTATACTTATAGTATAATTTTTTTTGTAGCAGTGTTCCTTCTGAATTGCAAGTAACTTTCTTTTAATTCTTACAAGGTAAATTTTTTTTACTACTGTAATAATTGATGAATATTTATTGGTGTAAATTGTTGTTGCTATTATTTTTTATGACTCTTGTGATATTATTTGCTACTTGCTATTAGGGAATTTTTTTATCGTCTGTTGTTATTTTAAATAGATATTTTAACATTAATGTCATCGTTACTCCCTATACTTATAGTATATTTTTTTGTGTATCAGTGTTCCTTCTAAATTACAGGTAACTTTCTTTTAAGTCTTACAAGGTAATTTTTTTTTACTGCCGTAATAATTGATTAATATTTATTGGTGTAAATTATTATTGCTATTATTTTTTTTATGACTCTTGTGATATTATTTGCTACTTGTTATTAGGGGATTTTTTTATTACCTCTTGTTGTTTTAAATAGATACTTTATCATTAATGTCATTGTTACTCCCTATACTTATAGTATAATTTTTTTTATAGCAGTGTTCATTCTAAATTACAGGTAACTTTCTTTTAAGTCTTACAAGGTAATTTTTTTTTACTACTGTAATAAATGATTAATATTTATTGGTGTAAATTGTTATTAACATTATTTTTTATAACTTTTGTGATATTATTTGCTACTTGTTATTAGGGGATTTTTTTTATTGCCTCTTGTTGTTTTAAATAGATACTTTATCATTAATGTCATCGTTACTCCCTATACTTATAGTATAATTTTTTTGTAGGAACAAGAGGCAATAAAAAAAATCTCATAATAACAAGTAGCAAATAATATCACAAGAGTCATAAAAAAATAATAGCAATAACAATTTACACCAATAAATATTCATCAATTATTACAGTAGTAAAAAAAATTTACCTTGTAATAATTAAAAGAAAATTACCAGCAATTTTAAAGGAACACTGTTAAAAAAAATTATACTATAAGTATAGGGAGTAACGATGACGTTAATGCTATTACAAGGTAAAAAAAAATTTTATTACTGTAATAATTGATGAATATTTATTGGTGTAAATCGGTATTGTTATTATTTTTTATTACTCTTATTATTGTTATCAATTGTCTTTTTTTTAATACTGGTAGGCGTCAGTCTGAATGGTGCCTTTGACTTGGAAGGCGCCAGTCAGACCGACGCATCCGTCAGAGTAAAAATAAAATAAAATATACCACATGTCCAAAAAAATCCTCATTAATAAATAATTTCAGAACCACCCTAAACTAGTAAATAGTTGGAAAAGTAATACAGTTTGTTCAAAAAAGCCGAGCAAGGGTCCCTCCCCTTTGAGAATATTTTTTTCCGCCCCTTAAAATCTCTCCCATTTCCTCCTCCACCCTTTTTGAACCAAACACTACGTTCGTATTCTTCTCCTCTCAGCAACAACAGCAACACCTATATAGCCATAGGACTGCGTAACACAACACCGTCTTGTTGCAGCTTACTCTTCTTGTTATACGAAGCGACACAATTCGGATCGACCCATCTCAGATCCGATCCAAAAATGAATATTTTCAGGTTAGCTGGGGACATGACCCATTTGGCCAGCGTCCTCGTTCTCCTCCTCAAGATCCACACCATCAAATCCTGTGCTGGTATGTATTATATCTTTTCTCTTCCCTCATTTTCAAAATTTGTGTGCTCAACTTTGTTACTATTATTCATTTATTGTGTGTCGGATTTGGATAAATTGTAGATTTGGAATAATGATTTTTATTTATTTTGTTGATGAACTGGAATAATGGTGTTGATATAACGAGTTTTCATCAATAGGCTAAAACTTCTTGTGAAACTAATTATTTTATGAGTTTTGTTTTGATACATAGTCGTTGTATAGTATCAATCAATCACAAGTGTGACTTTTTAAGATAGTTGCACTATGTGTCAATTTATGATTTATTAATACTATAAAAAAATCATTGGCTTATCAAATTATCTATCGAGCTATGAAAAAGATTCAACAAAAGACAGAAACAAATCCACTATCTGCTTTACGTCATACGTGGAGTCACTCCCAACATAGCAGGAAAGCAAGATGTGTAGGCGGATCGACTCATCAAGTTCTCATTGAAATATGATCACACAAGGAAAAGCACTTACCATTCGTTGGTTATTAGGGGCATCTCGAAAAACATTCCGGTTGAAATATGGCTTTCAAATTAAATTCCGAATTAGTAGATGCTAAAAGGAGTGATGATGCCATCAACAAAAAGAAAGAGACTTATAGAATGCCAGAGGCTTTACACTGATGGTGACAAACTGATAGTGCATACTAACTAAATCTTTTTATTATTATTTTATACAATATAATCGTGATGCATTAGTTTTAAAGCAGTTGTTGTCAAAAGATAAGACAGAAATGCACCAAACTCCTATGTTCGATCTTCTTGTGTGAGCAACTTCTTAATTTGGATAGTTGGACATTGAATAATGACATCAGGGCAATAAATTAATTGGTCCTACATTCATTGCGATGAAGCTTCAACATGTATCCGGCATTCCGGCCTAACATTATAGTTTGAAGTAGTTTTGTTTCGTTCAAGGGAGATTTTGTTTTTTGTACTTGTTCCTAACTAGTTATATTGGGTAATGGTACCTTACCATGCAGTTATTGGAGGACATATTTAAGATTTAGAAATTAGGAAGGAGGACCTCGATATTGTAGGATTACAAATTTTCTTTTTGAACTTGTGTTGTCCTTCTCATTTTGGTGTTAGAGAAACTTACCTATTGTGGCCTGGGGACTAATAATTAGTTTGTTCATCATCTGGGTTTGCACGATTGGTAATTTGTTAAATGGAAATGGGGGAGATTTTGGGATGGTATAGCCTTCAAATTCCCTTAGTTAGGATTCTTTTGTCAGAAGTAGTCTTTCTAGTTGATACTATAGCTTTCGGTTTGCTGGTTTTGGCGATGGATGGATTCCTCAATATTTATCATGATTGGGAGAGATTGTGATATTATCCAAATATCTTTCCATTCAATGGACGGAACTACTACCAAAATATGCCATGAAGTCAAAGGTAAAGAAGGGTTGACACTGTTC
Organism: Sophora flavescens; assembly: GCA_030762895.1. NCBI lineage: Eukaryota > Viridiplantae > Streptophyta > Magnoliopsida > Fabales > Fabaceae > Sophora > Sophora flavescens. Next base: position 228,407,232 of record CM061063.1, on the reverse strand, counting down.
AAATTTACTACTCTTTTGGAATAGGGTTACCCTTTTGGCATCCTTTTGGTTTTCTACCCATGGTCTACGTAGTGGTGTTTCTTTGTTAGACAAGGGAAGGGGTTGGCATGTTTTGATGCATGACTATGTCACATAGATTTTAGTCGCTTCTTTTGGGTCTCTTGAGGATGCCTTATCCTCTTTCTTTGTACTCTTTTCTTCTCTTCTGATAGTATTTTTTTTATCAAAAGAAACTGTTTACAATTACCACTCTGAATAGAGTATGATGAAATATACATATTTTTTATGAGTTAGGAATCATCTTACATCTTGACCCCTTTCTTTTAAACTAAGCAAAATTTTGGGCATCAACACATATCTTAAAGTGTTACAGGGCTTCTTGCCTTCTTCTAGAATAGATACAGCCTATCATTTTCGAGGAAAGAAGTTTGATATTTGATATTTACCATAAAAATATGTCTTAAGTGTCTAACAAATGCTGCTGATCAACAAACTGCAATATGAACCATTATATTAATATCATTTTCTGATTCTCAAAGTTTAAACGCTTTTATGGAACTAACATGTGTGTTAAAGTTATGACTAACTTTTAGCTTTGTCTATCTATCTTTCAGGAAGAAATGGTTCCAAAGTTCCATATTTGTAAAATTTGTGATTATATAGACTTAAGTATATGGTTATAGAAGAATGAGGAGACCTGTAAGTTTTAGGTATGTGATACAGGACAAAGGTGGCCAATTATAATTATATGTTGGGCTGCTGCTCAGGCTATTGTAGATATGTGCTGTTCATGCTACTGTAACTTAAGTACTGTTCACACTCTATAGTGCTACTGTAATACAGTAGCCTGAACAGCAGCTTAGCATATTATTATAATTAATCCCTTTTGTCCTGCATCAGTAAGGACATGTCATTCCCTATTGCTGTGTTCCTTTCTGGTTAAGGAAGAAACAAAGACTATTTTATTGTCACTAGATGAAGGAAAACAGAGTAAATGTGATAAAGAATAAGGAATTATTCATAAGGGCAGTAGCCACCTACATAATTTTGGTTTTTCATTTTCATTTTGTGGCCATCGATTGACTGTAATTTAGTCCTCTTTATTTTACATTTGGGGTGTATCTTTCTGACTCTGACTTCGAGTGCATCTTATTTATATGCAGGTGTCTCGTTGAAGACTCAAGAACTCTATGCAGTTGTTTTTGCTTCTCGCTACTTGGATATCTTTACTAATTATATATCCTTATACAATACTGTTATGAAGTTGATATTCTTGGGAAGCTCGTTTTCTATTGTGTGGTACATGAGGTACCACAAGATTGTTCGTAGGACATACGACAAAGAGCAAGATACCTTTCGCCATTATATTCTTGTACTGCCCTGCTTAGTATTGGCCCTAGTTATCAATGAGAGATTCACATTTAAGGAGGTTAGTATGCACCTGCTGTTATGTATTTGACGTAACTGTTGTGTAACTATTTACACACCCTTTTGACTGCTTTGAAGAGCTGATTGTGCATTGCTTTAACTTTCCTTTACTTTCCCAAAACATATTTTTACATGGAATAGGTGATGTGGGCATTTTCCCTGTATTTGGAAGCTGTTGCCATACTTCCTCAACTAGTACTGTTACAGAGAACTAGAAATATTGACAATTTGACAGGACAATATGTGCTTCTTCTTGGGTAAGCTATGGTCCTTTATGTGATTTTAAACATTATTATAGATTTTCATGATTTCTGTTGTTCTTGTTATTGCATTAGTGTTGAAATTAGGAACCATTATGTTCTGAAGGTGTTTCGCCTACTGATCAACAGCCAATCAACTGAAAGATATCACCTGCATTTATATGTGTTTCCTGTGTTGCATGAGTTTAGTGATGGACAATGGTTTCATGCACGATGAAGATGGGAATTGCAACTTTGATTCAGTTCATGGTCATTGAAGTTAATAAGAACACTCTTTAAATATTGGTTTCACATAAAGAAAATCATAGCATTGCATCTGACGTATGGCAGAGGTTCCAAAATGGTGCTCCCAACTCACCTAGATAGAGTGGAGCTGATGCAGACAACAGAAGGAACAAAGAAAATAATGATACATGGGCCAGCCTGTCCAATGTTTATTGGCTTCATTAGAAATGCTCAACTAATTTGCCCTTTTATTATGATCTTGATTTCAAACTTTTTATATGTGGGGTCTAAGTTCCTACTGATCGTGGTCCCCAAGTTTATGCAACTAGATCTGCTTAAGTCATGTGTGCTATAATTAAATAACAGCAACTGCAAAATTTGTGTCAGAGCAACCCTATCTTCACATGTTGTAACACTTGGGCTTAATACCTTAAAACCCTGACTGTGAAGGTTAGGTTTTCTTAGTTTCCTTCATCTTCTCTTGTCTTTTCTTAACCGATTCCAACTTTTGCATCCGATTTGTTTGACATATCAGTTTTTTTTTTTTCATTCTTGCCCTTGATATCATGGTTGCACTAGCCCACACACGATTCGATCGAAACAGTAACCTCGATTTCCTAGGGTTACATGAACTGTTCAGTACCCTAAGGTTGATCTGATACTGGATTTTAGCACTTCGGTGCCAAGAACCAATGAAATGATGCTCCCCGTGTCTTTTTTTTTTATAAAGATTTCCTCGGCTTATGGGCATAAGAGTGCTATCAACTAACTCTATACATTAAAGATTTCCTCGGCTCATTGCTTCTGTTACTGTCAAGTGTCCACTGTTTGAGGGCCTAATGAAGATTCACTTTTTAGTTCAGGTTCCACAAATCTTCATTCATTTTTTTCAGTGGTTCATTGCATTGTATATAATTTCCCTGTGATGTGTTCTTCATGTGATGTATACGCATTTTTATCAATTTAATAGGAACTGGATCAGATGAACAGTTATAACAGAGAAAGAATAGGAAAACCTTATTGAATTGCACTCTCTTCCTTGATCAAAATCAGCAAGATCGTAGATTCAAGTAGACAAAACTAGAAATTACAGAGATGGAACTTCTCTCAACTCAGGAACTTCATGAGTCCTGACCCTCCCACCTAATTTCTTCTCAATTGAAAAACTGATTCCCTTTCTCCCCTTGCCTTCAGTTAAAACTCTAACCGACAGCTGGACTGTTCAGCTCTCAAGTATCTAATTGGCATTTCTGTTATTACACTGTCAACAGTACTAACTGTTTCTAGTTCTAATCCCCTGCGCCTCCTCTATTCTTTCTAATGTGCACCTTCCTAATTGGGGGTCGCCTACTATCACAATTCTTATGAGCTTGTTCAAATCACTTGCAGTTTTGTTGAAGTCCATGGGTCGTAAAAACTAATATAATTGCATTATTTTGTTTGGCTAATGCAGTGCGTACAGAGCACTATACATTCTCAACTGGATCTACCGCTACTTTACGGAGCCCCACTTTATTCATTGGATAAGTATGGTTCTTACCCTTTCTTGTGTTTTATGATTATTATTGTTTTATGCTTTTCCGCTTATTAGTAAGGAGAATGTTAACGAGTGCCCTTAGGACATTGTTTAAGGAACTAAAAAAGGAAACTTTGTATGGAAAAATGATGTATTTAACATTTTGAAAAGTATTTTACTTAGCTTCCCAATACAAAATTTCCTTTCATGGTTCCTCAACCAATTCCTTTAAACAACCGTAACACAAGCCTGGCTGTGCAAGCCGTATGAAGCCGTATGAAATATTTACCAAATCTGTCTTGAATTCACAGCATAGAATTCGCTACTGAAGAATATTTCCTTTATTCATGTATACATGAATAAAGCTAGAACTAAAGCTTTTGACGGGTTATACCAATCCTTAGGCACCAAAGATGGTGAAAAATCTATTTATAGGCTTGCTAAAAATAGGGAAAGAAAGACAAGAGACTTGGACCAAGTGAAGTGTATTAAGGATGAAGAAAGTAGAGTTTTGGTTAAGGAACAAGATATTAAAGATAGATGTAAGAATTATTTCCACAAGTTATTTAATGAAGGATTTGAAGTTTTATCATGCTCACGGGTGCTTGACATCAGAGAGGAGGACCAAAATTATACTTTTTATCGTAGAATCCAAGAGAATGAGGTAAAAGAAGCTTTGAGAAGGATGAATAATGGCAAGGCAGTTGGACTGGACAATATACCTGTGGAGGTATGGAAGAGTCTCGGAAGTAGAGGCATTAGTTGGCTCACGAAGTTTTTTAACGAGATTATGAGGTAAGAGAAAATGCCGGACGAATGGAGGAGAAGCATTTTAGTTCCGATTTACAAGAATAAGGGAGATATACAAAATTGCGCAAATTATAGGTTATGAGTCATACTATGAAGCTATGGGAAAGGGTGCTTGAACGGAGACTAAGAAAAGAAACCAAAATCACCGACAACCAATTTTGTTTTATGCCCGGGAGGTCGACCATGGAAGCAATTTACTTGCTACGACGAGTGATGGAACAATATCGAAGGGATCAAAAAGATTTACACATGGCCTTCATTGATTTGGAGAAAGCATATGATAGGGTGCCAAGAGAGGTTTTGTGGAAAGCCCTAGAAAAGAAAGGTGTTCGGATTGCCTATATTCGAACTATCAATGATATGTATGAGGGGGCCACGACTAGTGTGAGAACGGAGGGTGGAGCCACAGAAGATTTCCCAATAACCATAGGTCTACACCAAGGGTCAGCTTTAAGCCCCTATCTTTTTACCTTGGTCTTGGATGTACTTACGGAGCACATTCAAGAGCCGATCACGATGCATGCTTTTCGCAGATGATATAGTTCTAGTTGGAGAGTCGAGAGATGATATAAATGGAAGGTTGGAGACTTGGAGACAAGCTTTAGAAGCACATGGCTTTCGTTTGAGTAGAAGCAAGACGGAGTATATGGAATGTAAGTTTAGCAAAAGGCGAAACACCTCTAGCTTAGAGGTGAAAGTTGGAGACCACAACATACCACAAGTCACACGGTTTAAATATCTTGGGTCTATCATACAAAATGACGGAGAAATTGAGGGAGATGTAAACCATCGATTCAATCAGGGTGGTCGAAATGGAGGAAGGCTTCGGGTTTTTTGTGTGATAAAAAGGTACCTCTTAAACTAAAGGGAAAATTTTACCGTACAGCTATTAGACCCGCGATGTTGTATGGGACGAAGTGTTGGGCGGTAAAAAATAACACGAAAGTAAAATCAATGTAGCAGAGATGAGAATGTTGTGCTGGATGAGCGGAAAAACTAGACGTGATAGAATTAGGAATGAAAGCATTAGAGAGAAAGTTGGGGTAGCACCTATTGTAGAAAAGATGGTTGAATCTCGACTTAGGTGGTTTGGGCATGTATGGAGGAGACCTTTAGATTCTGTAGTAAGGAGAGTGGACTAGGTGGAGGGCAATCCAATAGCTAGAGGCAGAGGTAGGCCAAGAAAAACTATAGGAGAAACTATTAAGAAAGATTTGGAGGCCAATGATTTAACTATTAACATGATTCATGATAGAACATTATGGCGCCGTATGATCGATGTAGCCGACCCCACCTAGTGGGATAAGGCTTGGTTGTTGTTGTATGTATACATGATATAATATGTAATAATATTCATCAAATGGGTTTCTGTTACAAATCTTTGGCATATCTATTACTATGTGGTGCATCGCATTCCCATGTCTGAGTACCTTCAATGTTTACTGATAGTGGTGATATTTCTCTTTTATCAATTAGGTATCAACAATAATTTTCCATCCAATGCATGATTCTAATGCAGGACTATTTGCTACCATTTAACTGATATTCATTGGTTGTGTTGTCTAAAGAGAAATCACTAATATTTTTTAACAAGTGACAAGGAAAAGTAAACAGAAATACGTTAACATTTTTCATTTTCTTGTTTCTAGCAGTACAAATAAATGAACTACATCCTGAGCTTCCAATTTTTCTTTTTCAAATAATATAGTGTCTTCCACCTAAACTTGTGCTGATTGATATTCAATCAAAGATAATACCTAGAATTTGGGCTTTAGGCCTAACTCAATCCCAAAAGCTAGCTCAAGAGGTGAAGATTGTCCAAGCCTTATAAAAACTACTTTGGTCATATTTCTAGTCGATATGGGATCTCAACACCTTCACTCACACCCAGGATTGGACATCTAGAACGTGGATAATTGCCTGGAATGACTAACCCAATAACGAATTTAGAATAGGCTCTAATATCATCTTAGAATTTGAGTTTTAGGTCTGACTCAACCCCAAACGCTATCTCAAGAGGTGAGGATTATCCAAACCTTATAAGAACTACTTTAGCTGTATCTCTAGTTGATGTGAGATCTCAACAAGAATATATGCCTATGACTCTCTTGCCAAACACGCAACCCCAGTCCCCCCAGTCCCAGGAAAAAAAAATACATCATGGAAGTGGCTAAGAAAATTATGTTGTATTCTGAAAATGCCTTCCTGAGTCCTTTTATATGCTTTATTGCAGCATGGATTTCTGGCCTTCTTCAAACACTGCTCTATGCTGACTTCTTCTATTACTATTTCCAAAGGTAAATTGTCCCACTTTTCAGGTCTATTTTATTTATTTTAATATTCCTTGTTCATCTGAGTTTTGAGCATTTAAAAATTGTGCTATGCAGTTGGAAGAACAACCAAAAACTTCATCTGCCAGCATGAGTGTATCCTCCCCAGTTCTTGAAAAGCAAGGTTCTTGTTTGGACAATTAACAGTGAGCAGAGAGGATCCATGTATTTGTCTGGACATAGTGGTTTCTGAATTTATGATTCCATATATGTTCTTTCTTGCTCCCTCAAATACTACTGTTCTAGTTACTGGGAAGATTGTTGGACAAAATCAAATTGTTGGTGATTGTAATCATGCAATTTTAACATGAAAAGTATCGAGAGAGATATATGGAGACACAATGCTTGCTTCAATACCCCCCCTTTTCCCTTTCTCCATCTCAGGTGAGGTGTTGCCAAAGATTATGGATCTTCACTTGTTATGTTTTCCATGTTGAAGAGTTGGTAACTGTGGTGGAGTATTCTGAATAGGCGCAGAATTTGTTGGAAATGGACTAAATTCTGGGGTTAATTGCACAAGAACCGACATGATAATTATTTCATATAATAACTCTTCCATCTGATTGCTATCAAAGAACTAATGGAAATCAATAATGCAATGAGAAATGATTTTTGAACACAAAAATGAAACAACAATTTGGATGGTTGATGAGTTACAATATCTTGTTAATTATGTTCACTGAACAAAATTAATCACATTTTTTAACTTTGTTAATCATGATTTTCAGGTATTCAAATATATATAAATATATTATATTTATTCCCAAAAGTGCAAAATACAAAACACATTTTAGTCCTTAAACTTAAAATTATGATATATATTTTACGAGTTATACTATTTGGTATGATAAATGTCTATATGAATGTTTGAGGAGTTAAAAAAAAAAAAAAAAAGAGAAATGAGAAAAACATGAATTCATTGGTTTAAAAAGTAACCTCAGCATCAACCAGTTGCATCCGTGTTTTGAGTCCCAAGTCATACATTGGTTTTAAAAGTAGCCTGTCATTCAAATCAATCGTAAACAGAAAACTACCTTCTTACTTAGTAGCATTTCCCAAATTTTACTAACAAGTATTCTAGAAGCCAAAATAAGAAATTTAAATAAAAAGTGAAGATATAATTTTCCAAACATGCAAATTACAAATATTACATTTTCATTTTAAAAAAATATAAATTTTATGAGTTCTACTATTTGATACGAGAAACACTTATATAATGTTTGTCGAGTTAAGAAAAATAAGAGAGAAATTAAAATATAGTAATTCAATTTTAAATCATTCGTAAATGTTGTATGAAACTATCTTCCTACTCGTAAGCATTTCCCAAATTTTACCAAGTATTCTGAAAGTCAAAATAAAAAATAAAATAAAAGTGAAGATATGATTTTCGAAAAGTGTAAAATACAGATATTACATTTTAACTCTTAAACTTAAACATAATAATGCTAACGGTGGTTAAAACTTCGTACCTATGTCATGGTTATAAAAAAAAAAAAACATAATAAATAAATTTCACGAGTTGTACTATTTGAGAAGAGATGCACTTACAATTTTTTTTAGCAAGGTGACAAGTCACCATAAATTTATTAATAAAATAAAAAAAACAAATACATGAGGGACAAAAACCAAAACCCATGCAAAATAAACCAGAATCAAACAAAAATATATGAATGTTTGACGAGTTAAAAAAAATAAGAGAGAGAAATGGAAAAAACAATAATTCATTACTGTAAAAAGTAACTGATCAATTAATTCATTCATAAATGCTATATGAAAACTACCTTCCTACTCACAAGTATAGGGGTGTTCGCGGATTGGATTGAATCGATTTTGAGTTAAAAAGTCATCCGATCCAATGATGAAAACAACGTGCGGTTTGGATTGGATCGGTTTGCTTACTTAAAAAAAATTTAATCCGATCAAATCCAATCAAATGCGGTTTGGATTGGATTAGATAATTAGGTTTTTTTCATACTTTATTTTTTGAGAAATGCTAGCAATACACTCTCTATCACACTCTTCCCAATACACTCCCTCCTATTGATTGAAATTCACGTGGGTCCCATTAATTCCTGTGGGTCCCACTTGAATTTTGTAGAACCCACATGTATTTCAACCAATAGGAGAGTGTGTGTTAAAAAGAGTGTGTTAGAGAGCGTGTTGCTAACACTCCTCTTTTTTTTTTCTTCTTATATCAAGTGTCATTTTTACTTATTTAATAGTTGACAAAAGATAATCTTCATTTTAATTTGAGAGTTTGAGAAAAAATAATTTTTGATATTTTTTAACACGTTCTTTTATGTAATTATCTATATCTACTATCACTTATCCTTTTTTTCCCCTTGAATTGGCTACAAATAAATCTCAGCTAATTATTTTTCAAATTTACTTAATTGATTTCCTATTTTTCATGTTTACTCAATCAAGTATATGTACGTTATGCATCAAACTTTTAACAAAATATAACTTGAAGACATCAATATTTATTCTAAATAGTATCGTATATGTCATTCCAACAAAAATATTAAAGAGAATGAGGGACATAAAAGTATGAAAAACAATGCTTAAATATGAGTAATACTGTAATTTTAAAAATCAAAATGATAGTATATGTATATAATAGTTCGGTTTGGATTGGATTGGATTTCACTGGAGGATCCAAAATCCAATCCAATAAATAAAAAAAATGATTTTTTCGGTTTTCGGTTGGTTCGGTTTTCAGTTTTTCGGTTTGGTTTTTACAGTTGGAATCGATTTGGATCGGTTGATGAACACCCATAAACATGAAGCATTTCCCAAATTTTACTAATAAGTATTCTAAAAGTCAAATAAAAAATAAAATAAAAAGTGAAGATATAATTTTTCAAATGTGCAAAATACAAATATTACATTTTAAATCTTAAACTTAAAAAAATAATATAAAATTTCCAAGTTGAACCATTCAATACAAAAAACACTTACAAATTTGTTTGACAGAGTTCAGAAAAATAAGATAGAGAGTTGAAGAAACATTAATTCGTTAGTTGTTGACAAATTATTCGCCAATGTAATAGGTGTTGCAAGTGATGGCATATTATGTTATGACAATTATTCTCTAACTAACAAAACTATATTATGTTTTTGGATTCTTTCTTCCTTCCCTCTGATTTTAGGAAGTCTCTTGTAATCTTTATATACTGAATGAAGAAGTATATAAAGGCACAACAGTGAGGTTTAGAATAAGACTTTGATTAGAATTGCAATAGGCGAGTTAAAAAAAGAATTTTCATTCTCTAAGTGCTCGGGTGTAATTGGGATCAAAGGGTAGTGTGTGAAACCAAGGAGAGTTTCAGGGGGGGAGAAGAATATCATCTTCTTTACTGCTGTAATATTTGTTTCTGATATAAACTGGACTGAAGCTGTGCTTAGTCCCGGAGACGTAGGCATCACTGTGGCCGAACTCCGTCATCCAATCTTTGGTGTGTTCTTTCTTTTATTATCAGTCTTTTATGATCTTGAAATTGGTTTATGTTTTCTGCATTCATTGCATACTGTTGTTGGTTGTTTCTGGTTTTTACTAGGGTTTGCTATCATAACAACTGGTATCAGGAGCTTACAAGGAAGATTGATGGGAATGACGAAATTCGATATCGACAAGTTTAATGGCAAAAATGACTTTGCTCTGTGGAGATTAAAGATGCATGCATTGCTAGTTCACCAAGGGCTTGATGAAGCTTTGGAGGGAGAGAGGAAGCTGCCAAGCACATTAAGTGCTAAAGAAAGAACAGAACTGTTAAACAAGGCTCACAGCGCCATTGTTCTGTGTCTTGGAGATAAAGTTCTTCGAGAAGTCTCCAAAGAAAAGTCCGCTGCGGCCATATGGTTGAAACTTGAAAATCTCTACATGACAAAGTCATTGGCAAATCGTCTATATCTCAAGCAGAAACTCTACACCTTGAAGATGCAGCTTGGAACCTCAATTGAAGATCACATGGATGAGTTCAATAGGTTAATTCTTGACCTAGAGAACATTGAAATAAAAATAGATGATGAAGATCAAGCATTACTGTTGATTCGATCACTGCCCAGCTCATATGAGCACCTTGCTGATACCCTAGTGTATGGGAGAGAATCTTTGTCACTTGAAGAAGTACAAGCTGCTTTGATATCAAAGGAACTGAGCAAGAAGTCAGAAACTCGGGAAGTTGGTACTGGAGAGAGCCTCACAGCCAGGGGGAGGCAAGATAAGAAAGATCATAAAGGCAAGAATCGATCAAGATCAAAGTCCAAGAAGAAGTTGAAGTGTTTCTTGTGTCATAAAGAAGGACACTTCAAGAAGGACTGTCCAAATCAAAAATCCAGCAAGAAGAACATGAATGAAGACAAATGGGATGTCTCTGTGGCATCAGATGGATACGAAAGTGCAGATGTCTTGGTGGCTGCTGAGTGCAAAGAAGAATCTGAGTGGGTAATGGACTCAGGTGCCCAAACAAACATTGGTTCTATGACTACCATCTGTTCGATGGGGGTCAAGTTGTGATGGGAAACAATGCAACATGTAAGCTTGTTGGTATGGGATCCATCAAGCTGAAATTGGATGATGAAACTAAGAAGATCCTAACAAGAGTGAGGCATGTACCAGACTTAAAAAGAAATCTGATCTCACTTGGAACCTTGGAAGAATCTGGTTTTACCTTCAAAGCTGGAGATTCTATGCTGAAGGTAATAAAAGGATCTAGAGTAGTGATGAAGGGATACATGAAGCATGGTCTCTATGTGTTGAAAGGGAACAGTATCATTGGTAACTCATCTATTGCTGTTGACACAAGCATGAGCAAAGGAAATTTATGGCATAAAATATTAGCACATATCAGTGAACATGGTCTACAAGAACTAGAGAAACAAGGACTGCTATGTGGAGACAAAGTAGAAGGGTTGGAATTCTGTGAGCACTGTGTGTTTGGGAAGCAAACCAGGGTGAAGTTTAACATAAGAATCCATAGAACCAAGGGCAAGCTCGACTACATACATTCAGATCTTTGGGGGACCCTCTAGAACACTTACTCATGGAGGAAACAGGTATTTTATCACCTTTATTGATGACTTTAGTAGGAAAGTTTGGATATACCTGTTAAAAAGCAAAGATGAAGCCTTTGAGACCTTTGTACAATGGAAAACCAGAACTGAAATTCAGCGTGATAGGAAAGTAAAGGCTTTGAGGACAGATAATGGTCTTGAATATTGTGGGGACAAGTTCAATAAATATTGCAAAGAACATGGCATTTATAGGAACAAGACTGTTAGGCACACACCCCAACAAAATGGTTTGACTAAAAGATTAAATAGAACCTTGCTAGAAAGAGTAAGGTGTTTGTTGTCAAATGCTGGTCTTTCTAAACAGTTTTGGGGTGAAGCTGTCCACACATCCTGTTATCTTATCAATAGAAGTCCATCAGCTGCCATTGATTTTAAAACTCCTCAAGAAATGTGGAATGGTAGTCCTGTTGATTACAAAAACCTGAAAATCTTTGGTTGCCCTGCCTATTACCATGTTAATGAGGGCAAGCTTGAACCAAGGGCAAAGAAAGGTTTGTTTATGGGGTATCCAGATGGAGTAAAAGGTTATAGGATATGGTGCTTTGAGAGCAAGAGATGCATCATAAGCAGGGATGTAACCTTCCATGAAGCTGACATGTTCAAACCTAGGCAAGGAACTGAAACAGCTGATGCTCAAAAGAAGTCAAGGCTTGAGGTGGATCTGGAAGCAGCAAGAGGCAAACAGAAAATTCTTGATGTTGATGATTCACATGAACACGATACAGCAGAACAAATTGAAACTGACTCTGCTGATACATCAATCAATGACTATATGCTGGTTAGAGACAGAGAGAAGAGGATAATCAAACCAACTCAAAGGTTTGGTTATGCAGACCTCTCAGCTTATGCATTGAATGCTGCCTACTTGGAGGTACAAGAAGATCCTAAATCCTTCAAGGAAGCAATGAACTGCAAGGAGCATAAAAAATGGAGCTTGGACATGGAAGTAGAAATGGAGTCATTGCACAAAAATAAAACTTGGTGCTTGGTGGAAAAACCAAGTGGAGTTAAGCTTGTAGGCAGCAAATGGATATTCAGAAAGAAAGAAGGAATTACCACAATAGAACCACCAAAGTCCAAAGCAAGGTTGGTTGCAAAAGGGTTTACTCAAAAGGAAGGGGTGGACTTCAATGAAATTTTTTCTCCAGTAGTAAAACATTGCTCCATAAGAGTACTTCTTGCCATGGTAACCAAGTTTGATCTCCATCTTGAACAGATGGATGTAAAAACTGCATTCTTACATGGTGAGTTGGAGGAAATGATATATATGAAACAACCAGAGGGCTTTGAAATTAAAGGGAAGGAAGATTGGGTCTGCTTGTTGAAAAGATCCCTATACGGTCTAAAACAGTCCCCAAGGCAGTGGTATAAACGTTTTGACAGTTTCATGACAAGTCTCAAATACAAAAGAAGCAACTTTGACAGCTGTGTCTACTACAAGAAGCCGACTTCAAGTGAGTATATCTATCTTCTGCTGTACGTGGATGATATGCTAATAGCTTGCAAAAGCATATCAGAAATAGATGGGCTTAAGAAGTTGTTGAAAGCTGAATTTGAGATGAAGGACTTAGGCCCGGCTAAAATAATTCTTGGCATGGACATCCAAAGAAACAAAGAAGCAGGAATTCTCGCAATCACTCAAAAGGGATACCTTGAGAAGATATTGAACAGGTTCAACATGAAAGAGTCCAAGCCTGTGAGCATTCCTATTGCAGCTCACTTCAAATTATCAGTTGAGGATTGTCCTAAAACAACTCAAGAAGTCAAGAAGACGGAAAGCATTCCATATGCAAGTGCTGAAGGTAACCTTATGTATGCTATGGTCTGCACTAGGTCAGACATAGCTTATGCTGTCAGCATAATTAGTAGATACATGGGAAATCCTGGTTACCAACATTGGATGGCTGTAAAGGAAGTTCTCAGGTACCTTAAAAGCTCGATTAACACAGGTTTAGTGTATGGAAAAGGAGATCAGAATTCAGGTGGAGCTCAAGGGTATGTAGACTCTGATTTTGCTGGAGACCGAGATAAAAGAAGATCTTTAACATGTTATGTATTCACTCTATTTGGCAACACAGTAAGCTGGAAAGCATCACTGCAGCACATTGTGGCTTTATCCACAACTGAAGCTAAATACATTGGAGTAACTGAAGCTGTTAAAAGGCTTATGGCTAAGAGGCTTGGTGAATGAATTAGGGATTCCTCAGGATAATATTGATGTGTTTTATGACAATCAAAGTGCAATTCACCTTTGTAAAAATCACACCTATCATGAGAGAACAAAACACATAGATATTAGAATGTATTGGATTCAGGATGTTATATCTGATGGGAAGGTGCAATTGAAGAAAGTTCCTACCTCAGACAATCTTGCAGATTTTATCACAAAGGTGGTTCCTGTGAGCAAGTTTAGGCATTGCCTAAACATGCTTAAGATTGCAGAAATTTGAAGCTATTGGACAAGGATAGCACAACATGAAGATCAGTGTATCAGATTCAATCACAGAATTGCCAGGGTGGAGATTGTTGCAAGTGGTGGCATATTCTGTTATGGCAGTTATTCTCTAACTAACAAAACTATATTCTGTTTTTGGATTCTTTCTTCCTTCCCTCTGGTTTTAGGAAGTCTCTTGTAATCTTTATATACTGAATGAAGAAGTATATAAAGTCACAACAGTGAGGTTTAGAATAATACTTTGATTAGAATTGCAATAGGCGAGTTAAAAAAGGAATTTTCATTCTCTAAGTGCTCGGGTGTAATTGGGATCAAAGGGTAGTGTGTGAAACCAAGGAGAGTTTCAGGGAGAAGAAGAAGATCATCTTCTTTACTGCTGTAATATTTGTTTCTGATATAAATCGGATCAAGCCGTGCTCGATCCGGAGACGAGGCATCATCGTGGCGGACTTCGTCATCAAATCCTTGGTGTGTTCTTTCCTTTATTATCAGTCTTTTATGATCTTGAAATTGGTTTATGTTTTTACGCATTCATTGCATAACGTTGTTGGTTGTTTCCGGTTTTTACAGGGGTGCTCTTATCATAACAATAGGAAAACTACCTTCCTACTCGTAAGCATTTTCCAGATTTTACTAACAAGTATTTTAGAAGGCAAAATAAAAATAAATAAATAAAGGTGAAGATATAATTTGAAATTCCTCTATTCAATTTTTTTAAGCAGCGAAACTCAAGAAATAATCGACCTCAGTTGGTCTAAATGGATTGGCAAGGTATTGAGTTCCAATTTTGTAGATAGAAAATATATGGTAGTTAAAATCGGATCGGACCGACCGATTCAATCGGGAATCGAATTGCCATCAGGTCCGGAATAGCCCTATAACCGTTGTGATGATAAACCGGATGAAAAACCGTCAAACGGATTAGAAAACCGTAGAAACCGGACAAAACCGATGGTTCACCGGTTCTGAGCAGTCCGTGTTTTGCTCTGAAAACATGCATTTTGCTTCTCGAATCCGGCGACCTTGCAAGCTGTTGGAACCATGCGCTTGGCTTCTTCAACCTCTGACTTGAGATAGGGTGAATTACAGAGTTGGCAGAATCAGCAGCTATGAAACTAGGGTTGCAATGTGCACCCTTTATGTTTCAAGATATACGTGGATCTAGTCCAAGACTCCAAGTCCAACCCATTTTCATCTTATAACGGACCTAAAGCAGCCAGGTTTAGTTTAGCCTTTTATTCTTTTATGATAGTTGGACTCCAAAAAAAAATCATATAAGGGAATTTTTATACTTAATGGACGCAGATCATTGACTATGAGCACGAATTTGCTACTTAGCCTAGTGCTTGCTGAGCAAGTCTAAGAAGAAACTTACTACTAAAGTTTTTAAAAGTGAATAAATTATCTCTTTTATTATTACTATGTTAGTTTTTTTTTTATATTAGATATATTATATATAATATTTAATTATAAACGATTCAACCACGATTGGATCATTGAATCTTAAATCGATGCCTTCACCGATTCAATGACCGATTTGATTTTAAAAACCTTGTAAAAAATAGAAACTAAAAAAATCTTTGTATCTTCTTTAAATGAGTTTTCTCGTCATAATTCGAAGAGTTATGATATTTGAACATAAATTTTGGACACTATGTGATATCATATATGTTTATGTTTATCTCTCACTTACTTTTTATGTTCTTTGTATACATGCTTTTAAAAAATATACCCAAAAAGTAAAGGGGACACCAAATGGTGTCCCATTTTGATGTACAAAAATCATTCTTCTAATTCGAATTAGAGTGCGTTTGTTATTGCTTATTTTGCTAAAAAATCATTTTTTTAACTGAATAATCATTTTTTAAAACTTTAGTGTGTTAGTCTTTACTTTTAAAAATAATGAAAAATAGAAAAAATCATTTTCAAGGTTAAAATGAAAAGCAACTTTCATAAGCTTTTTTTAAAAAATAGCTTTTATAACTAACTAATGTTTTAAAAAAAATGATTTTTTTTATGAGCAAAGATCCACTTACTCCAAGAATAAGTTTAAAACACTTACTCCAAATTCTTACCATTCAATTTATTCTAATCTAATGGTCTATGTTAATTCATTAAAGAACTCATCTAACTCCCATCGCATTAACAAAAATTGAAGGACGAAGATTTAAAAGTAAGTGGATCCCTATTTTTTTTTGAGTAGTTATTATAAACAAACATAAATCTTATTTTTTTTTATAAAATCGTTTATTTTTTAATGTTAAACAGGGCTTTTAGTCGGACTCATAATTTGGTGCTGCTAGTGCCTATGCTCATACCAAAAAAATAAAAAAACTCAAGAAGATATTATCAAAATATTTTACTAAAAATAAGGAGTGAGGATTTAGTTCACAACCAGACACATGTCATGTCATGTCATGCAGCAGCTCCTCCTTCCCTTTATTTTGTTCTTTCAGCTCAACTTCCTCACACAATCAACCGCATAGACACACACCAATTCTCGTCACCAATGGCAGAAACTTCCCATCGTTCACCCCGCCGCCGAAAACGTCCCACTTCTGAAGCCGAAACCACCGATAAAATAAGCCAACTCCCAGACGTGCTTCTCACCCAAATCCTCTCCCTTCTCCCAACCAAACAGTCCGTAATTACCGGCATTCTCTCCAAAAGATGGCGCCCTCTTTGGACCTCCGTCTCTAATCTCGACTTCGACGACGAGAGCCCCTTCGATCGGTCCGAGTCGGTCACCTCCGGTCGAAGAGACGAACCGAGAAACCACAACACGACCGGGTTCGCCGACTTCGTCTACTCGGTCTTCCTCCTCCACGAGGCCAAACCGGTTCACCGGTTCCGCCTCCGCTGCTCGAACTGCTCCGACTCCAACATCGCCTCGTGGGTCGGGCAGGCCGTGGCCCGACACGTGGCGGAAATCGAGCTCGTCCTCTCGCTCTCCCGCTACGTCGTGCTGCCACGTAGGCTCTTCAATTGCGACACCGTTTCGGTCATGAAGCTAAACGGAGTGTTCCTCAACGCGTTGGGTTCTTTCTCGGTGAACCTTCCTGTGCTTAGGGTTTTGCACGTTGGGGATAGGGTTTTGTTCGGGATGCATGATTGTATATTGAAGCTTGTGGCTGGGTGCCCCGTTCTTGAAGATCTGGCGCTGGAATCGACGTATACTGATGTTTGCGGAGGAGATGTTTGTGCTAAGGGGGAATTTGAATTGAATTTGAAGCATTTGGTGAAGGCGAAAATCGGGTTTTCGTGGAAGAAGACGTGCCAGAAATCGTTGTTCTTGTTTTTTCAAGCTCTTTGTAATGTTCAGTTTCTTTCAATATCAGCGTCAACTGCTGCGGTATGTGTTCCATTTGGTTCTTGAATATTCAATTTAACGTTTAAGTAATTGTTCATTGCCTGAAATAACATGATATTGCAATAAATTCAGTGTTTCCTGTGTGTGGGATGTGCTGTGGAAGTTACTGTATATATTTTTTGGGTAGAATTTTGTTTGTGGTTCAATTTGTGTTGTGGAATTTTGTGTATGGTTGAATTTGGTTCTTGAACATTCAATTTAACATTCAAGTAATTGTTTCTTGCCTGAAATAACGAGACATTTGTGTGGGATGTGTTGTGGAAGTTATGAAGTAGTAAATGGCAGAGATCCTAAAATTGCTATAGGTGGGAATTAGTTATTGTTTCTTGCCTGAAATAACATGATATTGTATCAGATATGCTGTGGAAGTTGCAAATTAGTCAATAGTGAAGCATGGTGTGTCACTGACATTCCCCAAAAAAATGCTTTTTCTTTTTTTTGCCAAGACTCCCAAAAATGCTATAGGGGATATCTCCTTGACTCAAATAACATTATCATTACAGTTGGAAAGCCGCCTTACAGTGTTGTTAAAATCGGGTGCTGACTCGCAAGATCGCCAGCATGCTAACTCAAATGAAAGATCGGGAAAGATCGTACGAGTTTACGATCTTCTCTGGATTATCGTATGATCGGCGAGTTTCACGTGTCTTGATCCTGGATTTCAGTCGCTATGCGGGCCGGGTTTGAGTTCTCTGACCTGTTCTCCTACATTCGAAGTTTGAACTCCTCTTCCCTCTCTTAGCCACATCGCTCACAGCCTTCTTCTACCTCTCTCAGACGCACTACCGCCAAAACCAAGACTATCTCTGTTCGGATCTCTGTTTGGCATCTCCGTTCTGTTCTGTTTGTGCGTCGTTTGTCTCAGTCAAGGGGTAATAGGGTGTTAGGGTTTCAGGAAATTGGGTCATGTGGCCCAAATGTTTGTGTTTTCTCTCTTTATTTTTTGTTTTATTGGGCCTCAAAAACTAAATAATTATCTTTCTGAATAACATATAAATAAATAAAAATTCAGACTAATATAATAAACTAAATAATAACATATAATATAATAAACTACATAAACTAAATAGTAATAAAATAAACAGAATATAAGTACTCAATAAAATATAACAAACAGAATATGTATATGTATAGTGTCTTTTTCCTTATCTATAAATTTCTAAAGAGTTCTTTTCCTTATGATATTGTTTTGGCTTAATTATAGTTTTGGTCCATTTATTATTGGTCAATGATGATTTTGGTCCCTAAAATATTTTTCGTGTATATTTGGTCCCCTTATTTTTTCAATATTGCAAATTTGGTCCTTCTGTCAATGTATATCAATTTTGCAATGATCAACATAGAGGAACCACTCATCTAAGCACACAGAACCATTGCTACAAGCGCATAGAACCTCCTTTTGAGCTTTTGTGGTAAATGATCATATGGTGGAACCAAAAAAGGTCCCAGAAAGAAGGGACAAAACCAGTAAGTGTGTGTTTGGATGAGTGTTTGACAAACGTGATTTTTGATGGAATTGATTTTGTAGAATTGATTTTAATAAAGTTGAGTTTGAAGTGAAGTGATTATATTTGGATGTTTTTATTTTGAAAGTAAGTTTGAGGTAAAACCTGGTGTAAAATGAGGCTAAAAATCACTTTTGGGGGCAGAAGCTACAAATTTTAGCTTCAAGTTAGAATTGATTGCAGAGTCAAAATCATTTCTTGTCAAGAACACGTAAACATGTCAAAATCAATTTTTGGTCTCTGGAATCACTTTTGCCTCTCACAAAAGTGAATCCAAACATGCACTAAATAGCAGGGAGGACCCACTGAATCATGTTGAATCGGAGATGCAGAGGAGGAAGAACCTCAACCGGAGGTTGTGAGTGCTTAGAGGAGTGGTTTCTCTATGTTGATCATTGAAAAAATTGATAGACATTGGATAGAAGGACAAAATTTGCAACATTGATAAAACAGGGTGACCAAATGTGCACGAAAAAAACTTCAGGGTCCAAAATTACACTTGGCCAAAAGTACGAGGACCAAAACTGCAATTAAGCCTATTGTTTTTTATGTATATGTACATGTATAAGTATAATTTTCTACTTTAGCTAGGATCTTATAATCCTCCAAGTTACGATCTTTCATCCCCTCCTGATCCTTGCTAGGATCTCAATTTTCACAACATTGCCCGCCTTAATTGCGATCCGCCCCTAACCAGTTGTGCTTATAAGGCAAATGGTGGCCACCCCAAAACTTTGCGCAGCAGCCTTGCAGCGAAAAGGGGCTGCCATGAAAAAACTAATAAAATTTTTATGAAACACATAATTGGAAATCCTAGTGTAGTTCTAAAGCTTCATACCATAGTAAGATAAAATCCTAGTTCTAAAGTTCCTCTCTCTTTTTTATTCCCTTCTGTGATGATTTCTTTCCCCTGCTTTCTTCATGCAGTGTCTAAAGAATGCTTCAGCCAGTGAGATTCCGGTGTTCAACAATTTAGTCCAGTTGGAAATTTCATTTGGGAAGTATTACTGGGATTTGCTAGCAAAATTGCTTCAAAATTCCCACCGGCTTGAAACCCTTATCATTTATAAGGTTTGCTGAGTTGATAGCTGAATATTGTTTTATCTGTCACTCACTTGGATTTTAGGGGATTTTCGTGTTTGTTATTGCAGGAATCACAAAAAAATGCAAGGGGACAAGAGCCAAAATGGAACCATCCGCTGCACGTTCCTGATTGTCTTCTGGTGCATCTCAAAACATTCTGCCTTAGAGAGTATCAAGGATTGGAAAGTGAGCTGGAATTTGTAAGGTATATTTTGCAGAATGCAAGAGTGTTAGAGACAATGACACTTAATATTCCAAGTTCCTTGGATTCAGAGGCAAAGCTCCAAATTGGCAGAGATTTATCTACACTTCAGAGGAACTTTGAGTCCTGTAATATTGTATTTCATGATTGAACCTTATATCTTAAAAGGTATGCTTTTCTTTCTTTCTTTCTTTTCAATGTACATGTAATAAAGTAAAAAGCTTTTTATCATGATCCACGTTTAGCAGGAAGCTGTTTTATGTAAAATATTTAAGAAAGGAAGAAAGAATGATGTTTAAATTGGAAACTTTCTTCAATTCTGTTTTTTTTTTCCTCTCCCCTAATTTCTGTATCAGTATCTATAAAAGATTGTCCTAATCCTGGTGATAGGGTCCTTATCTATATCGTAGGCCCAATTGATGAAGGCCCACTGGTTCTAGTAGAGTAAGAGAGAGAAAGAGGATTCTGTTATATAGGGAAGAGGGGAGAACAATGGGGTATCTTTTTGGAAAATCAGTTTTTGTGGCAGTAGGAATCACTTCCTCTGTAATCCCCCTCATTTCAGTAAATAATACATATACTCTTCTCTCTTCATTACTTTTCTACTGTTTCATTGATCTGTGGCTACTTGGGTTCGTATCAAACTGGTCCGACCTGCCGGATACGTGTCGTGGAGTGTCTCGACGGGATCAGTGCTTGAAGGAGAAGGGGAAGTCAAGCACCACCAAAGAATATGGAGGCCAAATTAGGAGCTCTAGTAACTGAGGTGACCAGCATCAACATGGGTTTAGCAAATCTGCAGTCCAAGGCAAAGGAAAATCATGAGAAACTGATGGAAAATCACAAGGATCTGATTGGTATGTTAACCAAATTCCTGAGCCAGAAATGACAAGAGGGCGAGGAGATGTCAGACAGTGACGGCCGTCAGAAAATTATGACAGAAAAGGGGAACGACGAATGGGTGAATTGTTTGCCATCAGAAAACTCAGATGGGAAGGGGGTTGAGGGTCAAACTGAAGGGGCCCATTTTCAACGGATGAGGTGCTCCAAGGAGATGCAGGAACAACCCAAGATAGGGAAGACAATTCCCCAGATGGGTGTAGCAGTGGTAGAAAGGAGTAGGAAGGAGGGAGTGAAAGCCTTGGGTGTTTGGGTCTCAAATCCACGTGTGACGGTTGGAAAGGGTCGAAGAACCCAGAGCCTGATTGACCACGCACAACTGTCGAAACCGTCGGACACCGGTCCACGAGCGGCGGACCCGCCACACTCAGAGCCACCGGCGGACGAACCATTTGCAGCAACCATTGAGTCGCCATTGAAGGACTCGAGGGAATCTGAATTGTGGGAACCGCCGTACACCGGCCGACCACAGCCGCCGGTCGCCGCCCCATTCGCTACAACCATCTGGCCGCTGTTAACATCGACGAAGGTAGATCGGGTTCTGAGAGAGAAGGGAGACATGGCTGAGGATCTAGTTATGAGGGAGAGGGACGACAGAGGGGCAAATTGGGAAATTGGCAAGTTTGGAATAATGTTAGACCTAATGGGCCTGGCCCAAATTGAAGATTATATGGTATTCTGTTTTATTGTCTAATTTCAGAACTAATGGGCTTGGCCGAAATTGAATATGGCATCTGGTTTCAAAAGAAAATGGTCTTGGATAGCCTAAATCAAGGCCTAATGTCAGTGGCCCAAATAGATCTTAGTAGTGGGCTCCAAGTCCAAGCACGTATTATTCCAATAGCTGCTTTAATTCCTTATCAAGGACAGTGGTCCATCAAGGCAAGGGTGACTGCAACAGGGAATATGCGCCACTATAATAATGCTCTGGGAGATGGGATGGTCTTCGCATTTTATCTCCTTGATTCTGGAGGAGGTGAAATACGTGTGACCTTCTTTAATGCAGTTATCAATCGATTCTCTGATGCAATCGAGGTTCGTAGGGTTTACTTGATATCCAAAGGTAGCTTGAAATCTGCACAAAAGAACTTCAACCATTTGAAGAAGGAATGGGAAATTCGTTTGAATTTGACACCAGCGGTTGAACTTTGCCTAGACGAAGATGGGTCTATACCCAGACAGCAGTTTTCCTTGAGGCCTATCAGTGATGTTGAGAATATTGACAGTAACTTCCTACTTGATGTTATTGGGGTTGTGACATCTGTGAGTCCATCAGTTCCCATCTTGAGGAAGAATGGAATGGAAACTCAGAAGAGAATTTTGAAACTAAAGGACTATTCTGGCAGAGTGTTGAGCTAACCCTTTGGGGTGAATTTTGCAACATGGAAGGGCAAGAGTTGCAAGAGATTATCCATGCTGGATTTTCCCCCATTCTGGCAGTCAAGGTTGGGACGGTCAATGACTATAGTGGGAAATCTACTGGGAATATTTCTGCTACACAGTTTTTCATAAATCCAGATTTCTCTGACTCTGAGGCACCTAGCTTAAGGGACTGGTTTGACCGAGTGGGAAAAGATTTTGAGACTCTGACCATTTCTAAGGGCACTATAACTAGAGAACCTAAAAATGATGCAATTATGCCAGAAGCACAGTTCAAGGAAGAGGATTTAGGAAGGTCAGAATATAGGCCAGATTGGATAACAGTGGGGGCAACAATATCTTTCATCAAGACAAGTATTTTTTGTTACACAAATTGCCCTTTGATGATTGGAGATCCACAGTGCAACAACAAAAGGACTAGATCAGGAAACACAAGATGGCAGTGTGATAGATTCAACCAAGACTTCAAGGAGTGTGATTATCAATGCCTTCTTCAAGACCAAACTCTGGATCATTTCCAGGAGTTAGGGGAAGAGAATTTGGGTTACTCAGCAAAGGAGCTGTACTTGTGGAAGTATGAACAGCAGGATGACGAGAAGTTTGCAGGAACTATCAAGAGTAGATTCTTCAACCAACTTGTTATCGGGCTAACAATTAAAGAGGAACTGTATAGTGGTGAAAGGATACATGTTTTTGAAAAATATCATGTGCCAGAAGGAGGCTTGTCTCTATTCAGTGTTTTCGGCAAATATGTGGATATCCAAGTCAAAGATGAATGGGTGAGGAAGTACAAAAAGAGGTTGTAGCTATAATGCATCAAAATTTTCTCTCTTATGACATACTTGAGCTCTTTCGAAGTCTTGAAGACTTTGATGCACCCAAGTATACTCATATTTTTGGAGAAGTTCATAACTCTTGTCATGAATGGAAAGAATAGGGAAAAGGAAATGGTATCAGCACTGTTGTATGTTCTTCATATAGAAGATATAGTAAATGGTTTTGTCATGCCTTTAACAATTGCAGAAGATGCTGTTTTAGATATATGGAATACTTCAAGTGAGCTTGCTTTTTTCTTAGCTCGAGCTGTGATTGATAACGTACTGGCTTCGGAAGAGAGTAACTGCAGGTTGGCATCCAAATGCAGCATGAGTGAAACTGTGCAGTGGGCTCGATCGTTCGAAGTTGGGTCGTCAAGCTTCCAACAGTGGGATCCTGGGGGCAAAGTCTTGACTTTCAATGACTATTGCACAAGGAGAGTTTTTTGGGGAGTCTGTAGTAAGTTTTTTAATACAGTGGAGTCTTTTTTTGGGGAGTCCTTTATCTGCCTTGAGGACAAGGCAGAATTTAAAGGAGGTGGTATTGATAGGGTCCTTATCTATATCGTAGGCCCAATTGATGAAGGCCCACTGGTTCTATTAGAGTAAGAGAGAGAAAGAGGATTCTGTTATATAGGGAAGAGGGGAGAACAATGGGGTATCTTTTTGGAAAATCAGTTTTTGTTATGGATAGAGAGCTGGTGCTCTCTATAGGAGCCTAGCTCTGTGGCAGTAGGAATCACTTCCTCTGTAACCCCCCTCATTTCAGTAAATAATACATATACTCTTCTCTTCTTCATTACTTTTCTACTGTTTCATTGATCTGTGGCTACTTGGGTTCGTATCACCTGGAAATGACTAAATGCTCAAAAGAATACCAACTTAGAGTGAGCTGATTATTTGATATCTGTGTTCGAGAGATTAAGTTGATGAGGCAAACTCATATATGTGCCAATCATTTTTTAATTTCATTCCATTGGGTTTCCTTTCCACTTATATTTTGGTGTAAGGTTGCTTTCCACTTTAATGAAGTCTAGCTTGGGAATTTGAACATATAATGGTCTTAAGCTAGGGTGCAAATGGACAGTTTAGGATTTAATTTGGACTTTGCCTTTTCTGGGATTTTAATGCCAAAAGAATGCTGCCATTGGTTTCCTCTTATATTATGTTTGATAGGCTTTTGAATGTCTCTTTCATATAGAAGGCTCACATCCTTTGACAGCAGCAGCTTAATAGTTGACCGTTGACTCATCCTGAAACTGTGGGATTAATGGCAACAATCTACTGTATAATTTGGCATAGCTAACCACTAAGTTTTTGCCCCCTTTTGTGATGTCTATAAAAAGAAGCTGGAGTCTGCTTTCTGTAACTGACTGTAGAATTAGTTACTTCTTGGCATATAGGGGTTCAGGTATTGGACCATGAAGTATGGAACCAGGTGAATATAAGTCATCATGTAGAAAGGTCTAAGTTTCAAGGGCTCAGCTCATGTACCATTCAATCCAATACGCCATTTGATTGAACCATGCCATTTTGTTGTGTCATCTGTTATTGCAGTATCATATGACAGAACACAATGATGTTGTTTGATTTATATAAGCTGAATCCACCTTTGGTTGTTGTTTACCAATAGTCTTTCCAAAAATGTGGTACACTTAAATTGATTAGTGTTAATATGATGGGCTGAACTGTCTGCCATTCATCTACATGCTGCCTCAGTTTCTAATGGTGTTTAGTGATTTGTTATATTATGAATATAGTTGAAATATGCCAGTCTATTTGGATGGAGGGTTTTGAGGGGAAGCGAAGGGAGGACTTATTTTTCTTTTCTAAATTAAGGAACTATAAAATATTTTATAAAATTGAATAAATGGTAATTGAAAGGTTATGTGATCATCTATCATTTTATTCCTTCATTTTTTTTTAAAATTCACAAATATAGATCCTCATATAGATTAGAAAGAATAAACCTTCCTTTTCCTTCTCCTCTAACTCCTCTAAAATCTAACTCACAAATAGACCCGAAGATACGACAGAGCTGGTTATACTACGTTGACTGTGTATTTAGGCTTGCCTCTGGATAATTCAGTTAGCTTTTCGTTTTAATGTTTTCTAATTTTTAATCACATAACTATTAATTGTCCCATTCTTATGATTGATGAATGCTTTTCAGAGCAGGAAAACCAAGCACCAGCAGTTTCATCTGTAGAAATTATTCTCTTATAGTGATGCAATGCAGCAATTTGCATTTGTCAAAGTTTGACGGAGCCTATTTTGATCTGGACAGCATTATGTTTCAGGGCCTTCCTTTTTGTTGTTACAGATACTCCAGTTCGTCTCTTTTGTTATTGTACACTAGTTTGCCTAGGAACAAACACTTGGCTTACCAAGGCTTGTTGTAGGAATCTAATATAAATACTTGTCTTGCCTAAAGAAATTTCCTTAGGTGGTCTGGGATAAAACTAGAACCAACTTGGTAATTTTTCTTATACTTCAAATTAGCCTTCTCTTGAGGAATTAATTGACTGCTTTTCAAGATTTGTGTAAGCCTGCACAGTGCACTGCATTTGATCCTGGTATCTGACCTAGGCAGCTGTTTTGTGGTTGTCAATTTTTAATGTTTCTTATTATAACGGTACAACCAGCAAGCCTCATCCCAATAGGTGGGGTTGGATACATGAATCAAACGGTGTCATAATGTTCTATCATGAATCATGTTTATAATTAAACCATTGATCTCTAAATCTTTTTTAATAGTTTTTCCAATAGTTTTTCTTGGCTTACCTAATTAGGGTTTAGGGCTAAGCTCTTGTAGAGGAGAAAGGTCACGAGAGCAAGTACACCGAATGGGCTATGTGCATGTTTGGTTTTCAAAAGCTCTTTCAATAAAATTTTGTGGTGGCTTCTGCCGTGCACCACTTTAAGTTTGGTGCATAAAACTCCCTTGAAAAATGACTTGTTGTATTATATTTAGCATATTTTGATTATAAGTCATTTTTTAAGAAGAAAAATTCATAGCCTCCCCAATACCTCTGTAAAGAGAATTATTATTATTTTATAAGATCTGTAAGGAGAATTATTGAAAGCACTAAAAGCCTGCTTTCCCAGGGTTAGAGAACGAACAACTATCATGACAGTGACAGTGATTCTAGATATGATAATAATACTGTTGTTCTCACCAGATTTGGTCGAGGACTCGAGGTCTAATAGGCACCAAAGCCCAATGAGCCTGGCGAACAGAGGCCCTAGATTAGGAGATCATAAGCACCAGCAAGGGATGACGCAAACGAAATAAGGCACCTTCCACATATCCTGCTAACTGAATGGACGCCAAGAAAGGGGCTACCTCAAGCAACCACACACACATCTAGCAGAATATTCTTGTTCCGATATATGCTAGAAGTCTAGAACAACTATTGTGTCAATCATGAAAGGAACGACCATGTTCAAATATATTTCGCGCTTCTTGATATGTATCGATCATTTAATATGAACTCGAAGTAATGTATCGATCATTTAATATCGTCAAGGAACCTAATATAAAAGCGAAAAGATTTTATATATTGTTAAAAGAAAATGAACAAAAACTATATCATAGTTTCCAGATCTTCCATTTATCTTTTATTATCCTTCTTTTTCTAACGAAATATCGTCATGGAATAGGAGGGAATTAACAATTCATTTTATTCAGTACTAAACTAATGCTACTAATTGAAGCTTTTTTATTTACTTTTTTTTTTTGGTAAGACACTACAATTGTATTTAGTTAATAAAATGAAGAAGTTTCTTTCAATCGGTTGTAAATGTTTTTTGGTGAACGGTTGGAAGGGGGGAGTTGGCTAGTGGGAGATCAATAGTTAATTGATGCATAGTTATGCTTGCAATATACCTCTATATCCTTCATTTGAAAAATAAACATAATATGCAAAAGTGAAATTGACGTAGTGAGATAAAAGTAGAGAATGTAGTGAGAAAAAAAATCATGAGTGTGTTGTGAGTTTATGCATTGATGATACATAATACTTAACTTGAAGAAAGATATGGATAGCCGATTGGGATGACGATATGTCACGCTCGGTCGAGCTTAGATTGTGATGAGATGATCATGTATTGGAGATACATGGTAATATAGATACTGCATGGGGGACAACGAGACATAATACCCAATGTTGGATGGTAATACACTAGGGACGTCGATACATAATGCCCAGTTATGGACACCTATCGAGGATGGCGAAATGTCACATCTGATAGTGTGATGGAAAGATTGTGTTGATTATTGGGAAACAATTCAAGTATCATGGTATGATTTGATCGACATTGAGAAGATATTCATAGGAATGATTCAATGATTTAACATGGACTTATGAGAAAACAAGTACTGGTGCTTGTTGAAATTTCACCATTGGAGTGAAGTGCTTGTTAAGCACTAAATTTTGGGAGGTGCTTATACAAGCACAGTACTTAAAGGAAAAAATTGGTTGGCATGTACTTTCTTATTTATTTTTTCTTTCTCTTTGTTGGTGAAATGTAAGTATCTAAGTCACTAGTAGGTACCTAGTAGGTCCTATTTAGTAAATTTTTTTGAAGATACTGAATTGGAGAGTTGAAGTACTTAAATTGTAAAAAGTAAAAATGTAACGATGGAATCTACTTAAAATCTCAAAAGTAAAATCTGTGAAGTGCTGGATTAAGAGCATCTCCAATGCTAAATATTTAAGTAACCAACTTTGGGTTCTTAGCATCTCCAATAGGAGTTGCTTAAGGGTTGCTTAACAATAAAATAATATATTGACTTGTCACATATGATATTGGGTTGCTTAAAATTGGAGAGAGTTGCTTATATAAACAATCATTCCTTATGGGTTGCTTAACATTCTTGTGTCAAAAGGAAAACATAACTTGTGACATACATGCATGCTTGTATCCAAATAGATTTCAATAATGGTGGGAGAAGAAAAAGGGTGATTTGGGGGCCAGGAGAAGAAAACCAATTATTGTAGTTTCTATCCTGGGTCAGATTCAGTGTTTATGAATCTATGTAGGCAAAAATGTGGGATGCCAGATATTGCTTTAAGATTCTATATAACTATATGACTAAGACAAATTTTTTAATTTGTAGAATCTTGGTTGAAAGATTAAGGGTTTGTTCGGGAGTTTGCAGGGGTAGGGTTTGAGAAGGGAGGGGGAAAGGGATGGGTAAGGAAGGATAGTCCTCCAAAACCCTCCCCTATTTCATTTTTTCAGTTTCCCAAAATTAGGGGTTTTTGGTTCTTTTGTTAAAA
This sequence comes from Sophora flavescens, assembly GCA_030762895.1. Lineage (NCBI taxonomy): Eukaryota > Viridiplantae > Streptophyta > Magnoliopsida > Fabales > Fabaceae > Sophora > Sophora flavescens. Next base: position 228,378,592 of record CM061063.1, on the reverse strand, counting down.
AATAAACCTCCATACAACAGGGAGGACTATCCTCCTTTCCCCTGCCTTGCTCCTCAGACCCTTCCCCTCTCAATTCCCAAACAAACCCTAAGAGAAAATAGTAATAACCTTTACACAAGAATGAAGAAATTGCTATCTCCATGTGTATCAACAATGTTTAAAACGCAGCAGAAGTATTAAGTTAAATATTTTTATCAATGAATTCAAAAGAATGCAACTAAGACTATTGCAATGATTAGTTGAGGGACGGCACTAAGTTGCTTAGCTGAAATACAATGCACTGATATCAGTCAATCATGGTTCTACTAATTGGGATATCTCGTAGCATAATATGAATTCATCACTTCTTAGAGTTGAACGAAGAATGAACAGAACATAGCCCAAAAAGAAAGAAGGAATGCATATAAATTAAGCTTAGTGCTGAAACAAATCACATATGAGGAATTAAACCAAGAACAAAGTCAGTAATGTAAACCAATTAATTACATGCATCAACACAGGAATGAGAACACATTTGCACGGTTTTAGCACAAGCTCTAGTATACACACACAAAAGTTTAAAAAAAGAAAAGAAGAAATGCCAAATATCATAAGAAAGCAAATCAGTGTTGTCAAATTGCCACCACGGCATTATGGCATGGCGGATTCTATGCCAGCTGCCATAGGCCGCAATGCCTATTATATCCGCCATGTTTCTGTCATAGGCCGCAATGCCATGTTTATATGGTGGATTTTTAGCTGGCCACCATAATCCGTTATCTGCCATTGATAACACTGAAGCAAAACATCCTATTATAGAACATTTCATTTATCTTCAACTTTCATTTATCAGACAAACAGAGATGAGCTTCTAGAAGCGACCAGTGTCACAGAAATTAGAGCATAAGCCTTACCCTTTTAAGCGTGTGTTTGGAAACACACAATTGAAGGGATGGACATGTGTCAGGGAGAAGCTAATGTAAGTAGCTTCTCCATTTCAAACGTGATTATGAGCATTTGGAACGTGGTTCCAAACACACCATAAGGTGAACAAAGACTAACACCATACTTTCTTCCTATTAAAAGCATGCTGGTATTCTGCTGCTTCAGTGCATGTAGTTGTGAATTATTGATATCCATCACTCCATCCCACAACAAACTTGCTTTTTAGTGTTCAAGATGCTTGCACAAGTTTCAATGGGAGTCCTTGATAAGCTGCCACCATTCATCCTGCCTATGAGAATCGTGCTTTGTAATGTCAATTGCACATATTAGATTTTTAGTGACCTGCATATCGTTAGAATCCTTTCTAATTAAAAATATAATATTTTCTTGTGTAGGAACTTAATTTCTTGTCAAACTTGGTTGACATGGATACATGACAATCAGAATCTTAATGCTATCAAAAGACTAAAAACTAAGGTTCTCTTTGAGCATACAACTACATGTTTAATCTTTTGTTAAGCACAGAGAAAAGACTGAACATGACCAACATGGGAAACTGCAATTTGCAAACATAATTAGCAAATAAAATTATCATTAATAAAGAAAAGGTTTGCAAGATCTAGAATCATTAAACTAAATAATATCCGATCTATATGATATTAAGGATCATTGTTCTCCTTAATTTGTACATTGAGACCAAGTCTCCAAGTCCTTGTCCTTCAAACCGTCAAATACAACAACTAATTAAAAAGGCAGGTAGAAACTACTTACAGCTACTTACATAGCCTAACCCTTATCATTCAAATAAAAGTTTACATGTTGTGGATCTCCTTGGGCACAAGGATAATTTCTTCAAAATTTGTAACTTAGATCGTAGCTTAAGGAAAAAGTACAGCAAATTGTCATGGTCCCTAGGGAGTTTGAATTCTGCATAATATATCCAGCAAATTGTAGCTCACATTCCAGACCATCATAGTTTCTAAGAGTGCATGTTTCTAAGAATGCATGTTCTAAGTTGTGATGAAAGGCATATATCCAGCAAATTGTAGCTCACATTCCAGACCATCATAGTTTCTAAGAGTGCATGTTCTAAGCATGGTTTTGAAAACCGGACCGGACCGGCCGGTCCGACCGGGAACCGGGACCATGGCCGGTCCGGTCAGTAGGAAAAACCGGTCATGCATTGAACCGGTGCAAAAACCGGAAAACCGGTTCAAAACCGGTAAAACCGGTCATAACCGGTAGTGAACCGGCCTGAACCGGTTTTCTTAAAAAAAAAGAAAAAAAATAGTATAAAAGGATTTGGATCATCCTAGTCAAAACTCAATTCTTTTGTTTTCTAACATATGTGGGCTGGTTGTAGATTTTGGGTTGGTTTTCCCTATGAAGATGATTTTAACATATATCTTTATATTTATTTAGTTTAATTTCAAAATAATAAAAATTGTGCTTAATAATTTTAGTTGTTATGTTGTTTTTTTGTTTAATATTGTTATAAATATTATATTAAAAATTAAAATAATATTATTTAATTATAACCTAGGTTCAACCACTCGTTCAACCCGGTTGAATTATCAACCTCTAACCGCTGCCTTCACCGGTTCGATGATCGGTCCGGTTTTGTAAACCTTGGTTCTAAGTTGTGATGAAAGGCATTCAGGAATAATTTGTGGATCCTCCCAATCCACGTCAAATGTTCTATACCTTTTCTTCTGTCAACAATAATACATATAAAATAAAATATTTGTACAAAATAAATGTGAAGGGACGATAAAGCAAAAATCATCCTTAAAGTCAACAAACCTTATCAGCCATAAAATCCTTATCAAGGACAAGAACTTGAAGGTGGGGGCAAACGTTCAGCACTCCTACCAACCAGTTCCAATCATAGGGACTAAAGATAATCTCCATGTGAGTTAAATTGTGAAACACAGGAACATCATTTTAATAGGAACACTCCTGCAAACATCAGAAATTCTGGGTGAGATTTCAGATGAGAGAGGAATAACAAATTATGTAAGCATTTGGTTTGTTTTTAGTAGTTTTCATTTGGTTGTTGACATGTATTTATTATTATTTACAAAAATGTAGGGTTGGCAACGGGACGGAGGTGGGGCGGGTTTTGCTTTCCCCGACCCGCCTCACTCCCCGGGATTGGAAAATAGGTTCACATCCCTGCCCCGCCCCGCCCCGCCCCGCCCCGCCCCATCAATGTGTAACCAAATTTAAAAATTATTTTGTTTTAATTGAAATTAACAATTAAACAAAAATAAACCATAAACTAGAACTTACTGCAAGTTAAAAAGAAACCATGCTTCAAAAGCATTTGTTATGCTCCAAATAATACCGATAGCATCAAAACACAGTATAATCAAATGTTCTGTAATTTTTTCAAACAAAGAAAAAAAGTACCCCTTTATATATAGAATGGAAGTATGGAACTTTCAATCAAAATAAATCAAATCCCTAGATAGATATATGAGTATTACTATAACTACGTAAATAGTGGGTGGGTTCGGGTTCGGGGCGGGTACTAGAATCCCCATCCCACACAGTTTCCAGGCAAAGAGGGTTTTCCTATGCAAGTCGGGACGGGACGGGTTCGGGTGGGTACCCACAAGTTCAGATCTTATTGCCATGCCTACAAAAATGTCACATTTTCAAAGTCTTGCTTCAAATGAAAAACAAACTGAAATCAATGTGACAACTTCGCAAAATATTAACAAAAACAAATCAAACGAAGATGAAATGAATTGAAGGCAAACCAAAAGAAGCTCTAATCTCTTGGAACAAACTGCTTCATACCAGTTTTGCGCGCAGAAACTCAACATTTGGAAGTAGAGTGAAGGGAACAATGTCTATCATACATATGTAACATATTTCTTTGCAAATCCTCAAGAATTGAGCACCCAGATAGAAGTTTCATAAGATATTCATGTTTCCAGAACATAATGCAATCCAAATTAAGGATTTTGAGTAATGGGAAATCAACATAAGGTAGAACTTTCACAACTACGCAACTCAACTTGAGAACCACGAGTGTTCTGCAGCTGAGAATGCTCGGAGGCAAGTTGGTATAGCTGTGAAGATCAAGGTGGAGGCTTTGGAGTGAACCCATTTGTTGTGTAACAAAGTGAACCCATTTGTTGATATTGGTGAAGTCACGAGGAGAATCACGCGCGAATTTAAGGTGGAAACTTTTGATGGGTTGTGTGATATCTCGAAGGAGTAAAACAGAGAAGCCGAAATCCTTGAAGAGAAATAGGTTTGTTTGGTAGGTGAAGTGGAGAGCGGTGACTGAACGCCATAGTGGGTACCACCTCTTTGAGAGAACGCTTGTGGCAACGGCGTGTTTGGTTGGGAGAAAAGAAAGGACGGGGCAAAGTAGGGGTGTAATCGGATCGGTTTGGTTCGGATTTGAGGGAAAACAGTGTCCGAACCAATCAAAATTGTTCGGTTCGGTTCGGTTCGGTTTCTGGCATTTTCTGTTGGTAGACCCGAACCAATCCGAACCGATCATGTTCGGATCGGTTCGGATCGGATCCGCGGGTTCCCACCTTTTTTTTTAAAAAAAAAAATTACCTGTTTTCTCCTATTACTCCTGTTTCACCTATTTCGATTTCCATTTCTCCTGAATGCAAATTACATATCCCACATCAAATCTAGTTTACTCCCCAAAAATCAACACAACATCTAACATAAAAAATCCACAACACCATATGATTTCAGAATGATAGAATTCCAAAACAAAAATCAACACAACACCATATGATTCCAGGATTGTAGAACTGTGGCTAAGCACCATATGCTGTTATAGTTATGGCATTACATTGCACAAATAGTCCAAACATAAAAGCAGGGAAATGCAATACTAAAATGAAAGTGTCCAAGGTATGTCAGAGACCAAAACACCTGCCTATAATCTTAATTATATAGAGGAAAAAAACCAAAAACTGAACTTTTAAAAGCATAGACCCTAAGTAGCATAACCAATTCGAATTGCTTTGACCAAGAAAAACTCCACCTTTACCTGCACAACCTCTCCCGGGAGCCATCAACTTAAATACCTGAAAACAACATAGCACTACCAAGTCAATCACACTAAGAATATCAATCACATTTCTGAAAAATACAAAAAAATGATCTTATGTCCATTATCTACATATAACTAATCTTAGTTTTCAGGCCCCAAACACCCTATGTCAAACTTCAAATAAATGGAGGGACCTTGATTGCATGCAATCCACTGCATTAATTTCTAAAAAACTGTGCACATTTTCCATTTCTTGAAAACTTTATATGATTTTCCATGTCCTTATATGCTTTTTCTAAAAAGTCTTTTCCGTAAATATTTTATTTAGAACATGAAGAATTGATCCCTAACCAAAGTCACACACATATCTACTAAGAAAAAGAGCAATAATTAGGTGAAGGGAAATCGTGGCCAAACAGCGCTTAAAGTTAAGACGAAAACATGAAACAAAAACAAGCCATGTTCCATTCTACAGTCTAATGCATGGACTAATGGAAATTCAAAATACCACTTTTAGCCGAGTACACAAAGGATAAATATCATTAAGAGCTATTCTTATGGCCCCATTCAAAGCCTAAATTCATCCGAATCCCTAGGAGAGAGTATACAAATTTATTACAGCTAGCCAATCATGCATGTCCATATCAATTGCCACATTTCCAATTGCCAAAAATGTCATGATGATGTTAAAAATTTAGTTAGCCTTTTCTACTAAAAATCCAGTTTTCGGGGCTAAAAATATTACTCTTTGGGGTTATGCTTCAACATAAGTGCCCTATCTCTCGGCTTAGGATAAAAAATTAAAAATAGTATTTGACTTAATAGTTGAAGCGTTTGTTCTTGCTAATGGTGCCAATTTTCATTACCCCTCAGCCCTCCAGATTTTTTTTTTTTAAATATGTTGAACCAGGTTTAGAGACTGCAGGCTCCTCATAGATTTCAAAACCTCTTATCTTGAAATTTAATTTTACCTAATTGGAAGCTCTGTGAGTGAGGGGAAGGTCCCAAAGAATAGAGAATAAATGTTTCTATTTGTATGTACTTCAATTCACTCAAGAATTCCAAAGCATGAGTATTCAATATAAACAAGTTGGGGAATAAGTTATCTCTCTCTACCCCCTCCATCCTATTTCAAGTGCCTTTTTCATCCACACCAAAAGTAGTTCTTTGTTAAACCGGATGGCAAGGAAAGTCTCTGGAATGCATTGCAGCAAGTGTGAATGAAAAAGGAAGAGATGAAAAGCTCTTAGTTCATCATCATGCAGTTTTTAGAGAAGCCATCAATCTCAATGTGATGTTGAATGTCCTCAAGTTCATCTAGAGCTAACTCCACTTGCTGATTAACATTTCCAAAAACTGCCTTGTTCCAGATTTTAAAGTCAGCTTTTAGATTTTTAAACTTCTGGACCAAGACAGCCATAGGGCAGCCAACAACTCCTTTAGACCAGGACTCTTTAACCAACCTTAAGCAATCATCATGCTTAGACAACATATCAAAGTACTTAAAGGATGAATTCCCAATAAGGAAGAATTGCTAGACAGACCTTCTTCAATGAAGAAGGATAAAAGGAAGCAAAAGCAACTAATGCCTTAGATGAAGGAAAGAACTTGGCACTTGACACAACATTAAGTATAATGGGGACAAGAAACATAAAGGCTTTGTTTGTTGTTTGATACAGCACTAAATACATGTTTATAATGAATGAAGTGTAAAACAACATAATAATAAGTTACCTTAATCCAAGGCCATAAACTGACTACTAGTGTTCCCAATATCCTGATGCAATACATTTATCTCTGGAAGCTCTAATAATATAATAATACAAAAAATATATTAGAAAGTCTGAAAGATATCAAATTCAATGATAAAATAATTAATAAACTTTTTACCTGAATCATCTTCACCATATGACTTTGTAGATTATCAACTTTTTCACTTTTTACTCCTCAACCAATTTTGAGTACAAATCAAAGCCTCTACTGTGGAGGGATGCAATGAACTACGGTATGGGTCAAGAACACGACCCCCGGTACTAAATGCGGACTCAGATGACACAGTAGACACCGGGATAGCTAATATGTCCCTAGCCATTCGAGAAAGAACATGATACTTCACCGTCTTACCTCTCCACCATTTGAGAATATCAAAATCATCACAATAGTCTTCCACATCATCTTCAATATATCTTTCCAACTCATTTCTCTTCAGCTCACCTTGCTTCCTCCTTACCTTTCGTATGAACGCACCTTTACATGATATTTCACTCTCGTCGTTTTGACCACCTTGTGCTTGAAGAGTACTATTCGAGGGTTGAGCATTAGAATCACAAGTATCATTGGGAATAGGATACCAAACAACATACTGAGAAAATATTTTTTTTATAAGATCTTTCAATTTTTTTAATACTTCGTCACAATAGCCATATCCGAACTGAATACCTGATCCAAACAACACTCAAAATACTCCAATTTATATCTAGGGTCAAGGAAAATAGTCACCAACAACAGATAATTCAAATGCTCAATGTCCCAATATTTGTCAAATTTTATTTTCATATTTGATGACATCCTATACAGCACCTCATCATCACTTTGCATCCACTTATTCAATGTAGCTTGGATTTCACACCACTTATCAAAGAAGCCATTAGAAGTGACATGCAATGATGCAGAAAAAGTAAGGGTAGCATCATAGAAAATCTTTAAAAATTTAGTGAAAACACGAGCACGATTCCAATCATCAATAAGAGGAGCACCCCCTTCACTATCAACAAATGCTACATAAGAGTGGTCATCAAATTGTAAGCGAACAAATGCCTTTTCATACTTTTTCAGCTATGTCCAACATCAAATAAGTGGAATTCCACCTAGTTGGAACATCAAGCACAAGCATTTGACCCATGGTTATGTTTGCCTCATCGACACACCTCTTAAACGAGGACAATCTTTGTGGAGATGACCTCACATACTTGCAAGAAGCCCTTATCTTTGAAATAGAACTATCTAGTTCCTTCAACCCATCACTTACAATTAAGTTCAAGATGTGAGCACTACATCTCATATGCAAATACTCCCCTTTCAATATGGTAGTACCTTTCCAATCATCCATGCCTCTAACCAAATATGACATGGCTGTGGTGTTAGCACTAGCATTATCTACGGTTACAGTGCAAATCTTGGTAATACCCCAATCTTTTATGCATTTCTCTAAAGCTTTTCCTATGGTTTCCCCTATGGTCTGCAATCAAACCAAAACTCACTATCTTCTTTTGCAATTCCCACCCCTCATCAATAAAATGGGCAGTCACACACATATAATTCATGTTTTGAATGGAAGTCCAAGTATCGGTTGTAAGGGAAACCATTTGGTAGTTTTGTTCCAAGAAAGATTTCAAAAGCACTATCTCACCCATAAAGAGTTGCATGCAATCCTTTGCCATGGTCACACGACTAGGGATTTTAAATCGAGGTTGAGCCACACTCATGAAAGCTCTAAACCCGGGGTTATCGACAAACTTAAAAGGGAGCTCATCCATTATTAGCAACTTAGCCAAAGCCTCTCTGCATTCATCTTGCTTAAACTCAACAAGCCTCATAGATACAGTGTTATCATTCTCACTTTGTTTTCCTACGGCAATCGTTTTTTGCTTCTTATCGGTGTTACTTGGGTTTTTAGTACACTTATTCATATGTTTGTTGAGGTTGGAAGTCCCATGATTACTACTATTGCAAGCATAATGTTTGCCACAATAGATACAGATAGCCTTATCACCCTCTCTCTTAAAATGATTCCAAGCCATAGATGGAGGTCTACTGGGTTTTTGTTTGACACGTACCTCTGGTGCAGATTGACCTTCAATCTGAGGTATCTCACTGACACTGAAAGTTGTTTCTGTTGGAGGAGTAGGTGCACTAGAAATTTGAGTCCCAGATGTATCTCGATTCTCAGTCATTTTGCACCAAACCTAAGGAATTAAGGAATGCACACAGGTAGCATAGATCAGAAAGAAAGAATCAATGATTCAAATAACAATAAAATAAAAAATCCCAAAATCAAAATTTAAAAACCCTAAAATCAGAAATCCCTAAATGCACAAATTGGGTACCAATCTCAGAGGATGTTGCAGACTCGCGGTGATAGAGAGGTGGAGGCCGGAGGGAGATGTCCCGGACGCGGAGCCGATGATGGAGCAACAGGCCGAAGAGGTGGAGAAGTATCGCAGATTCGCAGTGATAGAGCGTACTGAAGAGTTGCATGCAAGGTCGCGGACTCGCGGTGATGGAGTGGTGGAGGCCGGAGGGAGGTGCACGGTGCCGGTGATGGAGCTACTGAGAGAGGTGAAGAGGTTGAGGTGATGGAGCGACTGAGCGTCTGAGCGAGTCAGCGAGGTGAAGAAGTCGCGGTGATGTAGCGAGGTGAAGAGGTGGAGAGGTGAAGAAGTCGCGGTCTTGGTCGCGGTGGCGAGCGATCTTTGAAGCCGGAAGGGACGCCGTCGCCGCCGCTGACTCGAGTTGAAGGTTGAAGACGAGGACGAGGAGTGCGATCTGTGTCTGAGTGCGATACTGCGATCTGTGTCTGCCTTGCCTAATATAAATATTGTAAATAATTTAAAAAAAAATTAGGGGTTCGGTTCGGTTCAGTTCTAGCGGGTTCAATTTTCCCGAACCGAACCGAATCCAAACCAAGGCCGGGTCCAATGATTTTGACCCGAACCGAACCAATGACCCGAACCGACCCACAAAAACGGATTGGTTTGGTTCGGATCGTCCGGGTTCGCGGGTCGGATTAAATCCACTTACACCCCTAGGGCAAAGAATGGCGTCCGGTAATGAGCTGATCCTGTCGGCCGCCATTGGCCTTGTCCGCCGCCACGACATGTCTGCCACTCAGAGCAGTTGCGGAGGAATGAAAGAAGGCAAAGGCGATATGAGACTGAGCCTCAAGCTGACTTAGGGTTCCTCATCGGATTGTGAGGTGGTTGTTTGTGTTGGTTGGGGTGAGAGGTGTGGGAATATATATGTCAATTGGAGAGGGAACAGGTATATCATCTATCTTAGCTTAAACTAGATACAAGGTCATCTACTGCTAATTAAATAGGATCATTAGCAGAGATAGTTACCTTAGGAGTTTTAGTCGACCTAGCTTTTCTTGCTGGTTGTCTCCTTGGTTTTGTTGGCACTGTTGAAGGATCAGGCACAACGACCTCAGCAGCAACAGCAGAGGTCTTATGCTTCTTTAGGATAGAATTGATAGGAATTCTATCCTCATCAGCTTGCTCATCTTCATTATGAGAGAGGATAATTTTCCTTAGCTTCTTTGCAGTAGGGGCAACATAAGGCTCCTTGATAACAATCCCACTTGCTGGTCTTTAGGGGGCAGGCTTCCTTGTAGCAGTTGTCTTTTACCTGGTTACCCTTCTAACCCCTAGGACTTCAACATTATTCTGTTCAATCATCTCTTCTTTAGCTACCATTAATTCCTCAGTCTTAGCCATTGCAACATCAGCATACGTACTGAGGTTCATGTTGGCTACGTTCATCTTTCCAAAGTCTGCAGCAGACATTGGTTTATCAGTCAGTAACCTCGCTTGCTCCTCAGGAGTCTTAGCAGCAAGAAACTCATATACTCCTTGAGCCTTGAAAATCTTCGAGAGAAGGTGGCAGAAAGGAAGTTCAGAGAGTTTTTTTTTGTTCATCATTGCATCTTTGAATCTTCCATAAAAGATTCTTGGAAGATTGATTCTTGTCTCTGTGAGAAGATGGCAGAGACAGAATTTGTGAAGAGATGATAGGTTGTCCTTTGACCCAACCTTGTGAAGCACCACTTTGTTGAGAAGCTGGTGAAGAATACGAACGATATCCTTCATTTCAACAGCCTTCCACGAGTGAGTCCTGACCGTGTCCTCCTTCATGAGACAGACTTCTATAGTCTCAGAGCCGCCCAAGTCTTCTTCCCAAGACTCGGTGAAAACTAGTCCTTTCTGAGCACAGAATATTGTTTCAGCAATAGTCTTCTCCAAGACTGTAATCTTCCTTCTTAATACGGTTGAGTGGAAGTCAGTTTCTGTCAGTTGGATGTTTCTCCAAAAATCCCTGACAAGATTTGGGAAAACAGAGACTTTCTTCGAAAAGAGTCATTCCCAGCCAGCGGCATTGACATATTTGCTTATGTTAAGATTGTTGTCTTTCAGCACACTAAGGTTGAAATTAATGATGCTCTATAGCTAAGTTGAGTTTGTCCACGTTGAAGGTTGAAGATGCCATTGTAGATGATCAAAGAGCTTAGGGTTTGGAAAGCAGAGAGAGGTAAAGAGAGATAGCTCGACAGATTATGGAAGTGTAAAGTCTTTCTCAAAGGGAAAAGATTTCTTTTAAAAGAATCTTGAATATCAAATGGTTTTTTTAAAAAAAAACTTTTGATATGACATGTCATAATGATAAAACGGCGTTTGTAACTTGGGACCATAAAAAGGACTTGATGAGATTGATGAGGGTAGCTGACTCAGCAAGGAAAGAGAAGCGTGTTATATAAATGTGTTCAAGAAAAAATTAATATAATCAATAAATGTGTGCATAGACGAGTCCACACAAGACTAAGAGTGGACGCGTAAAGACATAAGTAGTGGACGCGTAGAATCCACTTGCTCTGGACGTCATGACTACTGGACGTGCAGAGAAAAGATGCAATGGACGATCAAATTAACAATAAATATACTAGCTTAATCCACATACAACATATTCAAATGCTTTCTTATAAAGATAAATATGTCCTTAGCAAGAGGTTTAGTGAAGATATCTGCCCATTGGTGGTCAGTATCTACAAATTGAACATCAAACACACCTTTTTGCACATAATCCTTAATAAAATGATGTTTGATTTCTATATGCTTAGCTCTAGAATACAATATTGGATTCTTAGATAAATTGAATGCAGCAGTATTATCACACATAAGTGTAATACTACTTACAAATACATTGTAGTCCTTCAATTGATGTTTGATCCATAGAAGTTGTGAGCAGCAGCTTGCAGCTGATATGTACTCTGCTTCAATAGTAGATAGAGCAATGGTACTTTGCCTTTTACTTGACCATGATACTAGGTTAGCTCCAATGAAGTGACATCCTCCAGTGATGCTTTTTCTTTCAATTCTATCTCCAGCATAGTCAGCATCACAAAAACCAACTAATATGTAATCATCATTTTTCTTAAAGCACAAGCCCAGATTAGTAGTACCTTTTAAATATTTAAATATTCTTTTAACTGCTGAGGGATAAGACTCTCTAGGATCAGATTGAAAACGAGCACACAAGCAAACACTGAACATTATATCAGGTCTAGACGCAGTCAGATATAGAAGAGATCCTATCATACCTCTATATACCTTTTGGTCTACCTTTTTCTCTTTATCATCTTTGTTCAGTATTGAAGTGGGATGCATAGGTGTATTCATTGGTTTGCAATTATCCATCTTAAACCTCTTTAGAAGTTCCTTTGTATACTTAGTCTGATGGATGTACACCTCGTCCATAGACTGTTTAACTTGAAGTCCAAGGAAGAATTGGAGTTCTCCCATCATGTTCATTTCAAACTCTTTCTACATTAACTTCGAGAATTCTTTGCACAGAGATTCATTAGTAGCACCGAAAATGATATCATCAACATAAATCTGTACTATAATGAAATCTGACTTAATGGATTTTCTAAATAGAGTTGTGTCTACTTTTCCTCTGTTAAAACCATTTTCCATTAGAAACAAACTTAACCTATCGTACCAAGATCTAGGAGCTTGTTTGAGTCCATACAATACTTTCTTAAGCTTATAAACATGTTCAGGGTGATTTATATTTTCAAACTCTGGAGGTTGCATGACATATACTTCTTCATTAATAAAGCCATTCAAAAAGGCACTTTTAACATCAATCTGAAAAAGCATAAAGCTATGATGTGCAGCAAACGATATTAAAATTCTTATAGCTTCTAGTCTAGCAACTGGTGCAAAAGTTTCAGTGTAGTCTATACCTTCTTCTTGAGAGTAGCCTTGAGCAACAAGTCTTTCCTTGTTTCTCACATCCTTACCATCTTCATCAAGCTTGTTTCTGTAGACCCACTTTGTTCCAATGACTGATTTGTCTTTAGGCAGGGGTACAAGCGTCCAGACTTCACTTCTCTCAAACTGATTAATCTCATCTTGCATAGCTAGAATCCATCCTTCGTCCAGTAGAGCTTCGTCCACTGTCTTCGGTTCACATTCAGAGACAAGAGCAGAATCACTTTGTTCTCTGAAGGTTGACCTAGTTCTTAGCTTGTCATTGGGGTCACCAATGATTTGATCTTGAGGATGGTAGTTTCTGAAATACCAAGATTTCTGAGCATTTTCTTGTTGAGAGGTAGATGTTTCTGGTTGTTGTTGAGAAGAGTCGTCTACTTGGATATCAGACTTGATTTCTGGTTTCTCTCCTGAAATATTTAGATCAAGATCTACAAAATCTTCATATAGCTCTGATATTCTCTTATTAGGCGGTTTGCCATCATATTTTACATGAATACATTCTTCTACAACTAAAGTTCTAGAATTATAAACTCTAAAGCCTTTTGAAGTTTCAGAAAATCCTAGAAGGATTCCATTATCTCCTTTAGCATCAAATTTACCAAGTTGATCTTTTGTATTCAAAATAGAACATTTACATCTGAAAGGATGAAAGTATGAAATGTTAGGTTTTCTACCTTTCCACAATTCATAAGGAGTCTTATTCAAAATAGGTCTAATGTGTATTCTGTTCTGAATGTAGCAAGCAGTGTTCACAGCTTCAGCCCAGAAGTGCTTAGGGATAGAATTGTCATTGAGCATAGTCCTAGCCATCTCTTGAAGAGATCTGTTCTTTCTCTCTACCACACCATTTTACTGTGGTGTTCTTGATATTGAGAAGTTGTGTTGAATACCACATTCTTCACAAAACTCACGGAATAGCTCATTGACAAATTCTCCCCCATGATCACTTCTAATTGAAGCTATACACATGCCTTTTTCATTCTGTACACGTTTGCAGAATACAGAAAAGACCTTGAATGACTCATCCTTGTGAGCAAGGAACATTACCCATGTCCATCTAGTGTAGTCGTCCACTATGACAAGAACATATTTCTTACCACCGACAGAGGAAGTCCTTATTGGACCAAAGAGATCAAGGTGTAGCAATTCTAGTGGTCTGTTGGTACTAATAACATTATTAGATTCAAAGGAATCTTTGACTTGTTTTCCCTTCTGACATGCATCACAGAGATCATCAGATTTGAAACTAAGGTTTGGTAGTCCTCTTACAAGGTTATGCTTTTTCAGTTTTGAGATTAATCTCAAACTTGCATGACCCAACCTTTTGTGCCAAATCCATCGTTCATCCTCAATGGACACTAGACATGTGACACTTTGATTTGAGAGGTCCTCTAAGTCAATCTTATACAGATTGTTTTGCCTCTGGGCCGTGAATAAGAGTGATCCGTCAGTTTTCTTGACAGAACACATATTCTTATTAAATGAAACAGCAAACCCACTATTACATAATTGATTAATGCTAAGAAGATTGTGTTTAAGACCATTTACTAATAGAACATTATCAATGGATGGAAAAGGATGTTTACCAATTTTACCTATACCAATGATCTTTCCTTTTTGGTTTCCTCCAAATGTGACCCAGCCACCATCTTTGGGTCTAATGTCTTGGAACATACACCTTTCTCCCGTCATGTGTCGTGAGCACCCACTGTCCAAGTACCAGGACTTCTGTTTCTTTCCTGTTGTTAAGCAGATCTGCAACAGGGATTATCTTATCTTTAGGTACCCAAATTGACTTGGGTCCTTTCTTGTTAGTGATCATAGGTCGTGAATTGATGAGTGTGATTTTACCTCATTTTTCATGTACATTTCTGCATGCATTTGCATATAGTTAGGCCAATTTAGTGTTGATTTTGTATAGTTTTTCCTTTGGAACGGATGAGGTGGTTTACGTGTGTTTGTTTTGCAGGATTTAGTGGAAAAATGCCCGGAAATCAGTCTTGGTGGAGCTTGGATGAAAAAGAGCTTAAAAGTGAAGAAATTGAGCCAAGCGAGAGAGTATCACGGCCTGGCAGTGATGGCCTCACTCACTAGTGAGGGAGCGATGAGTGAAGAAAGATTGAGCCAAAAGTCGGGAGGCAGTCACGGCCTGGCCGTGATGGCTATCACGGCCGTGACCTGCTAGTTGGAAAAGTCAGAAACGATCACGGCCTAGCCGTGATGGACATCACGGCCGTGATGAATAAGTGAATGAAGAGGCGCCCAAGTCAGAGACCATCACGGCCTGGCCGTGATGGCTGTCACGGCCGTGACGGGCGACGGACCTATAAATGAACCTGCACTGAACAGAAAAAGGGATTAACTTTTGACCTAAAATAAGCTGCACTTGGAGGCAGGCTGAGGCTGGTGGCTGGAGAGGGTTTCTACCCAAAAAGGGGGGCATTTTCTCTGCTCTTGGATGGAAAGAAGATTGGAGGAAGCTTGTCTATGAGTGTTCTTCATCCCTTCTCTTTTTCCTTTTTGTATTTCCTTATCATGAGTAGTTAAATCCCCATTGTTGGGGTTAGATGTAAATTTTCTGAACTTGTTGTAATTGATTTGGTATTTTAATACAAGTTTCTATTTCGTATGAGTATGTGATTCTGTGTTTCATGCTTTCCTTGGATTAGCTACCCATAGGAATGATTTGTTGCTTTGATAGATGACTGGAAGGTTGGTATTAAGGCATGCTCATGAATCATATGCCAAGTAGGTCAAGAATCTAGACATAGGTGTTGGCTGCTTGCAATCTTATAAGTCTTAACTTAATGCAAAATCTCATTTTATTCCACCTAAGACATTAGGGTTTAATTTGGGGTTTTAGGCTCAATGCACCTAAGACATTAGGCTTGAGTATTTTAGAAAAGGCTTGATTGTCATAATTGAATTAGGACTTGTGTCGATAACCATTTCATTGCAATTAAGGGAGGATTAGTGTAGTCTAACCCTAACAATCTTAGCCATATCTCTGTTTGCCTTCCAAGTGTTCGATATAATTCCCAAAAGACCAAAAATATTGTTTTGCTTTCTTTATTTTCTGTTTTAATCCCTCACACTTTAGTTAAGTCTAAATAGTTGTTGAATTTGCGAACTGGTAATTGACATCCAATCCCTGTGGATACGATAACCGGTCTCACCACCGTATTACTTGATTGCGACGAGGTGCACTTGCCTTTATTTATATATCTTAAAAATACACGCATCATGAATGCTTTGCATTCTTGTTATGTATGCATTTAGATGACACATGCCCACTTTTTCCACATACTTTGTAGTAAGTATTGGAAGGGCTTGGTTTTGACTTAGTGTACTGTGGACGGACTTTAGAGGCCTTATATTGTGTATGAACTTTTGGTTTACTCAGAGATGCGTCTTGCTTCTCTTTATCATAATCAATGCCAGATTTGTCATGTGGTGATCTAGAATATCTTAATATAAGATTTAATTTATCTAAGCTACCATCCAGTTTTGACAGATAGTCTGTCAAGTATGTCACGTCTTGTTTCAGTTGTTCAACTTCACAAGAGCTATTAGACTTACACTTAGTCTTGTCAGTCAAACTATCATTGTTTGATTTTAATGTTTCATTCGTATCCCTAAGGTTTTGATTTACTGTGCAGACCTTATCATAATCTCTAAAAAGTTCAATAAACTTCTTTTTGAGACTTTTATACTCTTTAGACAGTATGCATGATTCATGCAGCAATTCATCAAAATCAGTTTGAAGAGTAGATGGATCAGATTCTATTACCTCAGCATCAGTGAATTCACTTTCTGATGCAGTGTCAGCCATGAAGCAATTGTTTGCTTCTTCTCCTGTTTCATCTTCTTCATCTGAAGAAGATAGGTCAAGATCCTCCCATGTAGCCATCAAGCCTTTCTTCTTTTTGAAGAATTTATTTTTCTCCTTCGGCTCTGGGCAGTCAGCTTTGAAGTGTCCTGGTTTCTTACATTCAAAGCACATGGGTGGACCTTTCTCCTTGGAATCTGACTTCTCCTTGGAAAGTTTTTTATTGAACTGCTTCCTTCTGAATCCACATTTCTTTCTCCACATGTGTTGTATTTTTCTGGAGATGAAAGATAACTCATTCTCATTTGAGTCATCTTCATTATTTGATGAATCAGCTTCATCTGAGGACTCAGCAACTTTAAGCATCTTTGAGGAACCAGCTTTCTTGGCCTTTATGGCGATGGACTTTCCTTTTCTGGAGTTTTCCTCTTCATTAAGTTCAAGTTCATGAACTTTTGATGACCCTAGAAGCTCTTCCAGAGAAAGAGTATTTAGATTCTTTGCTTCCTGGATAGCAGTTACCTAGGTCTCCACTGCTTTGAGAGACTTCTCAAAATTTTTCTCACATCATCTCTATTTTCATAGACCTTTCCAAGAGACCTGAGACTATTGGTGATTGTTTGGAATCTTCCAAACATCTGGTCTATAGTTTCATGATCAGCCATCTTGAATAGCTCATACTGGTGAACCAGCATGCTTATCTTTGATTCCTTCACTTGTGAGGAACCTTCATGAGCTAGTGCAAGAGTATCCCATATTTCTTTAGCTGTGTTGCAACTATGAACCTTGTCATGCTCAGATCTGGTGATAGCACACATGAGATAGTGCTCAGCTTTCAAGTTTAGTTGACGTTGACTTTTCTGCTCTTGAGTCCATTCAGCTCTAGGCACTGCAGCTCCAGCTTCACTCCTTGGCTAATTGTAGCCATTTTCTATTAGTTCCCAGATGTCAACATTCTGTGCATCCAAGAATGTCATCATCCTCTTTTTCCAATAATCATAATCAGTTCCATCAAAGAGAGAGGGTCTGTTGATAGCTTGTCCTTCTGCATCCATGATTGTAGGATCGTACTGCCTAAGCACTTGTTAGATGCTCAACCCTGTCAAGACTGAGCTCTGATACCAACTGAAGTTGGCATAGACAAACACAAGAAGGGGGGTTGAATTGTGTTTGTTAATTATTTTCGCAAAAACCCTTTTTGAACATCTTTTTCGCAAGCAGAAGATAAAGAGATTAAGCACACAAGAAAACCTTTTTAAAAGATTAACAAAACCAAAATCAAATCCCACAGTTAGTAAAAATAAATAAAACTGTAAAAGATAAGGGATAGAAAATTCACTCAGGTATTTTATCCCGGTTCACTCTTTTCCAACCCAGAGCTACGTCCAGTCCCTTCAACTTGAAGGATTTTCTCCACTATTTCTCCAAATAGATTACAAACAAGTATTTAACACCTCTTCAGGCTACAGATATTCCTTTCTTACCAAGCCTCTTCAGGCTCTAACTCTAACAAAGAGATTTGAAAGTTGATCTTCTTAACCCACTATGTGTGAGAGTATAACAGTTTAAGATCTGTTGAATATTACAACAATTTTCAAACTAATGAATACAGACTCTTGCTCTTGAAAGAATAAATGGAATAAATGATAATCAAATGGCAAAAGTTCAGCTAGCAAGATTGTGTAGGCAAGAGTGTTTTCTTCAGTAACTGATGTCTTCAATATATAGTGACATTCTTCTTTTCTTGTAATTCTTCAACGGTTACTTTGAATAATCTCGTTTCGAGATAGCATTAAATGCATGATATCCGTTGAGACTGATAGCTTGATTTTGGGCGAGTTGAAAAGCATCCTTGGTTATCAGAAAATTACAAAAAGGAGGCTCACTGTTCTGAGCAACTGTACCTTAAAAACTTCCTTTCCTTCTTTGTGTATAACACAACTTTTGTCCAGCAATAAAGATGTCAGCGTACAGATCATTTTGCAATTCCAATTGTACTATTTACTTTTTGTATTTCCTTGATAGTACTATGAAATTTCTCAAGGGAAACAAGATATTAAATCGGATAAAAACAAATGAGAAGAACAAATATTCATTTGAAATAAATATCAATTATTTGAAATAAATTCATCATGGACCAGATTTAAATCATCTTCAAGATAATGAAGATATAGAAGATGTAAAACCGTCTACGGGCATTCAGTCTTAGAATGAGTCTACACAAGGTTTTATTCTGCTTGTCCACTAACGTGGTAGAAGCACTCGTCCACACAAGTGTTTTGGACTTGCTAAGTCCTTAGAGAAACTTCGTCCAGTGGCGTGACACTATGGACGTCTACTGAATTTTAGTTAGGCAATATGGATGTATACTTGAGTTTCAAGGATAGCACTCGTTTGCTGACGTGGCAAAATGGACATGCTTATTTTCAAGTCTTTGGACTTGCTGTACCTAACAAGTTATTTAGGTATTCATTTATAGCCTCGTCTACTTAATTAAAACAACAAGGTAACTTTACCATAGTTCTTGAGCAACCCGTCTACAGGGGCGGACGCGTATTTTTGAATTGAAACTTATACCAAGTTTATTTTACTTATAAAAGCGTTCCTGCATAACTGAAAGCACTAGTTAGATCTCGACTAACACTTTGCCAAACAAATTTAATCCTTTTGTTAACATCAAAACTTAGAGATTAAGAGAACCATAACCACTTTGGGTCCAACACCACTGTCCTGACATTGCGGTGTTGTACACCAGCGAAACTACTAGGAACCCAGGGAAGAGGTTCTAGGGTTGTCCAAACTACATTGTAAGTTATTGCTTCTTTCTCTTTCGTCCCTTAAAAATTATACCTTCTCATTCTTGATTTTTGAACTTCTTCAATTGCAGAAAGGGGTAAAAGGCAGTGGATGTGGTTTCTTTCATTGGCACACTGAAGAGGGCGTGAATGATAAAGATATGGTCATTATGAGACAGAGGAGAAGGATTGTGATTTTGCAGAACTCACCGACCAAGACTAGGAAATGTTCTTGATTATTATAGCTCTGATGTGTTCCCTGTACAAGGTTGAACCACTTCATATGTATTTGAAGTACGATGGTGTATTTATGCCCTTTAAGATTGAAGATGTATTAATGGTTGTTTATGAATGAAAATTAATGTTTTGGTGATTATTCCTTTTTGTACAGTAGTTGTTTTATTTTGTTGTTTGGTGTACTGGAAAAAACAAACTGAATGGAACTAAATTGGTACTCATAACATAACATTGAAATGAAACGAATACATTTGTTGTTGTCCAAATAACTTAATAGCATCAGTGTCATAAAACACAAAACGTGACCATAATATCAAATCCCAAAATGTGGCCATTTAGCCATTTTTAAGACATAACAATAAGTAAAATAAGTCTGCTAGTGACCCTGGCATAAAACACAAAATGTTGCCATAATTACCAATACCCAAAATGTGACCAAACTTCACTTCCATGGCCTCTTGATGTTCAATTTTGGCCTCATAGGTCTTGGTGGGTTTGCTGGTTGCCTTGCAACAGCAGGGGATTGGGCTTGGGTTGCAACAGAGGATTGGGGTTGGTGTTGGGTTGTAGAAACAGAGAGTTGGGGTTGGGTTGCAACAATAGTGGTTGGGTTCTGGTTGCCGAAACAGAGGGTTGGGGTTGTGCTGATGGTTGGGGTTGGGATGCTGTTTGGGATTGGACTATTGGTATGGATTAGGCTGATGGTTGGGGTTGGGGTTGGGGTTGGGTAGATGGTCGGGGTTGGGGTGTTTGGGTTTGGTCACCAGTTGGATCAGGGGTTGGAGCAGGGCCTAATGGGCATGTTTTTTTGTTGTGATCTGTTTGCCCACACCTTCTACATTTGCTAAGCATTCCCTTTCTGCTCACTCTGTTTGCACTGCTAGAAGTCTCTCCAGCCTCCTTTCTCCTTGACTTTTTAGGCCTACCTGGCATCTTTCTCTTTGGAGGTGGCTGCACATCTGTGTATTCACTAGTACAGGAAGAGATTTTTACGTCAGTGAAAATTCTTTTTTAACGTCTGGAAAATGCCTGACGTTATCCGAACAGATGTAAAACGTGTAATTTTTAACGTCAGTTGACAACTGATGTTAAAAGTAAACTTGTTACGTCAGTTGTCTTAAATAACTGACGTAAAAAGTGTACTTTCAACGTTAGTTATTTAATTTAACTGACGTTAAATACACTAATTATAACGTCAGTTCTCTTAAATAAATGACGTTAATTTGTTTTTTTTTTAATTTGTTACAATTTATCCATTCCCCCAACGTATTCCTGCATCAAGTAAACACAGTCTAGAACATACATGATAGGCACATTACAGAATTTGCACATACACTTAAATTTAGCAAAAAAAGGCCTCATTAAAACCTTATGATGCAAAACCCTTCCTAGGGATAAAAACATCAATAAGAAAAAAAAGTACCCTTAAATTTTATTAAAAAAAATAAATAAATATAAAGAACCAATGGGGGGACAAAAAACCACAAGCCATTGCTCAAAAACAAACTCATGTTCAATGTTAGGGTGAGAATCTACAATCTTCCACAAGAGTATTGGCGTTCGAAGATTTTGTTTGAAATAGCCAATGGCATTGGCACCCCAATTGCTCTTGATGAAGTTACTCAAACAAGATCTTTAGGCCATTTTGCTCGAAACTTGGTTGATCTTGACTTGAAGGGAAGAATCCCTGCTGTGATGATGGTTGAAAGAAACGATTTTGCTTTGATTGTGGAAATTGAATATGAGAAGCTTCCATCCTTTTGAAACTTTTGTCATTTGATAGGTCATGATGCTGCTAATTGCAATCGCAAGAATGTGCAAATGCTAAGCCTGCTGTGGTTGAAATGCAAAAGCCCTCTAGGGTGAATATGGTGTATGTCCCGAAACAGGCTCAGACTAATCAAAATCCTATAGATGTTAACCAAAATGGTGAGCAAAACAATCAAGAAACGTTGGCCACTGATCAAAATCTAGTTTAGGGTGAAAAATAGAATTCTCAGAAGGATCAAGAAAGGGACCATGTTGTGCAGAATGTTCAGAATAATCAAATTGTTTATTTAGTGGTTGAATTGCCTCATTTGGATTTTGTACCAGATAGAGGTGATAAGATTTTTGATATCCCAAGGGAGGAGATGGACAATAATGCATATGTGTCTCTGGATGATGTTCTTCAAAGATCTGTCCATAAGCAGCTAACAGTTGAGGAAGCGGATAGTGATTCCATTGAGACCATCTATGATGAATCACAACCTCACCTCAATGATTTTGCTGATCAAGGTGAAATGCATCTTTCTTTGGAGGAGGATGCAAATGCAATTAAGAAACCAGGGTTAGGATTTGTGCAAGACTCTTTATGTTCAGATTCAGGTGAAAAAGGGAATTATGTGTCTGTTAATGATCAGAATTTCTCTCCTCCAAATCAGTTTCAAGGGGCAACAAGCAATGTTAAGATTTCTGATAATGTTCAGGATTTCCCAAATGTTGTTAGTAAGGATCTCTCAATTATCAATCCTAGATGGAGTGGTCTAGAAGAGGATCAACAATCTCCTATGCAAAAGGATGATGGTAAGTTTGAAGTTATTAAGTCCAAATCACAAAAGAAGAAACAAAGGCAGGAAGACAAAAAATTGCCAAAATCTGATGTCTATAACCCCCGAGCTAGGGCAGGTTTGAGTAAAGATTCTCAATGAAGTGTATTTTTTGGAATATTAGAGGTATAGACAACCCTTCATCCAGGTTGGTGCTTAAAATATTTTGTGTTATGCATAATCCTGATTTTATTTTCATTTCTGAACCATGGATTAATATGGATCAACTGCCTGCCAACTTTTGGTCTAATCTTGGGCCGATGGTTTTTGCTGTTAATAACAGAAATTCCATGAAGCCAAATTTATGGTGCATCTGTTCTTTAAAGTGGTCTGCTAGTTTGGTCAATATTTCAGATCAAATGGTATCTTTTACTGTTAATGTAGATAATTAATTTATTGGTATAGCTGTTGTTTATGCTTCCTGTCGTTACCTGAAAAGGAGGGAATTATGGAATGATTTGAGTAGTCTGATTTCATCTCATAGCCTTCCCTGGTGCTTCATTGGGGATTATAATGTAGTTCTTGGTTCACATGAGTATAGAGGCAGTGGCTCTCCTGCTAGGATTGCTAGTTCAGAGTTTCACATTTGGTCAGAGAACAATCAGCTTATTCACTTGCCTACAAGAGGTTCTTTCTTTACTTGGTCGAATGGAAGAAGAGAGAGAACTTGTACTGAAAAGAGACTAGATAGAAGTGTTTGTAATGATAGTTGGATAAACTTTTGGTCTAGTGTTTCTTGCAGCACTTTGATAAAGAGCAAATCTGATCATTTTCCTATCCTTTTGGATTTAAGAAAGGAGGACAAACTGTATGCATCTTCTTTCAAATTTATGAAAATGTGGTCTAGTCATCCTGAATGTCTTAAAGTTGTGCAGGAGGTTTGGAATGAAACTAAGTATGGCTGCCCTATGTCAATCCTTTCTCAGAAACTGAAGGCTTTGAAATTGAAATTAAAAGACTGGAACAGGAATGTTTTTGGTGATGTTAATGCTAAAGTTCAGTCTGCTATGCAACACTTAGAATCTGTACAGAATCAGATAGATTTAGATGGTTATTCTGATGAACTTGCTGCACATGATGCAACTGTTCAAGTTGATTTGGAAAATTCACTTAATTATCAAGAACAATTTTGGCAACAGAAATCTAGGCTGCAATGGCATGCAGAGGGTGATAGAAATACTCAGTTTTTTCACAAGATGACTAAGCTGAGGAATGTGACTAAACAGATATCTATGTTGAAAGCAGGAGATTCTGTTCTGCATAATGCTAAAGACATTGAAGATCACATTGTAAATTACTTTGAGAACATATTCAGTGCTGACAATGATTGTATGGATAATGGATTAATTGATGAAGTCATTCCACAAAGTGTTACTTCAACAGATGATGTTTTGCTTACTCAATTGCCTTCTATGGATGAGGTTAAACAGGCTGTTTTCTCTATGAATCCAAATGGTTCCCCGGGTCCTGATGGGTTTGGTGCATTCTTTTACCAAAAGTATTGGGAGATTATAGCAGAAGATGTCCACAGAGCAGTCTTCCATTTCTTTACAACAGGAAATTTGACTCCAAATTTTAACTCAAACTTGGTGGTTCTAATCCCCAAAACCACTGAAGCTGATATGATAGATCAGTTCAGGCCTATTGCTCTTGCAAATGTCAAATTCAAAATCATTACCAAAATACTTGCAGATAGGTTGGCCAAGATAGCTCCTAGTATCATTTCCTCTAATCAAAGAGGGTTTATACAAGGAAGAATGTTATCAGATTGTATTTGTCTAACATCTGAGGCTGTTAACTTATTAGATAGAAAAGCTTTTGGAGGCAACATGGCTCTTAAGGTGGACATTAGAAAAGCCTTTGATACAATTGACTGGAAAATTCTATTAAAGGTCCTTTCAGCATTTGGCTTTGACAGCAAATTTTGTAGTTGGGTGGATGCTATCCTAAGATCTGCAAAACTATCTATTTCTATCAATGGCAAAGCTACTGAATTCTTCAATTGTAGAAGAGGGGTCAGACAAGGGATCCCCTTTTACCCTTGTTATTCTGTCTTGCAGAAGAGGTGTTAAGTAGAGGCATCTCCAAGCTTGTTAAAGATGGCAACCTGAGTTTAATGACTGGACCAAGATCAATGCACATGCCTTCACATATCCTTTATGCTGATGATGTGATGCTATTTTGTAAGGCAACTCGGAAAAACTTACAAGCTCTGAAGTCTTTGTTTCATAGGTATGGCTGCACCTCAGGCCAAATTGTTAATCCAGCAAAATCTACATTTTATGCTGGATCAATCTCTGCTAGAAGGCAGCAAGTAATTGTTGATTTCTTAGGATTTTCGATTGGTTCAATCCCTTTCATTTACTTAGGTCTACCTATTTTTAAAGGGAAGCCAAAAGTAATTCATTTGCAACCTATAGCTGATAGGATTAAAGCCAAATTAGCTGCTTGGAAGGCCTCTCTCTTATCCATTGCTGGTAGAGTTGAATTAGTAAAATCAGTTATTCATGGCATGATGGTTTACAGTTTTTTGGTGTATTCATGGCCTGTTAAATTGATTAACTTGGTGGATAAGTGGATTAGGAACTTCATTTGGTCAGGGGACATAAACCAAAGGAAGATTGTCACTGTTGCTTGGCATAAGACTTGCAGTCCAAAATTGGAGGGAGGTCTTGGGATTAGATCCCTTAGAACTGTCAACAAGGCTGCTTCCTTAAAGCTTTGTTGGGAGTTAGTCTTTTCAGGAATCAATGGGCAGCTCTTCTTAGAGCAAGATTCTTAAGGCAAACAGGTTTCATTTCTTATCCTATTAAGTCCACTATTTGGTCTGGTATAAAGCCTTACATAAACACTGTTAAAGATAACTCAAGATGGATTCTAGATTCAGGTTCTAAAATCAATTTCTGGACTGATCATTGGTTATCTGTCCCATTAGTTGATCTTTTGAACATTCCAGCTCATTTACATAAGTATTTGAGTGCCAAGGTCTGTGATTTTATAGTTGATGGAACATGGTGCATCCCTTCTGCAATATCTCAACAGTTTCCTAGCATAATTAATGAATTACAGAACATTTGCATTCCTAATTTTTCAAGTGATGATGACCTGCTAATTTGGGAAAATTCTGACTCGGGTGAACTTGCTTTCAAGACTGCATACCGCTTCTTTAAACTTGTTTCACAGGTGCTAAAATGGTGTAAGTTGATTTGGAACAATTTCATCCCCCTATCTAAATCTTTGTTAGTATGGAGAATCATGTGTAACCGAATACCTACAGATGAAAACCTATGGTGCAGGGGTTGTATCACTGTTTCAGTCTGCAGCCTGTGGTTGTGAAGCTGAAACTACAACTCATCTACTTTTCTACTGCAGCTTTGCTCAGAGGTTATGGAGTTGGTTATCTTCTATCTTGAGTATCCATATGGATTGCAGTTCATTGGCCACAATCTTTGAAATCTGTTATAGAAATTGGTTTACTCGTTTTGGATGTGATGATAGCTGCTGTTATTAATGTCATTTATGTGATCTGGCTTTGCAGAAATAAGATTAGATTTGATGATAAACTCATCCCCTTTCATTATGCTATTTCTATACTTATTGGTAATGTTTCACTAACTGGTAACATGAGTTCTGGATCAGCATCTAATTCTTTGCAGGAATTTCACATTCTAAAAGCTTTTCGGGTCCAAATAAAGCCTAGTAAAGCTCAGCAGATTACGGAAGTTATTTGGGTGTCTCCTCCTTGCAATTGGATCAAGTGCAGTACAGATGGGGCAGTAAGAGGAAGTCCATCATTGGCAGCCTGTGGTGGCCTCTTTAGAGGCAGAAATGCTGCTTTCATTGGAGGCTTCTCTTTTAATCTTGGTGGATTCAATGCTTTACATGGTGGCAATTGAAGTAGCTTTCAAAAAAGGGTGGCACAATTTGTGGTTGGAACGTGATTCCAAACTTGTAATTCTGGCTTTTAAGTCTCTTAGTGTTGTACCTTGGAACCTCAAAGTTAGATGGCAAAATTGTCTAGAGTTGACCAAAAGAATGTGTTTTATTCCAACACATATCTTTAGGGAAGGGAACTCATGTGCGGATAGGCTAGCCTTTTACGGTTTTCAAATTAATGGCTTCTTATGGTGGGATACTCTACCCTCTTTTATTAGGGAGAATTTTGGTAGAAATAGGATTGGTCTTCCATCCTATAAATTTAAATAATTGTTGCAAGGGTTTTGGTACATGTCCCCCCTTGTTTTTTTTTTTTTTGTATTCTTTTTTTCCTTTTTTTTAATAAATATATGGTATGCTGTAAATGATTGTTGACTGCTGAGGTGCCAACATAGTTGGGATGTCGGTTGGTCTTAGTGATGCGATTACATACCATCCTTTTTGTTTTAAAAAAATATAACTAAAAGTTTCTAAGTATTTTAAATGTAAATACACACATCAACTGTATATAAGTTTTTTTTTACAGTAAAAAAAAACTATATGCAAGTTTCTAATTATTAACACTACACATTTTCTTGTTTCAAAAAAAAAAAAAAAACCTACACATCTTCTAAGTACGCAGGAGGTATTTTTGATATTCCTTTTTCTTTAGCATACTTGAAGAAAAATTCTGCAAAGCGCATCCTCAAGTCTATGAAATCTCCATTTTTAAGAGGAGATTGGTTGCTAAAAGCATGCACACAGTTCAAATAATTAACAATAACATTAACGCAAGGAAAATGAAAACTAAGATATATAATTAAATAAGTTGTTTATGTATTACATTCTTCCATCCCTCTGTAATAGATGCAGAGACTATGGTCAGCATATGATGCATCACATAATAGCCACACGACCAACTGTCTGGCTGCTTACAAGACTACGAAAGAAATGAAATTCAATGTCAGTTAAATAAACATATATATTTGTAATTAGTAATTATAATATTAATTACTATTTAATAAACTACCAACCTTGAGGTTAATCCAATCAGAGCTTCCTTTAGACTTGGTAATCCTACTCCTCCCGTTGACGCAACTTATGATGCATGCCTTCAGCGCGCTATCATAAACAGAATATTCATGTCAATTAACCAATTCATCATGTGTGTAATAAAATAAAAGCAAATGTTAAAACTTAAATCAAATAAAAAGATTAATTACTCACGCATTGATGGATTCGACTACCTCCCGTGGTGGGTTCCGGTGGAGAGAGCATACGAATATGACAGTATGCCTGACAGGATGAAGTGCAACTGCCAATGTTTGTTCATCATGTAGGGTGCCAGATATAGCTCTTTTCAATCATCACCTCCCAGTAATCTTCCAAAGTATGACATGACTTTATTGTGATTGGCAAAGAATGCATACTGAAGGACGAAGGAGTCTAAGAAGCCATAAAGGTTGGAGCACCTCTCAAGTTGAAGACGATTCAGATACCTAAGATATGAAATAAGTGGATGTTAATTGCATAATATATTGAGGTAGAAATAAATCATAAATTTTAATTAATTATAAAATTAAATTATAAATTTGAATTAATTATATAAATTGAATTAATTATAAAATTAAAGCATACTTACATGGACCAAAGTCTCACAACCGTGGTGGCTAGCTCCTCTTCATCTTTGCAAAAATCCCCAAGTTCGTCACCACTGAATATAAAACCGAGATCATACGGCGGAGGTGGGGGTGCCAGCCATCCATCGTGCTCCAACGGGCATGTAAAAATCTTGTCTGCATAATCATTACCAATGGAGAACAAACGAGTCATGGGAGACAACGAACTCGCTTTTTCCTTCAATATTAAATAAAGAAAGTATATAAGTAGTTGAGAATAAAAAAACATAAGTAATTAATTGAGAAATTTGATCATTAATTATGAATATACCTTCCGAGCCAACTCGAGCTCCTGCTGAGCCAACTCAAACTCTCGCCGTTTCACCTCCCGCTCAAGCTCTTGACGTTTTACCTCCAACTCCCGTTCCCTCTCTGCCAAGTCATCCACCTCCACATGTGTCCTATGATAGCTCTCTTTTGTGCTAAAATATGAAGGTTCGGCAGCTCCCACTGTGTCTTGGGAACCCATGAAGGAAAGCTCCTTTACAAGCATCTGCTTGAAGGATGGGTTGGATAGAAAGTGGCTCATCAGCTGATCTGTAATGGCCGGGGTCAGAAAAGAGCTCCTGTTTAATCACTTCTCTAAGCTTCTCCTCATCGACCCGCCTACGCGGAGCACTTTTGCCATAATATTTTTTTATGCCCACTATCCCTAGAACACCAATCACCCGATCAGGGTGGTCGTCTTTGCCTAGGGCAGTGATCAAGATATCCCGGTGTCCAGATGTGACGAATGTGCCCTGGGAGGTTTGGACCTTAAGCTCCTCCTACAATGAATAAATTAAAAACGTGTAAGACAATGTGTTAAAAATATCAATATATATATAAATCAACTACAAATGCATTTAGTTTGTTACCTACAATCTTTTCTGCCACAGTGCGAGTGGCTTCAGCTTTAAAATATCCTTTTTGTGTCTTTCGGGCCTCCAACCAAACATCCTCACGCGTGATAGGAGACGAAGGATCAACAGGTGTGCCCTCGGGCACCTCTCCAGCTGTTATCCTGCGATTCAGCTCCTGCCTCTCCTGCAGTTAATCCTCCATCATCACCTTAATCTTAGTGGGGTACCCACCCTGAGACAAGGTGTGGGTGTGGATGTTCTGTGCCTAAGCCCGCTGACCCTTTTCCTTCATAGCCTGTTTAAACAAGGTGTGGGTGTGGATGTTTAGTTAAATACATTTAATTTCATTACTTAAATATACTCTAAAATGCATAAATAAATTAACTTCATTAAGTAACCTGAAATTGATTTGTATGTCGGCTCCTAAAAAGTCATCCCAAGTCTCCCCATCAAGATATGGGTATTTTATGAAAATATCCTCGTGGTCCTTCGGTCCGAATACGTAGTGCCTAGTAAGATCATACTTAAACCCATTCCAACGCTTTGCCGCCAATGAGAGCCATTTCGCCCTATGATCTTCCGTATTCGGCACGGTCCACACTATCTGCACATTAAAGACATAACAAAGAGGAGGAATTAGCTAGAAATAATTATTTAATGATGCTACTCAAAAGATGTAAAAGTAAAATACCATGAGAGCCTCCCAGATCTGATCCTTAACGTTCTGTGGAACATTGTCCCAATGGTCGATGGGGATGCTAGTGTGCTGCTTAGCTTCCTTAGCCACCCAAGAAGAAAATGAATCAGCAAAGGGGCCCTGGGGATTTAGTGAAGAATCAAACCACACCTCAAGCTTCTAGCCACTGAGCCTAGCCTTCTCTAACTTCTTTAGACTAGTGGCTGCTCTACCCCATTTTTCTTAGACTTTAATGCCTGTTTGGACAAAAATATATTAAATTAGAGGGTTATGTATAACATAGATAAATAAAGAATATGAGTATAATTAATTAAATTACACTATAAACAAATGTAGGCCCCACCGACCCCTCCAGTGGCTGTGGGTTGTTAGCCCTCTGTGGTGCTTGTTTGGACAAAATATATTAAATTAGAGGGGGTTAGCTATAACATGGATAAACAAATGATATGAGCCTAATTATTTATTAAGTTATGTGTACAAATAAAACTTACACTATCAACAGGCCCCACGGACTCATCCCGTGCATGTGGGTTGTCCGCCCTATCCATGTGTATGCCTGTTCAGAAACAATAATTATTAAATTATGTTATTTTACCATGGATAAATGAAGATAAATATAAATACACATGGATAAATAAAAATAAATCTAAACTAACATCTATAAGTAAAAATAAATCTAAACTAACATGGATAAATAAAAATAAGACATTTGCCCTAAAAGAACAAAACTCAAACTTTGTTCAAGTTTAAATTACCTATATCAATATCCCTTCGTGATGATCATCACGAGTGGCATGTACATCGTCCTCCTGTGTTTCCACAATGATACTAGGCATGTTTTTTGAAAAATAAGGAGTCTCAGGAATATCAAGAGTTGAATCTTGATTTTCATCACTACCATTATGCATGCCTTTTCCTTGGAGAACCACGGACAACCTTTTGTTAGAAGGGTCAGTGATGTAAAACACTTGTTTTTCTTGGGAAGCCATGATGAAAGACTCAATTATATGACCTAACTTGCAAAGGTCTACCAATGTAAACCCTAATTCGTCGATTTGTACACCACCTTTACTATCGACCCACTTACATTTAAAAACCGACACCGTGAGCTTACTGTAATCGAGCACCCAAATCTCTTTAATGACTCCAAAGTAAGGTATCGGTGCAATAACGGGATTTGTGTCTTTTGAACTAGAGAAGTGCACTGATTCAGCAACCCCACTATTTTGCATAGTACTCTTGTTATCTTGTTCCTTTGTATAAAAGGAAAAGTTATTGATGTCGTATTCGCTCCATCAAATGACATTAAAGCTAGGCCCATGTGCTAGCCATTTTAATTCATCGATGCAAGATCTGCCATCCTTCAAAGATTTCTTCCTTGAACCATTATAAGAAAGTCTTGTTATGCTTGTTCAACAACCACCTTTCATTCATTCGAGGGTTTTCTTGCTTGACTTTTCTTTTATGTTCAAAAAAGTAAGGTTGAACAGAATCGATGTTATTCAATATATAACAATGTTCTTGAAGCACTTCCTCCCGACCCTTGCTATTAATCATTACACCATGTGTACCCTTGCCTTGACATCTTCTCTCATCATGACGAGGCTTAGGATCCCCTATAGGGTCAGTGTTAGGAAGGTAGTCTGAACAAAACTCAATAACTTCTTCTGCAACGTACCTTTCAACAATAGATGCTTCGGGACGGTGTGGATTCTTCATATACCCTTTCAAGATCTTCATGTATCGCTCAACTGGGTACATCCATCTAAAAAAAAATAGGGCCACATAATCTTATCTCCCTCACTAGATGAACAATTAAGTGAACCATGATGTCGAAAAACGAATGAGGAAAATACATCTCCAATTGGCACAAGATTGTAGTAGCCTCAACTTCCAACTCATCCAACTTATGGGGGTCAACGAATTTGCTACATATAGAATTGAAGAATGAGCACAACCTAGTAATGGCATGTCTCACATTTTTAGGAGCAATACCATGAATAGCCATGGGCAGAAGTTGTTGCTTTAGGATGTGGCAATCATGAGACTTTAAGCCAACCAATTTGAGATCACTTGAGAAAAACCTCTTGACATTTGAAGAGTAACCATGTGGAACTTTGATGCCTCGAGGACACTCACAAAAGCTTTGTCTCTTTTTTTTTTGGACAAAGTATGACATGCTGGAGGCAAATATGTCCGCTTACCATCCTCAAAATTGGAGCTAACTGCTATCGTATACCCATCGCAACAAGACCGAGACGAGCATTCACACCATCCTTTGTCTTGCCCTGAATGTTGAGAAGCGTCCCGATCACACTATCACACACATTTTTCTCCACATGCATCACATCAATGCAGTGTCTGACATCAAGCTTGAACCAGTATGGAAGATCAAATAATTTCGACCTCTTCTTCCATATGTTTTTCTCAATAACCTTACCCTTCTTTTTGGACTTTCCAAAGATAACATTGATGTCCTTCACCCGTTGATAAACTTGTTCTCCATTTAAGGCCGTCGGAGCATTTTGAGTCTATTGGCATCCATTTAAAGGTTTTTTCATCTTACGATATGGGTGATCACGTCTAAGAAATCTTTGATGCCCAAGGTAAACCGTCTTCCTTCCATGATGCAACTGAGTGTAGCATGTGCCTTCTTCACATATAGGGCATGCTTTATGCCCCTTAACACTGTACCCAGACAATTTATCGTACGTTGGAAAGTCATTGATGATGCAAAATAACATGACACGCGGCTTGAAAGTCTCGTGACAATACCCATCAACTACACCAACACCTTCGACCCACAGCTTCTTCAAGTCTTCCATCAAGGGACTTAGATAAACATCTAAGTCATTCCCGATTGCTTTGGGCCCGAGATCATCATAGATAACATCATGTATTTGCGTTTCGTGCACAACCAAGGAGGTAGGCTGTAAATTATCAAGAGAACGGGCCATGAACTATGAATACTACTTAAGTTACCATATGGATTCATTCCATCCGTAGCAAGTCCAAGCCTTAGGTTTCTTGGCTCATCGGTGAAATCAAAAAACAAAGTATCAATATTCTTCCATTGCATAGAATCAGTCGGATGGCGAACCTTTCCATCACATTTCCTCTCATCATAATGCCATCTAAGATTCTTTGCATCTTTCACATTAGCAAATAATCGCTTGAACCTTGGAATTATTGGAAGATACCACAACACCTTCGCAGGAGGACCTTTTTTTCTCACATCACAAATCGAATCATCAAGATCATCACCATCCTTCACTTTGTAGCATGATAACCCACACTTGGGGCAATTGTGCATCTCTTCATAATCACTGTGTACAATATGCAATCATTGGGGCATGCGTGTATCTTCTTATACTCCATACCTATCTGACACAATACCTTCTTGGCTTCATAGTTATGGTCAGGCAATATGTTGCCCTCTGGAAGCAAGTCATTCAACAATTCAAGTAATTCAGTGAAGCTTTTACCACTCCAACCATTTCTCGCCTTCACACAAACTAATTTTAACACTGCCAACAACCGTGTATGTGCAGTACACCCGGGATACAAAGGCTTATCCACATCACTGGACAACCTTTCATACATATGTGCTCGCTGAAAAGATTCTTGTCCAATATCACGGATCATGTCCTCTACTCGATCATCCTCCATATCTACATCAACATCCCCACTTTGAGAGACACTTGGCTTAGTACTTAACAACACATCATCATGCCATATCCATCTTGTATAATTCAAGCAAATCCCACTACAAATAAGATGAGTACGTATATCCTTGACCGTACATTTCCTCGTATTCAAACATTTGACACAAGGACAATTGAACATTCCTTTACTATTAGGAACATTCCTTTGAGTAAATTCTATAAACTATTCCACTCCCTTCAAATACTTATCACTTGTGTGTTTACAAACCATCCAACTACGAACCATAGCTAGATAGGTTCTGTAGATATAAACACATATATCCAATATAAGCACAATAGGGGAGATTGGAAAAGCACACTAGTATTTGAAAACCTAACAACCATATATATACACCACTACACTCTATCCATCTTTGAAAAACCTATTCGAAAACCTAACAACCATATATACCTAACAAGCATTGAACCACACAATATACAATGTTTAAAAATATTCAAATACCTAAAATAAAAAATCTATGATACAAGAATAAGGGAGAAAGTGCGTTAACTCTCCACTTCCATCACATGCACCCTCTCATATAGGCATTTATTGTTGCCTATATGGAATTAACACATGTTTATCTTGTGAGCACCAAGAAATTTTATTTTTGAAGGTAAAAGACAAAAGTATTTTTTTAATATAGTACACCTTCACAAAAATATAAGTTGGGGCTTTATCCATTGCTCCAACTTACCAAAGTAAAAGTTCAACAAACAAAACACATAATCTTATATTAGGTATAGTAGATAGCAAAATACATAAGCAGCTGACTGTTAAAACAACATTACAATATGCACCTAAACCATAATACAAATCCTGTCCACAAAGTACAAACTAAAACAACACAGACAACACAAATATAAGCAGCAGCTCAAACATAAAGCAAGCAAAACAAAGCTGCGCAAAATCATTAAAAAAAAGCTTAGGGTTCATTCAAACAAACATACAAATTTCTTTACAGTTCTCCAAAAACAAAATAAGAAGAGGAAGAAGATCAAAAAAGCTGTAACAATTTGGTCAGGGTTCAGTACCTGTTAGCGATAGGAGAGGAAGTTGTGACAGAAAGGGCTCGCGTGGTGGTGGGGAGAGGACTCGTGTGGTGGCCGTTCAGTTCCTGTTAAAGAGGTGAAGACGTTAGGGTGACACGTTAGGGTGCGCGGTTGGTTTTGAAAGGAGTGAAGTTCAGAGATAGATTGATAGATTGATAGATAGATAGATAGGTAGGTAGGTGGGTAGGTAGGTAGGTAGGTAGGTAGGTAGGTAGGTAGGTAGGTAGATAGATAGATAGATAGATAGATAGATAGATAGATAGATAGATAGATAGATAGATCTATAGATCTATAGATAGGTAGGTAGGTAGGTAGGTAGGTAGGTAGGTAGGTAGGTAGGTAGGTAGGTAGGTAGGTAGGTAGATAGATAGATAGATAGACAGACAGAGAGACAGAGAGACAGAGAGAGAGAGAGAGAGAGAGAGAGAGAGATAGATAGATAGATAGATAGATAGATAGATAGATAGTAGAGAGAGAGAGAGAGAGAGAAAAAGTACGTACCGTTGGTGGTGTAGAGGATCTCCTAGTGGTGGTGGTGGAGAGGAGACCGCGGTGATGGTGATGATGATCAGAGGAATCTTAACAGAGGTAGGGTTAGGGCAGAAACTTGTGATCAGAGGCAGAGTAGTGAAGAAGGAAAGGCGTGCAGGTATATATGTTAACGTACACTTACTTAAAAATTTGGGAAATCAACTTTTACGTCAGTTGTTAAAATAACTGTCACTTTTAACTTTAGTTGTTTAAACAAATGACGTTAAAAGGTGATTTAAGTGAATCTGATAATTACGGTTCTGCCACCGCCTCCTTTGTAATGTCTCATTTTTTGTTAACCGACGTTACCCTTTCCTTTTTATTACATATTTTGCACTAGTGATTGAGTCACAGTCCACTGATTTTGTCCATTTGTTGGGTAAATTATGGGCTGATAGCAATCTTCATACAGCTGTTTTCTATAATAGACTGGAAAGCAATCTTCTGGGGTGAGATTCATGTACTTCATGCAGCAAATGGCATGTACACATAGATTACCAGTAAGCATCCATTTCCTGCAGCAGCAATCTTTGGCTTGGAGGTTGACTGTGAATTTGTCACCTTGCTGTGAGATACGTCTTACTTCATACCAATGTTCTCCAGCCCACATGTATGTTAAAACACCATTGTTAGAAAAACTAGATATACAACGTGTAACACCCCCACTTGGTATTACTACATAACACATGCGGAATTTAAATTAAAAAGATAATTTGTTGGTTGCTTTTGGAAAATAATTTATATAAGTACATAAGCGTCTGAATTTGGGTATACAAATTTGTCACGACTCCAATCCTAAGCCTTGATCGGCACACCGGTTTACAATCCTAGCCTGACAAGTCTATTTAATTCAGAGATATACTTGAATAAAAGCTAGTATTTTTACAAAAATTTCGATAGAGTGTCATCTGTAATTCGAACATCCCAGGTAAAAGAACACCTGCTAAAATAATTACATTTTCATTCCAGAATTCCAGTTACACCAAATACCACCAGGCAGTAATATACTAAAAATAGTTACATCAATAAGTTATACATGACCAAAAGGAAAAACTTGGGTTTTCATTCAAAAGAGATGCTCTCCGAGCCATAAACATTCCATTTTAAAATAAAGACTCTTTGAGCCACACTCATACATACTTATCAAAAATCTAAGTCTCAAACCCTAACCTAGTCGTTCTAAAATTATTCCTGAGGAAAACTCACGTGGTCATTCCACAATCAAATACTTCATCAAACAACTAGATCTAAGTCTCTGAGTGACTCAGGAAGACTCCTCTGCACCATCAATACTAAAGTACCCAGGGTACAATAGCGAACCAAAAGAAACCTGATATATCTGTAAGGGTGAGATACTGACAAATGGATATATCACACAACAACCATATACACGATACATACATCACCTCAGCACATTAACATTTAATTATTATTCAGAGATAAAATGACAAGTGTTATATCAGTGGGTCTTATACCCGAACAATCAGTTTTATAAAGAGAATGCATGACACTTCAATAATTAGGCTCTAAACTTAATCTCATGAGATACCAACACCGTTTTATCATTAAGAAAGAAAGAGTTGATCAGGCTCATACGCCCCGTTTGGCAAGTTGTCTCCGTCACCTCATGCACCCGGATCAACATCATCATGAATCCCTTATAACGTCCATTCGGATGTATACCTCATCGAATACCACATCTTAAGCGGGTATTCGGTTAACTCAAGCACGTTTGCTAAGGGGAAATGCATATGAATAAAAGATTTTTCATTATCGAGACTGTTCTTTGTGTTCACTCTTTTCCGTTGTCGAAGCCCAAAGCTAACGACTATTCACAATTTCATTACTTGAAAATCAATAACACAGGACGCGTAGTCCGAGTGCTCAATCGCAACACCTTAGTCCGATGCTGCAGTCCAAGGTTGTGGTCGTAGAAACAATTATGATTTTATCCATGTTTTATTTCAACATGATAAGCACTCCTAGCCCATAACAACGGAATTAGGACACACAGTCCTCAATTCCAAAATTAGGACTCCTAGCCCATAATATCACGATTAGGACCCTTGGTCCATAATTCTTGACACAAATCCCAGATCGCGTGCATACAACTAAATACTAGTGGCGACGTCTTGCGAACTAGTATTCTTTTTCACATGTGCTTACTTTTCGCTCAGTGAAAATCAAAACCAAAACAAAACCTCGATCACTTATCGAAGTAACCAGAACGTTTCTAAATCATTTAGGAGAAAATCCTTTTCCTTTGCAAAATATTTTCTAAAACATTTAGGAAATTCGTTTGTTTTTGAAATTCCTTGATGGAATAAAGTCAAATATTTTCATAGGGTTTTTCCTTCATAAAACCTACAGTTCAAAAGGGTTTTCTCGTACAAAACTCTTGATCATAAATGAACCCAAAACTTTCAAAGTTCTATTCAAGGCTTATTAAGGCTTTTAATCCTTATAGTCATTGAGCACAGACTCAAGTTCGGCTTCTCAAACTTCAATCAACAGTAATATATTCACAACAACAATAATATTACAGTTAATGAAAGTTCATCACATATATATAATTCATAACACCTTAAAGGAAGTAATGTTCAACTCCAAGTAATAACCACAATAGTTCAAGTAAACAAGTTATTCAAGTATTGGCTCAATATCACGATAATATTCACAACACTCAATCACACACATACACATATGCATATAGTCATTGAATATCCCCAGGCAAGCTCCCCTTACCTTTGAAGACAAGTAAAGGGTCCTCGTCTTAATGCCACGTTAGTTCCAAGAGTGCAAACTCTACTCCACCAAGTAAGCATAGCCGTGTCAAACGTCTCAGAGAGGAAATCCAACAACGTGCAACAACCAGAAATCAAGAAATCAATTACACATGACCAAACACACATTCTAATTTGACCTAAACACTTAATCTTCCTACCAAACAAGGTCATTTTCAAATAAAATCATGTTTGGAGCTTAAGCTTCACAATACCCTTTGAGGAAACTTTGTTTTGATTAAAGGATCATGAAAATGAAGTTAGAAATCATCAATTAGGAGTCCTAATTGCACTAAATCATAGTAAATAAATCTAACCAGTTTCCAATAAGTCAGATTGGGGATTTAGGGTTCACAAATCAATTTGGGGAAAACTCAATATAACTAAAGAATGATAAAATTGGTTTAGGGAAATACTGATTCATTGCCCTAATTTCTTAAAACAAGGTTTAATTTCTAGATTAAAATATGAAATCAAAAGGTTAGGGTTAGGGTTTAAAAATCAGACTTGAGGTTTTGAACTAGAAGAGATTAAGGGTAGAATACTT
Source organism: Sophora flavescens (assembly GCA_030762895.1). Classification (NCBI taxonomy): domain Eukaryota; kingdom Viridiplantae; phylum Streptophyta; class Magnoliopsida; order Fabales; family Fabaceae; genus Sophora; species Sophora flavescens. Next base: position 228,340,384 of record CM061063.1, on the reverse strand, counting down.
ACCCAAGATGACAGGGAAGAGACAAAGTGGTGGCTGTGACGGCAGCCATGGCGGAGGACGGCGGTTCGTGGCAGTGGCTGTGATGTTTACTGATTGAAATGACGATCCAGAACGAGCTCACCGGATCCTCGTTCGGGTTTGTCTTCTTTCTCCATGGCACGATGGCCGGACTGAGTCCGAATGGCAGCTATGGCGGCGCACCGTGACAGCGATGCGGCGGAGATGCTGATACGCGATGCGAACGGAAACTGAGTAGAATGGGCATCATCTCCTCCGTTACCAGGCGTGACCGGACGACGAGCGGCGTCCCAACGGTGGCTGTTGGGAGGTGGCTGAGTTGTGGGGAAAAGGAGGAAGAAGATTAGGTTGAAGGGAAGAAGAGAAAGTAGCAGGGAAAGAAAGAGAGAAAAGAGCGCCCGGGGGGGTGATGGGGGGGGGTGGTGGTGGTGGTGGGGGGGGGGGGGGGGGTGGTTTACGGGTTACTAAGAGAGAAAGGAGAGAGAATTCTAATTTTTTTTGTATTAGTGGGTACAAAATGAGTGATAGATATTAAGCCTAAAAATAAACATGTTTTTAGTTTTTGAATCCAAAAATAAAGGGTGACAAACATATAGTTTCAAATTTTGAAATAAAGTAGAGATTGATAGTTGGATTGATCAACTAAGAAAATCCACGGTCCAACATGTAATCTCCGATTAATGTCAAACCAGTTTATTTTCAAATATAAAATTAAATAGAATGAAAAATATGAAAATGCTTTTCTCTTAATCATATTATTTAACACATTTTTCTGTACTGGTAATAATAGTAACAATAACGTAAATTATTGTCTAGTAAGCGTGCATTCACTGAAATAAGTCAGTGCTAACGCACCCAATAAAATAATTTGAAAAGAGTAATTCAATTACTCAAACTAAACAACGTAACAAAATAAACATAAACATCCAAATAAAATAATTAATCATATGTGTAAAAACTAGGGTGTTACACAATGCAAATGACATGAAGTATATTGTATTGTTGTTAGTTTACCTTATCATCAAATAATTAGTATTAGCATATTCCATTTCGATTCTTTTCTTGATCCTTGGTAAGATGTCACCCCGAAAGCTTGCAACCTTTTTGTTTGTTACTAGTCCACCTCTCCATCAAGTATACTCATATCCACTCCACCATTGTCACTATAGGCTTTTGCCTTGCCTCAAGTATCATACTGTTGAATACTTCAGAAATATTATTCAGTAATATGTCACATTTAGGGTTTGGTGTGAATCTTGACTTACTCCAATACCTTGGGGGAATCTGAATTAAGTACCTGGAAATTAATAGACAATGTAATTAGTCACTTTTATTGTAACATCCGTTATTTTATGTTTTGTTTATGTAAGAGGGTTAGGTTTAGAACTTGGATTACGTAGTTGAGATGTTGTTTGAGGTTTATAGACCCTTGCATGGAAAGTACGCAGCCATCTTGAGCGAGTTTGAACGTAACAACAACTTAAGGTTTTTCCCCGATTATCGTCTTTAAGACGTATGAGTGTGAAATAACAAATTTGGATTTAGGGTTGAGATTAGGCATTTTTGATGGTTTGAGGTTGTTTATTAGGTCTTAATGAGCCTATATCTCAAATTTGAGCTCAATCGACCGTCGAACGGTCCCGAAACGTAAAGAGTTGACTTCTGGTCAGTGGTCAACGCTCGAGCGTGGATGTACCAACGCTCAAGCGCCCTAGTCAACCATACCAGCTCTGGCATTGACGTCCACGTGTCTAAAGGGGAACACGTGGCATGGCAGGATTGGTTACATGTGCGGTGGTCCTACCTGCCTCCAACGCTCGAGCGTGGAAAAGCCAACGCTCGAGCACTGGCACAGAATTCAGCAAAATAAAAAGGGCTAAAGTGACTTATGTCACTTAAGCCAAAACATAAAGGCAGAAGACAGAAACGTGAGGAAAACTTTGAGAGCATAAAAGAGAGAGTTTTAGAGTGAGAGGGAGAGAAAACCTAGAGAGAGAAAATAGTTTTAGTTAAGTTAAGACTTGTTCGATCATCCCGATTAGGATTCCTTGGTTTTGCGTTGCGTCGTGGCTACGATATCTTCACTCTTATCTTCTCATTTTCTTCGAAAGTGAAGGTAAAATATCACTCCCTTTATGTCAAAATGATATCCGTTACGATTTTCAAAGTATCTTTCGTTTCGGTTAACGGATTTCGTTTCCGTCTTCGATTTTGAACTCGTGGGAACATGCGCTTCACAATGTGGTATCTAGGTGAATTTTTGGAGGCTCGGAGGCCTTAGAGTTACTCAAGGAAGAATCTAGAGGATTAGAGGACGATTCGTTTCGTTACGTTTCGGTCATCGCACAACTTTCCAGGTGGGGGAAAGAAGCCATTTAACGTCAGAAACGACAAAGTGGCATTTAATTCAATAATGGCGTAGGGCACCTAAACCCTACTAGAGAGTGAGTAATGGACAATGTCCATATCACAATGGGGACTACTCGGTGGTACCATTGATGATATTGAAATCGTACGTTTATCGCCCTAATGCATAAAATATATTATTTTATTATTAAGGATTGCATGTTTTGACTGATTGGGCTGTTATTGGTATTGGTTGATTTTATGATGATGATTTGTGGATTAATGGTGCCATTATAATATATATATTTATATTAGGGTTAAATATGTTTTTAGTCCCTCATTTTTTACAAAAGTTTGGTTTTAGTCCTCTGTTTGAAAAAAGTATTTTTATAGTCCCCCGTTTTTCAAAATGTGTTAGAATTAGTCCCCATGCCAGAATCTCGTTTGAAATCTGATGATGTGGCAAACGTGATTCCACCTCAGCATGTGCCACGTGTACACTTTTGGTACACAAGGCACATGCTGAGGTGGAATCATGTTTGCCACGTCATCAGATTTCAAACGGGATTCTGACATGGGGACTAATTCTAACACATTTTGAAAAACGGGGGACTAAAAAAAATACTTTTTTCAAACTGGGGACTAAAACCAAACTTTTATAAAAAAAATGGGGGACTAAAAACATGTTTAAGCCTTTATATTATTATTATTATTATTTTATTATATCTTGAAATGATTGCAATGATTGTAATGATGACATAATGCTATGATGGTAATGATTGCACTTAGAATTGAATAGTGATAAGACATGATGAGTCATGGTGATGTATGTGGGAACTTCATAATACATGAGATAGTAGTGCCTAACCGAGATAATTATTGTGATATGGTGATGAGACTTATGAGATGTGATTATGATCAAGGTTATTTATGAGATAATGATGTGAGGTTAATGTATTAGGGGGTGACCTGAAACATGGTCTGTGATATGGTGACCTAAAACGGGGTCTGTGATACAGTGTTGGGGCACCGGAGGTTTGATTTCTCGGAGGGTGTTCCCGAGATTTCAGACTATCGACGGGACTATCCTAAAGAGTATTTTATTATAGTGACAGTTATAGTTCATGCGTTGCATAAGCAGCCTGACCGGGGGATTAGGATGTGCACCAAGGTGTTTTGTGCAACTATAGTGCCATTGCTTTGCATGGGAATCCTCCCTCCGTGGACGAGGATGTGCGCCGGGGGCTCTCGAGACGGGGTGTTGTAGATATCTGGATATGTGGCCGAACGTGGTGATTCATACAGCATTGCATTGCATCATGATGGAGGGTAGAGGAAAAATATTAGATGTGGATTTGAGGATGGTTGTGTTATATATATATATATATATATATATGTGTGTGTGTGTGTGTGTGTGTGTGTGTGTGTGTGGGTGTGTGGGTGGGTGGGTGGATTTTTATTGTGTTGTTATAGAATTAAATGTTGCTAAACCCTTTCCACGTTTGACGTTATAATGTTTCTTATCCCCATTTCTTCTGTTGTGGTGTTGTTTTATTTTATTTTTTTGAACCTTAGATTTTGAGTTCGGATATGGCATATTAGGATCATCCGTGGATGACCCAGGATGCGGGGTTCCCCATCACGGGGACGTTTGAGTTCGTGGACCCTAACGGGTGGCTCGTGGACCCGGCCACTCATTTCACTGTATATACGGGTCCTGTTTCTGTTAGGATCGGACTTGGGCTAGGGGCTCCCCTAGGGTTGGTTGGTTCATTTCGTTTTGGCCAAACCCTCCCCTTCCCTATCGGACACCCGGATGGGCAGATACCTCCGATGCCGTCGATGTCGGGCATGGCCCCAGTTCCCTTCACGGTTCCCTTTGAGGTACTTGTGCCAGGACCAAGACCTGTGCCAGCACCCGCACCTGCACCAGAGCAAGTGCTTGCACCGGTACCCGAGGAGGATCCGATTGCACCAAATCCGGACCCTATGCTTCATCCCGAGGCACCAGCACCTCCTGAGGTCAGAGCTACAGGTTCGGAGTCTTCACGAGTATCCTCCAGACTACATCCCAGGGATAGCAAGATTTATTGATAGATGTTCCAACAACCATCAGATAAGAGCTCTTCTAGTGGCAGCAGAGGAGTGGCTGGACCATCAGGACCACGAGATGCTAGTGAGGGTGGTAGTATATGATAGCTCAGGCCAGTGCTATCTTCTTATGTGTGTGTGAGGTTTTTCATGTATTTTAATATGGGACTAGGAGTGGAGAGTCGGTGAGGCATATTTTCTTTTGTATTTTGATGTATTTTTGTTATCTCACCAGTCTATACATGTTGGGATTGAAAGTGTGATTTTATATCATGTTTCCTGTACACTTTTGCATGCATTTTTCATATAGATTAGGCATTCTTTATTTGATTTTAGTTAGTTTTTCCCTTGGAACGGGTGAAGCGGTTTCTTGGTGTTGTTTTGCAGGAATTTAAGGAAAAATGCTCAGAATTAGCCTTGATGGAGCTTGGATGAAATAGAGCTTGAAAAGTGAAGAAAATGAGCCAAGCAGAGAGTATCACGGCCTGGCCGTGATGGCTAATTAGCTAATCCCCGTTTGTTGGGATTATATGTAACTAAACTGATCATTATGTATTTATCTTGACTGATTATTCTGTGTTCATGCCTTCGTATTAGTGATTGATTTTCCATGCTTAATGCTTGTTGTGGCTAGCACCCCCATGACTCGATTTGTGTTTTGATATGCAATTGGGAAATTCGTATTAGAATCGGAATTGAATTTAATCACCTAGTAACCCTTGCGTCTAGGAATGGAGTTTGGTTTACTAGTAATCGCGTAATCCCTAATCCTAATGCGAATTCATTAATCTAGGCCACCTAAGGTATTAGGGTCTATTAGTGGATTTAGGCTCTTGCCATCCGAGGAATCGGGGCTTGAGTAATCTAGTGGATTGATTTTAATATTTGAAGCATGAATGGGAGGTATCTACTCCTGGTATTGCATGAGGTAGAGGTTTGGTGAAGTCTAGTCCCAACATATCCTTTCTGCACTCCAAGTGTTTGTTAAAAGTCCCCAAAAAGACAAAAATATTTTATTCCTTCTGTTTTGTTTATGTTAAATTCTCTTCACAGTCTAGATAGTTGCTGAGTTTGTGAATTGGTAATTGACATCCAATCCCCATGGATACGATAACCGGTCTCACCACCGTATTACTTGCACGACTGGGTATACTTGCCCAGATTCGTCAACAGGGATCCTATTGATGGGATTCCCTTCACAGTACTGTACCCAGGTTGTGATGTATATATTGATGCATGTATGTATATGTATATTTATACATGATGTTTTATATTGTAAGTTTTAATTTCTCCATCGTTTTGGTAACCACTTAACGGTAATAACACGTTTAGGTTTTAATAATTTTGGGTTTTTCTTTAATGGGGTGTCGGGGCGTCTCATTCATAATTGATAGTTATCATTTTACCAAATTAACAGACAATGTACCTATAAGCCTCTTCATTTTCTTTCCTCATTGATGAGTGTGATTTCACCTCATATTTCATTGACAGTTTGCATACATTTTCATATAGTTTAGGCATATTTAATTTTGATTTTTGTTAGTTTTTACCTTGGAACGGGTAAGGCGGTTTTGTGGTGTTGTTGTGCAGGAATTGAGGATTAAAATGCTCAAGATCAACCATGATGGAGCTTGCATGAAGACGGAGCTTTAAAAGTAAGGAAAATGAGCCAAACAGAGCCCATCACGGCCATGATCGAGTAGAGTTGAAAAGAAAGAATGGAAAAGTCAGAGCTGGTCACGGCTAAGCCGTGACGGGGATCACGGCCGTGACGCGCAATATCTGGATTTTTAGAAACTGATTTGATCTGATTTTGTAATTGCTTAGGATTCAAGTTACCCTAATCTATAAATAGGTCAATTAGGCTCGAAAATAGGATCACTTTTTGGGCTGCTACCTTAGGCAAAATTAGGATTTCTCTTCTTCTTCTTCTTCTTCTTCTTCTTCTTCTTCTTCTTCTTCTTCTTCTTCCTCTTCCTCCTCCTCCTCCTCCTCCTTTTATCTTAGGTTTTCTTTTATGCTTTTGTTAATCAAGCTTGCTATGAACATGGCAATGCTTGAGTAGTTGTTGTATTTCTTGGAATTGGGGCTATGCCCAAGATTTGTTTATGGTGACGAATTGACGTTTGCTCTCTTGTTAATTTCGATTTAGCTTTCGATTTGATTCATATTGCTTTAATTACTCGTAAATTCGGTGGCCACTTATTTGCTTGTCGTAGATACTCTAAGGAGGAACCTAGCGGTGAACTTAGGTATCGGATCTATAGGAATCAAACTTAGGAATTAAATCACGAGAGTTAGAAGCGGTCCTTCGAGGGTTCACGAATTGTCACAAAGCTTAAAGGGTTCAATTTAAATTCAATTACCACGAGAGTAGGGGTTGGTTTAATTGGGCACGGTTCTTGTAACCCGAGAGGGAGCATTAACTTATTAAGGATAAATTCGCCTTCAAAGCAATTTTGATAATTAACAAGGGGTAGTCAATTTGGTAACATGAACAATCTTGTTGGTAACCTAATTCCTAGGAATCTCTTTTGATTCGAAAAACCCCTAATTGATTTACTTTCCTATTTTAATTGATTGCGTTCTTAAATATCTGATTTTTTAGTTAATTCTTATTACAAAAATCAAATCTTTTCCAAATCCTTTTTTATATAGTCCAATTTAATTGATTTAATAATTAATTGTTATTTAAGATCACGGTCTCTGTGGGATCGATCTTTTTATTATTTGACGACGAATCCGGTACACTTGCTGGAGTCTCACACCAAGTTTTTGGCGCAGTTGCCGAGGACTGTGCTTTCTTGAATCTCAATTTAATTTTTAAATTGATTTTTCTGGACCTTTTATTATTATTATTATTATTATTATTATTATTATTATTTTTATTATTATATTTTTTATATTTTTTATTTTAAATTTTCTCTTTTTTTCATTTATCTCTTTTTCTAGAGTATCTATCTCTTTCTTATAGGTGTTTTTCTCTTTTATGCAAAGATCCCTAAGTCTTGGAAACCTTATTGAAGTTGACCCCGAAATCGAAAGGACCTTTCATAGACGTAGGAGACTACAAAGAGAGAGGGAGAGGTTGATTCCCATTCCACTCATGGCGAATCTACCGGATACCAAACCACTGAAGGACTACACAGCCCCAAATGTTAGGGGTTTGCGAACTGGGATTGCTAGGCCAGAAATTGAGGTGGAGAACTACACTATACCGCCTTAGTTAATTGGCATGATTAGGGAACATCAGTTTGGAGTATTACCCTCGGAGAACCCGACTGATCATGTGGAGACATTCTTGGAATTCACCGATGCAATAAGAATTCAAGGTGCCCCGATCGATACTATACGCTTGAGGTTATTCCCCTCCTCTCTGATTGGAAAGGCAAAAGCTTGGTTGAAGCAAGTGCCCGCTAATACGTTGTCAACTTGGGACCAACTAGAGCAGGAATTCTTGGAGAAATTCGTCCCTCCATCCAAGACTGCTTACCTACGAACTCAGATCACCGGCTTCTTCCAAAAGGATGGAGAATGCTTATCCGAAGCTTGGGATCGTTACAAGGGATTGCTAGAGTCTTGCCTACATCATGGACTCGAGAGGTGGTTGTTAGTGCATACCTTCTACAACGGATTGGATTACTCTTCGAAGGTGTCACTTGACTCCGCAGCTGGTGGAGCCTTTATGAATAGACCTCTGACTGAAGCATTCAATATCATTGAAAACGTAGCCACCAACTACCACCAATGGGGTTCGGAAAGAGGTAATAACCCGAACGATCTTTCGGGGGGGTAAGTTTGAAATGAATAGCACTGATCTAATTATGTCTAAATTTGACTCATTGAATAAACGCTTTGATAAGCTTGAAAAGGCTAATGTGAGTTCAATAGGTGCTACTAATGTTGTTTGTGAGATTTGTGGGATGCAGGGACATGACATAATGGAGTGCCCACATGGTATTGCTCTTGGATCCGGTGCTTCGGGGGAACAAGTGAACTCTTGTCACAACTTCTATGACACGAACCCAAAGTTGCCAAACTATGTTCCCCCAAATTCTTACAACCAAGGAAGGAAGAATAGCCCTTATCTCTCCTATGGGAACTACAACAACACATTGAACCACAAATTCCAGGAAGGCCAAGGTAATAGGAAACCCGCATCAGGGTATCCTCAGGTACAAAAGTCTAAACTTGAGTCTCTTTTGGAAAATTTTGTTGAAACTCAAACAAAGCAAAATGAAGAGTTTAGACAACAAGGTAGGGCAGTCAATGAGGCAATAAAAGAGTTAGCATCTAAGGTAGATAACTTAGCCATCCATAATAAGATGTTAGAAACTCAGATTGCCCAACAAGCTAGTATATATTCTAGAACTAAGGGTACGTTTCCAGGACAACCCGAAGTTAATCCCAATGAGCACTGTAATGCTATATACTTGAGGGATGATAAGCTTGGGGTAGTTTAAAAGAATGTTGAATGTGAGGAGGACATGAGTGAACATAAAGAGATAGAGCCAAAGTATGTCCCTCCACCACCGTACCAACCCCCAATACCTTTCCCACAAAGGTTGGTCAAGAAAAAGCAAGTAGAAAAAGAAACTAAGAGTTTAACTAAGGATCATGATGCCATGATAAAAACTAATATGCCTCCTAAACTAAAAGATCCAGGAAGTTTCTCTATTGCTTGCTCAATTGGAGAAGTGAAAATAGACCAAGCCTTATATGACTTAGGGGCTAGTGCGAGTTTGATGCCACATACTATTTTTGAGAGGTTAGGAACCAAGGAATTGAGTCCATCCAAGTTCTCTTTACAATTTGCAGATGGCTCAACTAAAACTCCTCTAGGCATACTAGAGAATGTTCCCATAAAGGTAGGGAAATTTTTCATTCCAACCGATTTCATGGTGTTGGACATGAACGGGAATTCTAAATTCCCTATCATTCTTGGAAGGCCATTCTTGGCCACAGCTGGAGTGATAATAGACGTAAAAAATGGCAAGCTCTCTCTGAATATAGAGGAAGGTAGGGTGGATTTTGATTTGACTAACTCATATAACAACCCTCCTTTTGAGAGTCATGTGTGCAGGATTGAGATAATGTCTCCAAAGGTGAAGGAAGAGCTTAATATGGAAGCAACTCCGAAACTTTGCATGACAAATGATGCACCAAATAGTGATGAAGTTGGAGTTGCTCATCATGTGGAGTTAAAACTTCCGGCGGGAGGAAGTAAGGCCATGAAACTCAGTGAAAAGAGCAAAGCGAAAGTG